>OZ020613.1:7805246-8405246 GCA_963971575.1 Liopterus haemorrhoidalis
AAAATAAAAATGTGCTTGTTTATCCACGTATTAAGAGGATTCATTTGGAACGCGACTCACATTTTTTAAAAATATTAATTTTATTATTTAATACATATTTGTTTATATTTTTCTCGGGATGTGTTTTTTGCTCTCTCTATAGTTTTCCTATATGTGGCTCAACAAGTTGTACAAGTATGCCAAATTTCAACCTATGTTCAGCCGTTTGGCTACAATTTCTACCGTACAGACAGACAGACACATGTGTGACGTTATAAGGGATTTTTGGAGGTCATACCTACAAAACCCTAAAAATTAATTAATTCGAGAACCATAAAGTATATAGGTTTAGAAATGTGGGTTAGAGAGTTGTATAAGCATACCAAATTTCAACGAATGAGTGACGTTATAAGGGTTTTTATGTGGTCATACCTACAAAACCCTAAAAATATTTTTTTACAATACAAAATATTCCAACTTGGATAATGATGACATTGATGATATGATCAAAATACACAAATCCAAGCGTACTATTCCAGTTCAATTATTATTCTTTGAAATTTTTAAATAATTTTTTCTGGGAAATAAAGAGAAGTTTTTATAAAAAATCTACCTAATTGAATTATTTTAAACTTTCCCAATTATTTTGTGCTTTTGTTTTTAATATCATGGTAAAAATAGTCAAAACGTTATGTAGGGACCTCAATTCGTGGAGATCCATCGAAATCTCGAAATGTCACAATACCTCCCTTATATATGTTGGCGGTCGGTAAAAATTGATGTGACGTGTGAATTTTCACACATTTCAGGGTTTTGTAGGTACTTAATAAGCGTAAGAAGCCAACATAATATTGGATGTCTAGGAATTTTTGTTCTATAATCACAACAAAATCTCAATAATCCGTCTCAATTTGTAATACGAAACTAGATCTGGTTACTTTGGTGACTGTTGTGGTGTAAACAGACTTTGACGTATCCGTGTGAACCAATACTATGATAATACACTCATACCTCGCTTTACGGCCTAGATACGTTCCGGAAAAGTTGGCCGCAAAGCGAAAAGCCGTATAACGAATCAATTCCGAATTCTCAAAACCAAGATCATTTGCTAGGTTCAATATGGTTTGTCGAAGTTCAAAAATAGAATCAATTTAAGGATCATTAGTTTTTATTCTTTCTGGCCATATTTTTTTCACATTTATTATTTTTTTGGCCGTTTAACGAAACATTTTGGGCCGTATATCGAAAAAGTGCCATAATTAAAGAAGGCCGTTATAGCGAAAAGCCGTATAAAGAGCGGCCGTATAGCGAGGTATGAGTGTACTATTCTAGTTCACTTATAATTCTTTGAAATTTTTAAATAATCTTTTCTGGGAAATAAAGAGTTTGCAGATTTTATATAAAATCTACCTAATTGGATTATTTTAAACTTGTTCAATTATTTTGTGCTTTTATTTTTAATATTACTTTTTCTATTTTACTTACAGTTGATAGAAGAAAAAATCGAAGAAGCATCAATCTACAACGTAACGGCTTGCTGCGTTGAAGCCGATCTTAGCGACGTTTGTCTTCCTCTCTGTTCTTATGATGCGTCTATGTCTGATATTAAATCTCTTGCTGGAGTATGCGCTGGAGATTTCCACAAATTACTGCGCTGTGGAGCCGGAGGACGCAATCATGGCTCATGTTGCGGTAGACGTGGAGTACCACCAGCTTGTTTGAGTCTGTGCTCGGGAGTAATTGTCGATAGTCCACTGGTTACAGCAACATCTTGTGTGCCTTTTATTGGAAATATTGTACAATGCTTTGAAGAAGGTAAGAACTAAGAATTAATAAGTGAAATACAGTGGAACCTCGATATAACGGACCAATGCGGCGAGGGGGTGTCCGATATAGCCGAATGTCCGTTATATAAAAATAAATTTTCTGAATAAGCTATTTATTAATTATCAAATAGAAATATATTATAAACGAAAGTTTACATTCTAATTACACTTTAAAATTGCACTTTATTCGTCTTCAGATGATATGTTTGTTTTTGAACCCTGGTTTCGGTGCCACTGGTTTGAAAAATGTATAAAATTTTGTTGGGATTTTTGTAGTTTGTTGTTTCTTAATTATTAACTCTTTAAAATTGCGAATTCCCGCCCTCAACTCGGGTGATTCCCCGAGTGTGCAGTCACGTGCAGTTTACGATCGCTTACATGCTGTCCGTTATATCCGTTAAGTCCGTTGTATCGAGATCCGATATATCGAGGTTTCACTGTATAACGTAATTGTATTACAAATTAATTTTAAACCACTGTTTATCAACCGCCGGTCCAGCATGAAATTATTAAATAGTTTATAAATCGACACATCCAAGAGTTGTCATTGACTTGTAAGGCCTCCTGGAATGACAGCTAATTTTGTATTTTTTGCGAAACTTTTAACTTTTTCTCTTTTGAATTGTTCAAATTTTGAATAATTAAAAAATAACTCGTATACATGGTTTATGGTCGTGTCTGCTTGCGTACCACCATTAGATACTTCGCGTACTACTAGTGGTACGCGTACCATAGTTTGAGAACCGCTGTTTTACACTAAGGACTTGTCATTTGGCGTCATCGAAACTGTTAACATTGCTTGTATTTCATGGATATCTTTTAACCAATATTTTTAATTTAGGAACTGGACTTCTTCCTGGCCCTCTGTCTGAGCTACATGCCACAGCAGTAACCAACAATTCCGTGACTTTAAAATGGGAACCACCATCAGATGGAAGCAACATCACAGACTACGTAGTTCATTATCAAAAAGTAGACAATACTTCAATTCATGAAACATTACTTAAACTCGACAACGTAAGATATTAAAATTAATTAAATACTTATTAAATTTTCAGGATTTAATTTAATTAAATTTATGATTAATTACAGCAAATAAATACAACAGAAACGAGCATCATATTGAAGAATTTGGAAGCTGGTTCTACATATAATATATTTGTAGTTTCAAGAAATATGCATGGAACATCGTTACCATCTTCGATTATTATGATCAATGTTGCCAAAACAGGTAGGTGTATCTATTGATACACTTATTAAAATTTTTCTTTTGTTTGTTTTGTAGATATTTAGATAAAATTCAATTTATTATTTTAGTTATGCAACCAAATATACATGAATGAAATGCGTACTGCATACACTATTTTATTTAAGGCTTATTGCACGATCATTTTTACTATATTAACACATTGTATGCGGAAAACAAGAATTACCTTTCCAGATTGGCCGATTTTAGAGATAAACAACGTTGAAAATCGAGGCTTTTCGTTAGTAATCTTATATATAAAAATTAATTTCTGTTTGTCTGTTCTTCATGCAAAGCCAAACAGATAGACCAATTTTCACCAAATTTAGTTCAGGGGGGTAAAATAATCTGAAAAATGTTTTAGGGACGGTTTTAACTTCACCCATATCCCCTTAGAGTGTGTAAACCATCAGTATCGCACTCTCCATGCAGTTTGAATTAATTACGTAGGCTAAACCTTTAGAGATATTCGCGACTCCAAATAACAGTGAGACATCTGGTGGGGACTTGGTAAATTAAACAGAAGCGTATATTTGTATAATATTTTTAGTGTGTTGTGCTGCAGTTTATGTGAATTAAGACGTATTTTTAAATATAGTGACTTAAATACAGTGTTTTTTTGCCGAAATATTGTTTGAACAGATAAATATTAAGAAAAAACTGACATATACGCTTCTCGTCGGCCATTAACTGTCGTACGCAGCGCCGCCAACGTTACTTTGAGTCGCGAATAACGACATAATGTAGACAAAAAATGTAGATCTTAACTAGATCAAAAAAAAGTCCATGAGAGCATATACCTATCATGCACCGATATCGTGTATTGGGCAATTTTATGTTTTGAAACATAATAGTTTTGTATTATAATGTTTTTGGGTGCATTGGAGTTTTATAGTGATGTATCAATTATTTTAGAACAATAAATTAGAGCATTTCACGCAGAATCATAAAGCATTTAACACTATACATCAAAGATTGATAATAACGGAGTTATCACAGTGTAAACAGAAGCCCGAAATGCAGATATGTTAAGATTTATGGAAATTATCAACAGATGGCACTGCTGAATAGTTGTTCACTCTCCGCTGCCCTAAAATTACTATACCGTTTTATATATTTAACTTCAACGTTGTGAGCGTTATGTTCTTCTTTCTTGGATTTAAAATAGTTAAATTTCGTAGCGAAGCATGGGTACTCAAACTAGTAATATGTATAGGGTGTAAGAACAAAACGGGACACGGCCATTATTTTCTTTATTGTCAGACACAGAAAATCTAAAGAACAAAGTTGTAGGAGACCAAGAGTGATATCTGTTTATAGAAGAAAATATTGTTTTAAACCAGTGGATCTTAAGCTAGAGTACCCAGTTATATATCTTTTATTATTTTAAACGAGAAACAATAATTAAAGTTGCTTCTGAATCTGTTTTATATCGAATGAAATTATGTTTAGAGAATATTGGAAATCATATCAGAAATCAGGAACATAGCAGAATATCATTAAAATCTACATTTTTCCGATTGCTGCTTGTCATATGAACTTACAAGCTCCGTAATGGTATCAATCGAAAAATAATTTTAACACGCTTCTACTGACATTCAATCGTAAAAATTTACTAGATTTCAAAATCTAGTTTCGCTTAAACTGATGAAACAGATTATTTATTTATTTATTTATTGGACTGGAACACATACAGGACAAGCCCAGTAAAGTGTTCTCTGTTTAATACACGTTATAAGTACTTAAGTTTTCTAGCAAGCAAAGTTCATATGTTGAGCCAGCTAAAAATGCTGTGTTTGGATAGTTAATATGATACCCATCTAGAGAGCTTCTGCATTTTTCCATACCATGTACTCACCTCGATACTGTTGCTCGATCAGATAGTTGTTACATAATTTCAATTCCATACAATGTGTTAAATAGTATTCTTCTCTATTTTAATGTGTATTTAATATTATTCGATACCAGTTTGTATATTTATTTATTTCAGATTTGGGTCAAGGGGTTGCTGCTGTAACATCTCATCCTCATTCTTTAGCTGTTTCAAGTCACAGTGCAACTTGGGTTACAATTACTTGGCAACCACCAGAATTCAGTTTACCGTCCGAACAAATTACTTACAAGTAAAAATTACCTCTTCAATTTCAATTCATCATCATTAATTCATTTTTCTTTTTGTAGACTCTATCATAAATCAACAACAGATGAAAAATTCCAAATTGTAGAAACAAGTGTTACGTCTCACATGATTGAAAATCTTAATCCAAATACTCAATATATTGTGTACGTAGCTGCAGTCTCAAAGAAAGGAGAGAGTTTACCGTCAGAGACGCTTATTGCATGGACTGATCCAGCTTACCCTGCCTTTGTCGAGGTAAGAAACTCATAAAATGGAATAAATACAAGAGACGACCTACTAATGTGCATCTACATACAGGGGCGTCGAGAGACGAGGGTAGTCAGTACAAATTACTGAAACCCGAGCAGTCTACAGTTCTCGAGATAGCATATTTTTACAAACCACTATCCAATTTTATTATTTGAAATTTTGTTGCATAATTTCGTTAATTGTTCGTTTTGTTGGTAATTATAATACGTAGTAATAATTGAAAGAACAGTGTTTATAGGTTATGCATTGAATAAAAAGACTAAAGGAAGGAGTATTACATGCTATTTGGAAAGATAAAAGATTGTCTTTCAAAATGGCGAACAATAGTTTCCGGTTATACAGTGGCGCAGGGCCATTTATTAAAATAAATGTTGTCGGTACAAAAAGAAAAAATACCAATTTTGATATTTTCGAGAAGCTAAATATAAGAGATGGTGGTGTTATATTTACAAGTTCGAATTTCATGGTGGGGTTGGAGGCGTGATAAGTGCGCGTTTTCGGGTTTGACAACATTTGTAACTAACCCAAATCTAACCTAAAAGTTTATACATGTATTTGGAGTAAACGGTTATTCAATATCATTAAATATGTCGTCAAATCGAAGGAGACGTCTACCTTTTTTTATGCATATTTAAACTTATTGCGATATGAAGAAAAGCGATGGTGGGTACGTTCCATATATACATAGAAACAGGAGGCAACAGGGAGATTATTTTAACTTTTTACAAAAAATGAGACACAAAAAACACAGACAGTTACTTAAATTACAAGAAAAGAAATTTATACACAATCTTTTTTACTTGACATCACAATTTAGAATGAAGATTCTGTTGGCCCCTGCTTGGGGGTGTATTATTAGTATACCCACTGCATGACATTTCTGCAAACCAGATATTTGAAACAGAATCCATAATAATAAACTTTATGACTGCCGACAACATTGTAAAAGTCGCTATTTCGCTACAACAATTTACGTTTTTTTATTTTTTTTAAAGGAAATTTTATAAGTGTCTCGCTAAAGATCTCACCATTCCGAAAAAATATATCTGTTTCTATGGTTTCGACGGTGCGGCCAGCGCTAGAGTTGAAATTTCTGAACTTGCGACACCGCGCTTGTAACACCGCGCCTACGACACCATGGTACGAGTTTTTTCAAAATAGACCGATCCTATTGGTTGAATTTTTTGTTCCACGCTTCCAAAGCCAGCATGAAAATTATGCATTATATTAATTTGCTAATAAATCATAAATAAAAGACAGGGCTTTTATTTATGATTTATGAATTATGAAACATAAATTTTCAGTTATGTAACAGAAATTTTTTGTATGACAGTATAATTTCACAATTTAATTATTTTTTTTAGCCACCAACTGTACATCCAATTAATTTGGTGATGGAAGGAAGCAGTATGACAATACTTTGCATCGCAATGGGTACACCAATGCCGACCATATCACTTTACATATCAGGGCGTCTAGTTCGCCAAGAAACCACCAGGCATATGGTAACAGTGGTACACAATGTCACCAGAGATATGGACCAAATATCATGCTATGCTGACAATGGATATGGCACACCAATGCAGGCTTCCAGAAAAATAACTATAAGCCGTAAGTAAACTCAAAATTTGTTAAGTGTGAATTCTCATACCTTAAGAGTTTTGTATGGATACTGATTTTGGATATTTTTGATGCGCCGATTCCAAAAATACCTGCGTTTTTTCGTAGCAACTTTGGTTTTTGAGATACAAACTAATTGATTTTAGTTTTTTATCTAAAAATGCTAAACTTCCTCCTTGGAAAGTTAAGTAGATATACAAAATATCCTTGTTTTTTATGTCTTTGGGACAGCAGAGCTAAAGATCAGCCCTGGGTTAACAAAAATTGGGCTTTAAGAAATGTCATGATTCAAGAAAAACAAAACGTAATCAAAGAACTCTTGGTCGCGAGAGAGAAAAACATATTTCCACCCTGGTATATCAAGTTGAGGCTGATGAAACAATTTGTGAAGATTTTAAATCGAGATGGACTTTGTTTTGGCTAATTCACATGAAAATTTCCTGGGGTTAGCACGGAAAAACTGAAAGCCGGAATATTTTATGGTCCTCAGATAAGGCAGATTATTAAAGATCCACAATTTACCTAATAATGACTATATATTTATCTACTTTGTGAAATAAATACAAGGTGTCTCAAAAGAAATTTTATATTTAGTGGATCGATTAAAAAAAAGTAAGCCGTATATAGAAAAAATGTTTATTAATTATTAAAACACACTTTTTGGGGATTTATTTCTTAAAAATAATATCGTCTAAATGTAGACCCTCACGTTCTCGGCACTCATTTAATCGAACAGTAAAATTACTTATGACGTCTCGGCAGGTGGACTCAGGGATGGCTGCCATTTCGTGACGGATATTTTCTTTCAAATGCGCCAGTGAAGTCGGTTTATTGGCGTAAACTTTAGATTTAAGATAACCCCATAGGAAAAAGTCCATAGGGGTTAAATCTGGACTGCGTGGAGGTCAATTTATGTCACCTCTCCGGGAGATCAATTTGCCTGAGAAAACTTCACGAACACGTGGCAGAGACATATTCGACGTGTGTGAAGTTGCTCCGTCCTGTTGGAACCATGTTCTTTGGTTATAGCCAGGAAAGTTTTGCAGTTCAGGTACCAAGAAGTTGTCTAACATCTCCACATAACGCTCTGAATTCACTGTAACTGCACGCCCCCTTTCGTTTTCAAAAAAGTAAGGGCCGATAATTCCTCGCGCCGACATCGCAGCCCATACGGTCACTTTAGGCGAATGTAGGGGTTTCTGATGTTTGCGTTTTGGATTCGATGCACTCCAGTAGCGGCAGTTCTGCTTATTTACGTGGCCATTAAGATGAAAATGAGCTTCATCCGAAAACAAAATGTTGGTAAACGTTGAAAATCGCTCAATCACCTGATTTACGAAATTAAGCCTCTGACTGGCATCTTGGGGCTTTAATTCTTGCACCAATTGAATTTTGTAGGGGTGCAGCTTTAGGTCTTTGTGCATAATGCGCTGTAATGATGATCTTTGCACATTTAAAGCACTTGCGCGCTTCCGAATTGAAAGGTTCGGGTCGTCACGAACAGACTGATTAACATTCTCCACGTTTTCTACCGTTCTTGATGACCTAGGTCGCCCGGATTTTCATTTATCCAGCGTTGTACCAGTCTCTTCAAACTTTTTAACCCAATGTCGAATGAGAGGAATGCTTGGCGCATCATTTAAGTGGCGAAAACCTCGAATACTCTAGAATTTTCTACGCGCTACAGTCGCCGAATCACCGTTTTTGTAAAACTCTCGCACGAATAACGCGCGGTCTGCTCCCGAGAAACGCTCCATAGCGACTAAATTTCCAAGAGCCAGGCTACCGATTGACATAACCCCCGCGCCCCTCGGATACGTTGCGTTCACGCAGTAAGCTAAATAAATATAAAATTTCTTTTGAGACACCTTGTACCTTACTTTGTATTTTTTGTTTTTAACTAGCAGTTGGAACAAATAGTAATAGTAATAACGCGAAATGTTAAACAATAAGATGATTTTATTTTAAAAGAGGCCAATATAGCGTATCTCAAAAACTAGATCTGATAGACCAAATCTGACGGCTATTTTGGATTCTTCACCCAAAAATTATGTAGAAACAGTTAAAAAATCGCATGCACCAAAATGCCTGTTGGGCTGTGTTATCAATATTAAATTTTTCTTTTGATGGTGAATCTTATGAAAATGATTTGTTTTAGATGCTCCACATATCCAAGCTTCTGGAATAACAATGGCAGCTCTTGGAGACTCAGTAAAATTGGAATGTCGTGTTGATGCTCATCCTGAACCAAAGATGGTGTTCTGGAGAGATCCAAGTGGCCGTGTTCCAGTTATCCAAGGAGGAAAATATGATATCAGCTTAAAACCAGCTAAAGACGTAAGAAATTTGACATAAAACAAATTGCAGTGCATCTAATTCTACTTGTTTTCAGGAGGAAGACAAATATATCATGCATCTTACAATAACAAAAATTTCTGACATGGATGAAGGTGATTATTTCTGCCATGCTGACAACGCTTTTGGAAGTGCTTCTCAAGCAGTATCCGTCCGTATTCGCAACGTTGCAACAACCAACAACGTCACACAATGTTGCATTGAACAAAACGTCACATCCCCTTGCATGGACGCTTGTTCTTTCTACCTCGATATAGACGCTGTAATAGACAAACCAGAATGCATCAACGACTTTGATAAGTTAATGAAATGTGCTGCCGATGGTTCAGATCATAGAAGTTGCTGTGCACAATGGGGAGTACCAAGAAGATGTCTTGATTGGTGCAGAGGAGAACCAATCCTAAATAATAAACTTTGTGTTTTATCATACACCAAACAAATTATGAGTTGTTTCCATGAGGGTAGAGATCGTTTACCTGGTCCACCACAAAATGTAAGAGTTGATATGCTAACTAGTCATTCAGTAAGAGTACATTGGGATCTCCCTGTTAAAAATCCACACACAGTAGAGATGTACCGTGTTTTCTGGAGACAGGAAGGTGGTAGAACTGCCGCTAAAAACGATACTCCATCAACTACTATAGTTATAAATGAACTTAAAGATGGTGCCACTTATGAATGTGTTGTTAAAGCTGGTAACCACTTAGGTACTTCAACTTTGACGGACCCAGTTAAGTTTACAATGGGTGATAAATTTATAACATCAGCAGCTAGTTTAGGAAATGATAGTTCAAATGTGGGTGTTGCTGTGGCAATTGTGTTGGCGCTGATTGTTGTCTTGGCTATTGTTGTTGGTGCTTTCTGGTTTGTTAGGACGAAGAAGATGTTAGGAATCAAGAATACTGGAGGAGTTGCTTTTGAAAATCCAAGTTATTTGAGAGAAGTCAACATGGATCATATGCAGGTAATTTTCCATTAATACTTACATTGAATAAGTGATAGATTTAATAGTTTTAGTTCGACCAGAATTGATAGAGAGACTATATAAAGATTTTGTGTGTTGGACTCCAAATATTATCTTCTAATTTAAGGCAATAAATTTATATGAAGTGTGAATTTTCAAACAGTTCAGAATTTCATAGGCATTTAGAAGAAGACCAACAAAATGCTAGATGATTAAGTCAAAAATTTTGCAATAAACGCACTAAGATTAAACCTTTTTTTAATTATTTTTCATCCGTTTGTTTAAGAGATTTAATTTAAAATCGCATATTTATTTTTACCGTATATTAAACATGGATTTTGTTTTACCCGCTCGCACAAATATAGCTATAGCTCTGGAACTACTAAACCGATTTAAATAAAGCGTACCCAAAAACCTGACCAGATGATGTAGCTATAGATAGAAAAAAAAAAGCGCCTGAAAATTGGATCAGCAGTTTTCAAGTGAAAAGCTCGTCGAGATTGATGTATACGAGGTGTGTAAATTAAGTAACCGGACTGGCAACATAGCGTTTGATCTGGCAACAATTGGGGTGCGGGACTTGGAGGGGCGGCAGGTGAACATGTCTTAAGCCTTCAGTATGAGTTTGAACTCGCTAGAGTAATTTTGTTGTCCGTAGCGATTTTTTTCGTGAAACACTTTTTTCTAGTACGTTCTAAAAATAAGTGACATTCATTTCGAGCAACGGTGTGCTATCATTTTATTATTATTGTATTATTTATTTTATATCGGCCTTTATTTCTGCAACGAGGCTAATCGCCGATGCCAGGGGGCGAGCTCCTACACCTGGATGAAGGGTAAATGATTGTGAAAATGAGAGTAATGTAAACATATTATTCTCGCCCGAATAATATCACCAACGAAGCAGGCTCGAACCACAGATCGGACAATCGTACTGGGTTTCCACCAGTACAAACCGCACGACTAAGTGCGCTCGACCACCACGTTGGCGGTGTGCTATCAGGTTTTGCTTTAGACTTGGGCACAGGGCAACGGAAATTTTTGCAAAACATCATCAGGCCTACGGAGACAGTGTTTTGTCAAGGACCCAGGTTTTTTGGTGGTTTAAGGCATTTTCAGAAGGAAGAGAGTTGATTGAAGATGAATCACGCAGCGGAAGGCCTTCATCTTCAAGAACCGATGAAAATATCGACAGAATCCGGGATGTTGTGCGTTCAGATCGTCGGTTTACAGTATATCGGGGAAGAGTTGAATTTGATTCACACTACCGTTCATCAGATTTTGACCAATGAAAAACAAAACAATACCCCTTGTCACACAGCAATTTCAATATACAAGTTTTTGGCCAGTAAAAACATTCCTATGGCTCCTCAACGTCCTTATTCGCCTGATTTGAGTCCTTGTGACTTTTTCTTCTTCCCAAGATTGAAAAATCACCTCAAGGGACGTCATTTTGCGATACTCGAAAACATTCACACGTCCGTAACCATACAGCTGAAAGATATTCCAGTATCCGAGTTCCAGCACTGCTATGAGGATTGGAAGAACCGTCTCCAGCGCTGTGTGGCTTCCCAAGGAAGTTATTTTGAGGGAGACAATATTGAATTGTAATCCTATTTGGATGAAAAAATTTAAAATAATCAGTCCGGTTACTTAATTTACACACCTCTTGTATAGAGATTTCATAGTTCTTCTCATAAATGCAAAATACGTGTTCATGCATTGTTTATATTAAGTTCAGAATGGCCCACAATTTTTAAAATGTTACATTTTTAAATACAAAGCTAATACATTTTACTGTGCGCAAACAACACTGAAAGAGAAAAGTATTTAGTTTAGCATGATTTAGTTACTTGATTTAGCTTACTAAACACTTGTAAATCCATCTATATTGTGTTATACCTACGAAACTTTAAAAACGTTTCCTTACTGCTTAGATTTGTTTCGTATCCTTGTTACTAATCGATTTTTTTAATCGCAGGTTCCTGCCGGACAATCTGAAACAGCAGTTAGCAATGGAACAACGAATGGAATCGCGGTGTCTGCCACATCTGGCGGCCAGGGGTGGAAACAGGAATCTCTCCACGTTCCCGCTGCCACCGAAGTAAATCCAACCCTCTATGAAGAACTGAAGCTTGGTCAGGATGGCGCGGGATTCAAACGTTTGAAACCATAGTATGAGGTTAAAGGACGAGAATCTAGATTCTAAAAAACTGTAAAATAGCAAAAAAAATCCACTAGATTAAAGATTGAGTGACATTTGAGTGCTAAGCAATAGATTTTGAATGGTGACTGCATAGAAATATAGTGTTAAGTATAGTTGTAAAGAAATGTGATTGATAAATTACGTATAGTATTTTAAATAGATATTTTTACGTGAATTGTATCCGATTATCAGGAGTTTTTTGTATTATTTTTAAGTTATTTTTGACACACCAATTTTTAACATGTGCAACATTAGTTTTCTTAAAGTTAAGTAAATGTAATTATTCTTTATGTTATGTCAGGATTTTATAAAGTTTTTGTATCACAATAACTACTTCTAGTCAGTGATGTGACTACAGGTTTTGAAAGAAGGATTCACAAACTTTTGGACAAAAAATAACAAATAGATAGACAATAATCCAAAAATTAAAGTGTTATAGACATTACTAAGATAGAAAACCGGACGCAACTCAGCGAAACGCGACGCAGGTTGATATTTTCCATTGTTGACTATGGATCAAAAAAATACCATTATCAGCTGATGTGACGTGGTCACCCAAGATCCGATCCGAACGATTCAGTTCAGCTTTTTGTCGGTAACGAGGAAAACACGCCACCCAATATGTCGTAACCAATGTGTTTCTAGTCAACACGTACTCCCGAGCGTCCTTTGATGAAAGCCTCTTTAACATATTCATGCAGTTCTTCAAATTGCAATTTGTCTACTCGGAAATACATCTGAAACTCTTCGTCATCTTTCAGCAAGTGTTTAAAAAGAACATGAAATTCACCATATTTCTTTGCTGATTTATTTTATGAATCTAGTATACTAGATAATTTTCTATCAGATCTTGCAAATCATCATTGTCTGATTCGTTGATCAGAAGTATGTTCAACTTTTCACGCGACTGCAAGTGTAGATAATCCTCACTGCTCTTGCTCAAGAACCAATTAAAAATATTTGTTTACGTTCTAAACACCTGCTGTAACGCACAAAAATACATTCGAATGTTCAGTTGTTTTGGTACTGAATTCGTAAAATGTTCTCAAAATAAATATTCCCATTTATTGTTGTTCCACGATCCGTAAATGATATGTAAATGGATGTCAATTAATCAAAGAAATAATTGTTACAAGCACAGGGTGTTCCAATCTGAATTCCAAATTGTTGAAGCCTAGAAGAAGATGAACCTGGATTTAATTGCAAGAATTTTTCACAAAACCACTGCAAACCTGTCTATTCTTGCTCGCGAATTCACAAACATTCTACATATGTGTTCATATCGAATCCTAACAAACCCGAATTTGTTTTGATGTATCAACACTAGCTGAGGCTTAACAAAAGCGAACGTATTCAACACATTGAATTCGCTATGTGCTTAAGTTTCTTTGCTCTTGTTCACAACAGCTACTTTCAAGGTGCGTGTTTTGCGTACTCAACAGAGCATTTCGTCGCCATTTGTATGTTCCAAGTCACGAAAAGGTACTTTCAAGAAACTTGACTTTAAAATTCCAAATGATCATGATGATTTAATTTAAAGCAAGATTCGGATTTACTGGCTGAACGTAATTTTTTTCGAACTTAAGTAATTGAACATGATACATTTCGATCCTAAAACTTTGAAAAAAATTGTAACGCGATACTAAAAAAACAAAAATGGACAAGCTTTGGTACAAATCAATTTTACCCAAGACTATTAAGCGCGCTTTCTAGCTACAATGGCGTATTGGACGCAAAATTGACCCCTACTTCCTCAAGCATCATCTCATTAATTGGTCTTACAAGCACAAGCAAGTGCAGCTGTCAAAACAACTTGTCAAAATCTAAACATGGGCTAGAATCGAAATTCACGGCAATTATTTACTCTTTGGTTCAATATAAAACCTAATCGTAAATAATTGAAGTCAATAGTTGACATCTAATAAGCTCACAAAAGTCAAAAGCGTATATCTACGTTCCATATAATTTTAAAGTTGCTTCAATGAGCACAAGTTTGAAAACCGATGCGAATAACGCATAGCGTTAGCGTATAGCTTGAAAAGCAGCTTATATATCCCAGCACAAAGGTCCAGAAAGTGGTCCAATACTAATATAAATGCTGGCAAATGTATTTATCGTTTACAACATCCGCTTAAAAGTGCCACCAAGAGGCTACTTCGACGCAACGATCTATCAGTTGCTGTGACAACCAAGACATGTTGTTTATGTGGTTGCAGGTTTAACTGTTTAATGTTTTAAGGGTTTGAGGTAATTTTTACTTGTATAAATGAGTATATCATGTACAATGTCCACTTAGAAGCGCTTCCAAGTAGTCAATTGGCCGCAGTGGCCAATTGAAACGCCGTAAATACTACGACAGTTTGTCTGCTTGGTTGTTGGCTTTGTCCTGATTTGCTCTGTCTAAAAAGTTCTTTACTATTAAACTAAATTTAAAAATGTGCATATGGTGTACAACGTCCACTTAAAAGCTCCACCAAGTGGTCAATCGCTCGCAGTGGCCAGTTGATCACTGTAAACGCTACGACAATTTGTCTGCTTGGTTGTTGGCTTGGTCCTGTATTATTCTAAGGATCTAAAACATTATTTACTAGTAAACTAGATTTACAAATCATCCATCAATAAAATTACATTACAAACATCCACTTAGAAGCTCTACTACGTGGCCAGTTGCTCGCAGTGGCCAGTTGATCGCTGTAAACACTACAACAGTATGTTTGCTTGGTTGTTGACTTGGTCCTGTATTACTCAAAGGGTCTAAAAGGTTGTTTACTAGTAAACTAGATTTACAAATGTGTGTATAGTGTACAAAATCCACTTAAAATCTCCACCACTTGGCCAATTGCTCGCAGTGGCCAATTGATCGCTGTAAACACTACAACGATTTGTGTGTTTGGTTGTTGGCTTTGGTCCTGTATTGCTTTAAGGGTCTAAAAGGTTCTTTACTTGTAAACTAGATTACCAAATGTGTATAACGTGTACAATATCCACTTAAAAAGTCCACCACGTGGTCAATTGCTCGCAGTGGCCAGTTGATCGCCGTAGACACTAAAACAATTTGTGTGCTTGATTGTTGGGTTGGTCCTGTATTGCTCTAAGATTCTACAACAATCTTTACTAGTAAACTGGACTTACAACTGTGTATATCGTGTACAATGTCCACTTAGAAGTCCCACAAAGTGGACTATGTAGCTGTAGTGGTATACTTATTTAAATTTCAATGTCCAATGTTTGTGATTCCTTATAAATTGTATATCAGTGATTGCAAAAGCAGTTGGGTACTATAATGAATCCACTATTTATAAAAATTTATAGAGATCTTTAAAATTAACTTAATTAGACATGTGTGTATGACATATCACATACATGGTGAATTTGTGCCTTCACTTTTTAACTTAGAGTTATCACAAGGGTAGCATTTCTTAATTAACGTCAGGCAAACAACAAAATAAACAGTACCCCTGGCTTATCAGTACTATAGCATTAATGTAAACAGAAAATAGGATGACCACTCTATTCAAAAATATATAATTAACTGAGTTAGAAATTTAAATAAACCAAACTATTCTCCATTTTTTCTTGGGTACTTTTTGTCAGTTGGGATCACTTTTCGCGTCATTCACATGGGTCCTACTTAATGATCTATTAAGTGCTCGGTCTTTCCGGGTATCAAGTATATTTGAACTATTTTTCAGTCATGGCCACATACTAACGCGGGCCCCCAGGTCAGAATCTTTGGCAGGCTGCACTATCGCTGAGGTTAAGGGCAACGCTATGCTCTACAGTGGTGTTTCCCAATGTAGGTCCCACGCCGCACATGGGGGCAATTTGATTGTTCAGGGGGGTAATTCCACCTAAGTCTTGTGTCCTGAACTAATTGTAATTAGGCTTCATTTAGAGAATAATTCAATTTTTGAATAAAAAAAAATATGTAATACAATGTTACATATCAAAAATTTAGAAAGGCTTAGGTGGGGCATGGTAAAAAAAGGTTGGGAAACACTGCTCTACAGAATTTAGAATAAAATTAGTCAATTTAAATGATGAGTAGACAAAATAAATTAAACAACTAATTTATTGAAAAACTAAAGATGGATTTTCATTGTAAAGAATATGACAAAACTTACAATAGTATAAAAAATTATTACAAAGTATATTTTAACGATTTTTTCGATGCAAATTTTTCATTGACTACTAATATTAGTATGCTTAGCTAAAACATTCGATTCATAAAATTGCTAGATAATTAAGACGCTCTCAATTAGGTTTTCTTCTTTGCCATGATTTTAATGAATTTTCCAAAAACGACGATTGATTTTCTTTTAAACTGTATCAAAACAGGCCCTTTTAAAACAGCATAGATAAGAGCAGAGTACTAGTGCACCGCGATCTACTAGTGTTGCTATATATATAACAACGATTGTGCCCCGCAACGGAATCTTGTGTTAAAGTGCTCCGCGGTTCAAAAAGTTTGGGAAACTCTGGATAACAGTATCAATGTTAGTAAATCACAAAAACGAAACAAAAAGTCGGTGGGAGGATAATATATCTAGTGACGTAATTTTAGTTGAATTGGCAAAACAAAAATCAGCATTTTGTAGTCATTTTTGTCTTTTGTTCATGCCTTCGGTTTTCTCTTCCGCGTTATATCTAGAAAATCTTAGAAAAACATTATTTTTTTACGTTCTGAGAAATTGCGACGCAGATCGAATTACATTTTTTCATAAGATCCCATAGATATTTTTCGAGATGCGTTCCGCAATAGTCGTGAACACTTTATGAACACAAGTATGAACTTCCAAATAACAAAATATAAATTATTACAATAAAATTTATACGACGCATTTAAATTTTTAGTTTTTAAATGTTTGTTGCCTTGCAGTTAGTATACGCATCGCGTAAAGATCTCCATCACATCAGAACAAGCGCGCACCCAGGATTTTTTCTTGGGGGGAAGAAAATATAATTATTTTAAAAGGGTAGAAATCGGAAAAGTACTCGACAATGCAATTGTTGACCTAAAAAAAGGCTTTTACTTCCAAAATATTCCATGTATATTCCTTAAAAACACTAAAACCACGTGCTTTTTGAGCTCTTGGGGGGGGTCAAGCCCGTGAGCCCGCCCCCCTTATTACGCGTCTGCATCAGCCATTTTAGCGACAGCTAGTGACTACCTTAATATTCTTTTTTAATTTTAACATATTTCTAAATTTGGTATTTTGTTACACTTCTATGACTTCTTTAATGATTATATACTAGGCGTTGTGACTTGTGGCCCCTTAAAAGTTGCAAAACCTATTATCCCCTTTAATTTTCTACTTGAAAGATCATTATAATTCTGAATGGAGATATTTATGTCTTACCTATCAGCCCTGGTTCAAGATGGCAACAAATACAAATGTTTTTGAATGGAGTGTAATCCTAATAATGTACTTTTTGTGTACATTATCCCCTGGATCTAATTGTAAATAAACCTGGTCCAGAATATACCAATGTTTTCCATAGTAACATGAATACGTTTAACATAACATTATATAACGGAAAACTGGAGAGTTAACTTTTGTACAACTTAGTGCTAACACAAAATGTACAGATAAATAAATGTTAAATAAAAAGTCAATTTAAAGAACAATATTGATGTTTTAATATCTAATCGTTCCTAGTACATTTTCAGTATCCCAGATATGAAAGAGAAGCAAACGCGTAGATTTTACAAATCTAGGGTGACCATTCGTCCCGCATTTTAACATTTTGTCCCGCATTGTCCCGCATTGAACATTTTGTCCCGCATTAAGATCCCGCAAAAGTCCCGCATTTTAACATTTTGTCCCGCATTGTCCCGCATTTTAACATTTTATCCCGCATTAAGATGCGTCCCGCAAAAGTCCCGCATTGTCCCGCATTTTAATATTTTGGATTTGGGAGGTGAGGACGTTTTTTTTTTTGCTATTCCACTTAGATTTAATTTAATGTGTTTGTGACGGTTAAAAACTATTGAGTTACAGTTAACGCTAGTGTAAAACAGCGTTTCTCAACCGGGGGGCCGCGAAGTCATTTTTGTTATGCTCCGAGCTACTGTTAGCTAAGGATGCAAAAGTGTTCAAAATGGAAAGCAACTTGGAACAATGGAACACTTGTGATTAAAAATACTTGCAAGCCATTATAGGTAATCGTAACAGATATTAAAAACATGTTTATGTAAAGGTTGTTTTTTTTTATCCAATTATACCCAACACGCCATACGTTCCTATATAAAAAATCGAAGTTGTCCTTGATATCCTGTACTTCCGGTTTATTCAGAAAATTTAAATATTACCATCCAATTATTTGGGTAAACTCTGGTCACCAAATTTTTTTCCCAACTTGCTCACACATCGTCTTTGCGAGAAAAATCGTGTTTCCTCTATCTTGATACACCTTGAGATCCCTCCCTCGCTGCTCCACCACTCTCTCTCTCTCTCTCTCTCTATATATATATATATATATATATATATATATATATATATATATATATATATATATATATATATACACATATATACAGGACCGGCGGTTGGGAAACACTGCTCCAGCTAACTATCTGACAGATAAGGTTATATGATACTTTCTGTGCTAAATGAATGTCATCCCGTCTTTCAATACATATGTATCTAACGGATAGTTATCTAACGGATAATGAGACTGATGTATTGAATTCACTGCTTGGTAATGACATTTATTCAGAAGATAAAGTTCCAGATAACATTATCTGTCGGATAGTTACCTAGTGGTTTAAATGAAGGTGGAAGGACCGGGCCTTAAGGTCATAATGCCCGGGGGGGGACACCTTAGCCCTCCAAATGAACCCATAAATAAAAAAATTAACTTGTATAAAATTCTTGAGAGATAACTCCATTATACTTCCAATAGTAATTTTCATCCCTTTCTGAGATCTCAGAATTATCATTGATAGCCCAAAAGTCATCCTATTATCACCTTTGTCCTCCCATTTTACCATATAGGCCGTGTCTCCAACGCTATAGCTCTGAAATTTTAATAAATCCTCAAACAAAATGTATAACTATTTATATAAAGATACAAAGTAACAAAATATAAACTATTTTAGATCATGTAGTACCAAGTAACTTCCAAATTTAACGTTATACCTCATCTTCAATAATAAAAAAATAGTGTATTGGGCCCGGTAGTTGAATTTCAACCACCTGTATACTATTGATAAAATATTAATATATGTGTTTATTCTCATAAAGAATTATTTTAAGCAATTCTATTCCTTATTTATTAATTGTTAATGACTAAATTCCTTAATGAGCTTTATCATGATTAACCATCTTGATATGTAGTGTTACGTGATTTTTGCAAGTGGCGTCTTTTTTCTGACGTTTTTAGTAATTTTTAAGTGATAAAAGTGCAGACAATACTTGAAATAGTGTGTTATAGTGTGGACTTTAATGTTTGGAATTCATGCAGACCAAAATTGGAGCGACTGGAAAGGTATTTGTAGAAATTTTTGTTAATTTTATAATGTAAGTCATTGTTATGTAGAATGTGCTTCTATGAACAATATAGAAACACATATGTACATGCATACACTATCGGCTATAACTAGAGAAACAAAACTATTTTTTAAATCATTTTTATAAATCCCGATTATTGACTAAATGAATATTGAATTATACTGGTATAGCAACAACAATTTATAAGTTAGAACCTGCTATTAAAAATATTTGTTACTTACTGGTACAATAAATAAAATTATTATATATAGGGGGCCGCAGACAATATTTAAGTTATTTTGGGGGGGTCCCATGCCAGAAAAGGTTGGGAAACACTGGCAACCCTGATATTTCAAAACTATGTCGCAGAATCGCCATAAGGCGCCCTTTGCTCCATAATGATTTTTTTGGTCATACTTAAAAAAACCTAAAAACTGCTATTTTGAGACGTTTTTGACTAAAATCGTATTAAAAGAAATGAATTTTAAATAACTACTTTCCGTTCCTTAATCTACATTTTAAAGATTTCTTTTGATACCACACAATAAATTTAAAAAAGTATATATTGTTTTCAACGACACATCAAAGAAAAATCAATATTTTTCGAAAAACTAATCTGATCAAAAATTCCGGTTGAACTATTCCGTCAATGTTCATTGTGGAGATTTTTTCAGATTTTTAGATCAACCCCTCTGTATTTTTGGCGAAAACCCCTTAAAAAAATGATTTTTCAAAAATTTGCTAGTTCATCCATGCATTAAGAGGTTTCATTTGGTATGCCACTCAAAGAGTTGTATAAGCATGCCAAATTTCGATGTTTAGCTGTTTGGCTACAATTTCTACCGTACAGACAGACAGACAGACAGACATATGAGTGACATTATAAGGGGTTTTTGGTGGTCATATAATAATAATAATAATAATAATAATAATAATAATAATTGTTTATTGACTAAATTACAGTAAATTAAGTTAGTCAGTACAATCGTAAATGTAATATTGAATAAAAGGTACAGGAAATAATATGGCAAACAATATGTAGGTACCAGTGGCGCAGACAAGGGGGGGCGACGGGTCTGGGCCCCTCCCAGGACCAGCAGATTACACGGCGCTGCCTGGAGAGTTGAAGATAAAATTTAACCACAACAGTAGTTAATTTTTCAATTACTTCATTGTAAACAATATTGGCATTTTCTTTTTTTTTTCCGTATAAATAAACATTTTTTTAAGATTGCCTACTCTTGATAAAGTGACATAATTATTGTTCAAGTGAAAATACATCACTTTCCAAATATGCTCCAACGAATTATATGAAAGGGAGCGTTGATCCTTTTCCCCCTGACACATCGACTAAAATGTTCGCCCAGTCAAACGATAAAACTGTTTTAAACAACTAATTACTCAATTCAGATAAGATAAAGTGGAACACTGACTTCGGTATAACCTTCAGAATGTAATTTTAAAATGACACCTCAAACGTGAAATAGAGTGAAATAGTAGAAATATAATAAAGAGAGTAGTTTTGGAGACAATAGCGCTCTTAAAATCGGTATTTGGTTTTATTTTGTAGATAAATGTGAATATCAATATCTTCTTTGGTATTTTTGAAATTATAATGTTTTACAAACCAAAAGGACTGATATAAGTTGTACTGAACAACAGCGGTGTATTTAGATGGAGGGGGCACACAAGCCCCCTCTGTAGGTCCAATGAAATGAAAATTTAACAATTTTATCATAATCGTACAGCAAAATATCTTATGTATTTTACAATAATAATAAGCTATATTTTATTATGATTAAGAAATCCTTATTCCGTCACATGAGTCTGTTCGTTCTGTATAAATTGTGGCCAAGCGGCTGATTTAGAGAACTGAACATAAGTAAGAGAAATATTGAGACTTCAAAAATATATCCCGCGAAAAATATAAATAAATATGTATTTATCGAAGAAAAAATCAAGTGAAAGTTTTAACAATTACATTTTTTTATCAACAAATAATGGAATTATTATTTGATATAAATATCAATATTCAACAGCAGGGGAGTCGAACTGATTTGGGTCGCAGTCTATTTTATATACAAAATGATAAGCAGTGATGGAACTTTAAATATCCCAAAGGGTTTCTTGACATTTTTTTATAAACAGAAAAGGGGAAGAGAGTATATTTTACATTTTTAAATATATTTTTCCCCTAAATAAGCTCAAGTGATTTTGATTACCGCTTCAGGGGCCATAAAAAATTAGGTTCAGGCCCGCGTGCCCTCGAAATTTTATTCGGCCCTCCCCAAGACAAAATCCTGGCTGCACCACTGGTAGGTACTTATACAATATGAAACATTTAGGTTAGTAGTAATTGTGTACTTATAGAATGAAATAAAATAGAGAATTAGATAGAATAATTCAAAATAGCATCAACTGCAATTTTAAATGCAATAAAAATTATTCCGAAGTTATGTTGTAAAAATTCATTTATAGAACAAAAAGCATGGTTGATAAAAGAGTTAAAACTATTGGATTTGTAGTTTCGAATTTGAAGAGTCCGGAAATATGTTAATAAATTTATAAGAATAATAGTTGGTGCTATTTTTAGATTTAGTCAATCTTAAAAATGGTGGATAAATCTTATTTTTATTCCTTGTATTATAATTATGAATTTGTTCAAAAGTATCACATTCGCTTAAGTTTATATAAGCTAACAAGAGGCAGTAATATACGAGGGATGTTTCCAAAGTTCTAGGAATTTAGTTATAATTTTTATTATTTTGTTAATTTTCGTCAATATTACAATGTAGTTTTTCAACATAATCTCCATTTGACTGAATACATACATCCCAACGATAAACTAATTTTTTTAAGCCGTCCTCAAAGAACTTTTTCAGTGTCTCCTCAATCCACCTATTCCAACAGTCTTGGCACCCAGCGCGCCGAAACCTTGCTAACGCCCAAACAATCATGCAAGATGTCATGAATTTGTCGTGTACCTATCCCTAGGCGCATACTAATTTGACGAATAGTCATTCGCCTGTCCTCTTTCAGTAGGTCTTCGACGGCAGTAATGTTTCTTTCATTTACCGAAACCTTCGGCGCCCACTGCGTGGAATGTCTTCTAGTGATGTTCTACCGGTTTTAAAACGATCGATCCACCGATAAACAGTACTTTTGGATTCTGCAGACTCACCAAATACTCCTTGCAGACACTGAATAATTTCTGATGTTTTCACACCTTCTTTCCACAAAAAGAAAATTATT
Source organism: Liopterus haemorrhoidalis (assembly GCA_963971575.1). NCBI lineage: Eukaryota > Metazoa > Arthropoda > Insecta > Coleoptera > Dytiscidae > Liopterus > Liopterus haemorrhoidalis. The sequence continues at coordinate 7,828,577 of OZ020613.1, forward strand.
GCTCTTTGAGATTTTGCTGCGTCTTCCATGGTTACAAAAACAGTGCTATGAAAACGCGTCTATATCAGTCGAACACCTAAATCAGACTGAACAATATTACACTAGATAGTTGCATAAACATGTCAAGACTTGTCTGGCACCAATAACATTGCCTATAAGTTCTGCGTAATTTAATTATAGCACAATTCCCAGAATTTAAGAAACATCCCTCGTATATAAAGTGAGGGTAAAGTCATGATTTTTAATTTAGTGAAGTATGACTTGCAGTCGGCTCTATAGGATAAACCAGCAATGATTCTGATCATACCTACAAAACCCTAAAATTTTTGTATAATAATCAATCAATAATAATAGAAGCAGATGTTATCGAATTTTCAAATCAGAAACTTTTAGACTTGTTATGGAAATTGTAATTTATTTTGAAATAACCAAAAATGATTCTTTAATTTTCTTCATGCATATTAGCAAATTTGTAATACTATATAACTAAAATAATTACCATTCGCGCTTATGCTATAAAGCAGGTAATTTCAGTCTGAGCTTAGTGTTTAATATTGGAGTTTCAGAGGTCGTTTCGTAAAACTACAATATCCCATAAGTTCGTATCATGAAATTGGTAACATTTTTCATTGTAATATGCTACAAAATTGTACAATTTGAGCTTCAGCACCGTGCTATAAACCAAAAAACAATATACCTGGTAGAAAATAGTTTTCACTAAACAATTTCATGGGTCGATATATTATTTATAAATTCCGTGCGAGATTCTATTACAAATAAGTTGAATGTTCACGAGTAGTTGGAGTTCTGTCGAGAATACATACGAGAGTTATCTTTTATGTTTTTACAAACGACCACTAGATGGCAATATTGAAATGTGTCATTACTATATTCGCAAAATTTGACATTTGTAATTGTGAAATCAGTGGCAGCTCATAAACTGACCGAGTAGTTTGTTGGCAATCAGCGTTATAAAAACAAGTTTGTGAATAAAGGGATATTACTCGTGAAGGTTTTCGTTGGATGATTTTTTACGATTTTAGTAAAGACCTAACTGAACAACAATGCATAAATTCGCTTCGTTCAAGTTTTGGTAATGAAGCACCATCAGAAAAGACTGTTTACAATTGGTTTGCAGAATTTCGTCGTGGTCGTGCGTCCGTCAGTTATGAATCTCGTGAAGGTCGATCAAAATCAGTTGTGATTTAAAAAAACATCGATGCTGTGCGCAAAATGATTGAAGAAGTTCGGCAGGTGACTTACCGTGAGATCGAGGCATCCTTTGGCATATCGCAGACTCATTTTACATGTACATTTAGCTGTGAAAAAGATCTGTTCCCGATGGATTCCCCATAATTTGACCGAAGCTCAAAAAAAGGCTCGAGTTGATTGGTGTAAAGGAATGCTAAAAAAAATTCAACCTAGGCACTGCAAAATCCGTACACAACATAGTTATGGGTGACGAAACCTGGATTTATTCATATAAACCGGAAACTAAGCAACAATCCACTGTTTGGGTCTTCCAAGATGAACCAAAACCCAAAAGTTGTTCGTTTATGAACCACTCAATAAAATGATCGCTTGTTTCTTCGGTTGTACTCGCAACCAATCCTTTAAAGCAGCGATTCTTAACCGGGGGTTCCCGAAAAGACCTTAGGGAGTCTCCAAATTAAAAAAAAAAATAATAATAATTTTTACCAGTTTTTGTTTTTAAAATTACTATAAACTTATTACAATAAAATTATTAAGAACATTTAAAATATTATTTCAAAAATTTTCTTGGGAGTCCAGAAAATATTTTAGGCTAGTTGGGGTTCCCGATTATAAAAAGGTTAAAAACCGTTGCTCTAGAGGATCAGAGAACAATTAATGCTGAATGGTATACATCAATTTGTTTGCCAGAAGCCATCGACAAAATCAGGAAAAACAACCAAAAACGTTGCATTATCCTTCATCATGACAATGCAAGCCCCCACACAGCACGTCAAGCAATTGATTATTTGAAGGAGAAAACCATCGATTTAATGTCTCATTGCCCGTATTCACCTGATTTATCCCCTAACGACTTTTTTTTGTTCTCGGACTTAAACCCCCCAGAGCTTCAAAAGCTTGCGTTTTTGCTAAAATACAAGTGAGAAATATTTTTTTTTTTAAATCCACCCTTGCATTTTGAAAAATTGAGTGAATTTGACAAGCATTTTTTCCGAGTAATTTCCCGATTCCTACCCATTAAAACAATTTCTTCTTCTGAGCCCCCCCCCACTCCTGGTTTTGCGTCTGGATAGACAGATGAGTGACGTTGTAAGGATTTCCTGGTCATACATACGAAACCCTAAAAATGAAAATTTGTTTATACAAAGATAATTATATCGGTAATATTGGCACGTTTAACACGTGATTTTCTTATAGTGCCATAAGCCTAAAAATCAGCTGTGGCCACCACAGGACCAACCGCCATCATAAAGTACTTATATAAATTACATTCTAGCAGCAGAGTAGAAATAACTTGACCTAATATTTTATAACAGAGATATTATTTATCATGACCATGGAAACGTTATATAAATATGAAAAAATTGAGACTTTCGAAAAATTTTACAGAAATTATTCAAAATTTTTCGTTTTATCAAAAAGCGTCTCAAATAATAGTTATTGCTTTTATAGCAAGTTTTGTTTAATAATTTTTTTCGAAATATTTTTCTGTTGTATAATATTCACAAAAATATTAAAATCGACACGAGTAAACTCCCATTTTTAGTCAACCGATTTTTACCAAAAGTTGATCAACTCGTGACATTGATGGTAGAAGCTTAAATATGAAGTTTCATAAAAATCCTTTCAGCCGAATTTGCTCTACACGTGTACACAGACAGACGGACAGACGGACAGACAGACGGACAGAAGACGGACGGACAGAGAGACCGACAGACATCATGCTAAAAATAGTCAAAACGTTATATAGGGACCTCAATTCGTGGAGATCCATCGAAATCTCGAAACGTCAAAATTGGTATGATCACAATACCTCCCTTATATATGTTGGCGGTCGGTAAAAAGTGTGTTTTCTCTAATTTATAAAAATCAAAGTTTCATAAACCTCACCAACTTGTTCTTGTAAAGAAATTAGTTTGAATTTCTCTCCACGTTTTCACCAACAAAAAATTTTCTTTAATCAAATCTATTTTCCAAACTTTATCTCGCAAAAAAGAATCCTAGTAGCAATTATCTGTTACGCGTCAATATGAGAGGAAAAATAAAAATGTACTATTAGAGAAGCGACAGGTGGAAAGCTACCGAAGTATTCCGACAAAGGTCTTCGTAGCGCGACCGTTCGGTGGGAGTACAAGATCCGGAGACTATCATTTCATTCACTCAGTAACCGGAAAGGTGTCTTGCTAGTAGTACTAACACTCCAGCTCGAACACACGCGATACAGTGTAAACAAATACGATTACTTTTATGTGCTAACAGTTATATTAAACAGAGCGAAAATGTGCTAAAATGTGAAGTGATTGAATCATGTTAAGTGTTACTTAAGTGATTTTGAGTGATTTTTAAGTGACTTAAGATGCCTCAAACATCGATAATGCGTAATCATAATCATCATAATGGACATAGTCATCATAATGGACATACTACGCATTATAACTTCAATGGACATGCTAACCATATTCAGATACACTCCAAAACTAACGGACATGCAAGTAAGTACAATAATCCTTGCCCTTGAAGTGAAAATTGGTGCTCATACCAAAGCGCTCCGGAGTTACATTTCCGGGGAAATAAACACAGAAGGGATTTTGAGCCTTTTTTGTATTAAATAACATAAGTTTCATAAATTTTTGTTTTGTTGTGCATTAATTGTACAGTTACAAAAACTGGGTTCTAATCCCGGAGCACCCGGAGTCACTTTTCCCGAGACTGAAGCACACAAGGATTTAAGTCCATTTTTGTATTAAACTACATAACATCCTTTTTTGTATTAAAATAACGTAACAGTTTCATAAATTTGTGTTTAGTTGTGCATTAATTGTATAGTTGTAACAAAAACTGGGTTCTAATCGCGAAGCACCCCGGAGTCACTTTTCCGGGGACTTAAGCACACAAGGATTTAAGTCCTTTTTTGTATTAAACTATATAACATCCTTTTTTGTATTAAAATAATATAACAGTTTCATAAATTTGTGTTTGGTTGTGATTAATTGTATAGTTGTTACAAAAACTGGGTTCTAATCGCGGAGCACCCCGGAGTCACTTTTCCGGGGACTTAAGCACACAAGGATGTAAGTCCTTTTTTGTATTAAACTATATAACAGCCTATTTTATATTAAAATAAAATAACAGTTTCATAAATTTGTGTTTAGTTGTGCATTAATTGTATAGTTGTTACAAAAACTGGGTTCTAATCCCGTAGCACCCCGGAGTCACTTTTCCGGGGACTTAAGCACACAAGGATTTAAGTCCTTTTTTATATTAAAATATATAACATCCTTTTTTGTATTAAAATAACGTAACAGTTTCATAAATTTGTGTTTGGTTATAATTAATTGTATAGTTGTTACAAAAACTAGGTTCTAATCCCGGAGCACCCCGGAGTCGCTTTTCCGGGGACATTAAGATTTTAGGACTTTTCCGAGCACACAAGGAATTTAGTCCTTTTTTGTGTTAAACTGCATAAAATGTAGCTCATAACTTTTCAATTGTAATTATATTATTTTTTCTTTCTGTTTAATTGGTTCAAAAATTGGGTGGTACTACCGGAACATTCCGGAGTCCTTTTTTGTATACTATATACCAGCGGTTCCCAAACTTTTTTCACCGGGACCCGGTACGAGGTTTTAAAATTTTTTGCGACCCACCTTATGAAAAAAAACATTTATTTACAAAACAAATTTTATTTTAAACCAGTAGCTTTATAGTAATAAAGAGTACAGTATAGTAATAAAGAGTATAGTATAGTAATAAAAAATATAGTATAGTAATAAAGAGCACAAATACACACTCTTCTATACTCTATCTCAGAAAGACTGATAGTAATAAAATTTATTATTTGTAAAAAGTTATTGTTTTTTCACACAGAAGCGGCAAAACAAAAGCGACAAAATATGAATAGTTCGAAACGAAATATTGTTAAAAACAACCGGGTGTGCCGCACATCTTATATGGGAATACGAACTAGGGTTAAACACAATAGATCAAAATTTGACCCTAAAATTTTGAGGAAAAATATGGTCACAGGGGTGCGTTTAATGAAATGATAAATAGTATTATAGAAATACACAAAACCAATTTAAACATGTTTAAAATGTGCACGCCTCTGGTAACTGCCTGACAAAATGATTTATTACTATCAGTCTTTCTGAGATACAATATAGTGATTAACTAACATAAAAAAAATAATATGTCCAAAAAAAAATCTTTTTTTGTGTTTTTACAATTTTTTTCGCGACCCGGCAAAATTTTTCTGCGACCCGGTGCCGGGTCGCGACCCACACTTTGGGAAACGCTGCTATATACTAACTACATAACAATTTTATGAAATGTGTCTAAATTATGAGTTTTGTATTATAATTAAATTATTTTCATTTCTGTTTAATGCTTCAACAATTGAGTGCTCTTACCGGAACATTCCGAAGTCACTTTTCCGGGGCTTAAGCCTCAAAGGATTTAGTCCTTTTTTTGTATTAAACTATATAATAATTTTATAAAATGTGGCTAAATCATGAATTTCTATTATAATTAATTATTTTCGTTTATATTTAATTGCTGTAAAAATTGGGTGACGTTTTCGTTTCTGTTGAATTGGTTCAAAAATTAGGTGCTACTACCGGGACATACCGGAGTCACTTTTCCGGGACTTAAGCCTCAAGGAATTTAGTCCTTTTTTGTATTAAACTACTTTACAATTTTATAAAATGTGACTAACTCATGATTTTTTAATTATAATTAAAATATTTTCGTTTCTATTCAATTGGTGCAATTTGGGAGGTTCTACCGGAACATTCCGGAGTTAATTTTCCGGGGACTGAAGTACACAAAGAATTATGTTCCTTTAGGGTTTTTAGGTATGACCATAAAACTTTATAACGTCCCTCGTCTGTTTGTCTGTCATTCTGTTTGTTGGGTAGAAATTGTGGCCAAACTGCTGGATCTAGAAAGTTGAAATTTGGCATACTTGTACTCTTTGACTCACATGTTGGAAAAATATTGCGGGAAAAAAATATTTCTAAACATACTATAAACAAATATTTATTCAATGAAAAAATTTACATTTATTTAAAATTTTGAGGTCGGTATTAAATGAAACCTTTATAAAGTATAAACAAACACATTTATATTTTTGAAAAATATAATTTTTTTAAAGGAATTTCGCAAAAATTGTATAGAAAAATTTGTTGTTCTCTATCCTGTTTCCCAGAGGGGTTTGTCTAAAAATCTGAAAAAATTCTCAATTATTTAAATTAATGGAAATCTGAATAATTCAACAAAAATTTTTGATCAGTTTAATTTTTCGAAAAATATTGATTTATTGGTGTCGTTAAAAAAAATTTGATTAGATGAATTAAAAAAATTACTATTTTTTAATATTTTTTTGTGTTATCAAAAGAGAGTTTTTAGACGTAGATTAAGAGATGGAAAGTAATAATAATAATAATAATAATAATAATAATAATAATAATAATAATAATAATAATTTTATTTTATTTTATTTATTTTTTTCCAAAAATGTACTTAAAAAATAATATTTCACACTCCAAAGGGGTTAAACTTAAAATATGAAAAAATTCTAAGTAATCTACATTGATCTGAACCGGAAACATACGAAATTATAATGCGTTTTTGGAAAATATTGCAGTTTTTGTGTTTTTGACAAAATTATATATTTTTTTTTATTTAAGAATATTTAACGGGTGCCTCAGTTTCAATGGCTACTGGCCCCTTATTTATTTATTATTTTGTTTTTTATTCATGACTTAACTATGGCTAATAATGTTATGTATTTTTTTTTTTTTTTTTGTATTTATGGCAAAGTTATGTATTCATATGAAATTAAAATTATAATAAATTTTAACAGCTGAAGATCGAGTTCATGTGTGTAAGCTCCACTTACTATTATTAAAAAATTAAAGATTTTGACATTTCGAGATTTCGATGGATCTCCACGAATTAAGGTCCCTGCATAACGTTTTGACTATTTTTAGCATGATGCCTGTCTGTCTGTGTACACGTGCAAAAGAAATTCGGCTGAAAGGATTTTTATAAAACTTCATATTTAAGCTTTTGACATCAGAACAACAGAAAAATATTTCGAAAAAATGTATTTAACGAAAGTTGCTATAAAAGCAATAACTAACAATTTTTATTTGAGACATTTTTTTATAAAACGAAAAATTTTTGGTCATGATAAATAATAACTCTGGGCCAATTTATTTCTACTATGCTGCTAGAATGTATTTTATACAAGAACTTTGTGATGGCGGTCGGTAGTGTGGTGGCCACAGCTGATTTTTAATTTTGTTTTTGTATGTTTTTGTTTAATTATTTTGTACCAGCATTATGCTAATTAATAAATAATTATTATTATTAAATACCTGATATGTGTGAAAATTCACACTTCACATCAATTTTTTCATTAAAATATTTGTATAATATTGCGCATTAATATTTGATATTCATAAATTTAACGCGTTAGACCACGTAATATGTTAAATTTTGCTGCATATATTATTTATTTGCAAATGACAATGTAATTCAATATTTAATCAGACTATTAAATATTTAAATAAATAAATTAATACCGTGATAAATATATAAATTGTATATACTGACTAATAGATTTCAAATAAATTTATACTGAATATTTTATTTGAAAAGTCATTTCAATGCATATAATTAATAATGTAACGAACACGAAAAGTACATTTGCTTGTTAAGTAAACTAAGTCAATAGCTGTACTACAAAATATCAATTTGTACCACAGCTCGTTACTTTTACTTTCATTCTTAAGTTAGGTCAACTTAAGTTCAAGATTAGTGTGAAAGTTAGATCAAGAAAAAAGTTGCGAAAATGTCAGTTCTGTTATTAATCATAGGATTGAGTTCACACGGTGACAATACTGATTCGTTTTTGCATAAGAGTTTGCAATTTGCGGGTGAATAAGGCTTAAGCAGGCGCGCACTCTATATTTTGACTTGGGGGAGGGGGCGGTAGTTGAAGCAAAAATGTTGTTTTAGGGTTACTTAAGTTGGTTTTGCACAGTTCAATAAATTGATCAATAAATTAATCAAGTTTTTTTGTCAATTAATTGAAAAATTTATTAGTAACCTTGGAAACAAAAGCATCACTTTACACACATCAATTTATTTATCATTTTTTTTTCATAACTGTTACATTACCAACTGTAAAACATGCTGACATATTTATCAGAAAGAAAATATTGAAAAAATCTTCACAAAGTTACGAGCTGTGAACAAAAACAAAAGAAATAACCTAGATGATGGTAAATTAGAACGTTCTATCACATTTGAAAACGAAACACAAACTATATATTTCGAGGTTATGCTACAACTAAACAGTTGGCAATATCTTAACATATAAAATATACCTAGAATTCCCTAAAAAATTGATGAAAAATAGAACTTGTTCAATTTCAAAATAAATTGATCAATTTTCTTGTCAATTAATTGACGAAATTTTTACACTTTATGTTAAATTACAAGAAAAATGTGTCTTTTAAAAACGTGTTTTGTGAGTTTTTGTGGGGGGCTCAAACCTCCCCCCCCCCAGGTGCGCATCTGAGCCTAGCTATGAAAATTGGAAAAATTTTGGAATATATTTTAAGTCATTTTCTGTTTTTTTTTTATCTCTTCAGTGGTTTGAAAACGGCTTTCTTTCAAGGAAATGGAGTTTTGGGAACAAAAAAAAATTCACACGGAGCTGAGTTAGGCAGCTGCGCACCCAGTATTTTTTCTTGAGGGGGGGCTTTGATGAAAAATTGTTTTATAGGGGCAGAAATGGAGCGGGACATTTTATCTGGTGAAAAACCAGTTTTTTAACCTTTCAAATTCAAGTAATGCCCTAAAACAAAAAAGGTCCTTTCTTCTAGAATTATGGCATAAAAAAATTTACACTTCCAAAATACGATTGTTGACAAAAAATAAGGTCCTTTCGAAATCCAAGTAATAACTAACTCTAAAATTCAAGTGCAAGAGAGAAATTCTAGTGTGTTCGTTAAAAATAGGTAATTTTTGAGTGCTTGGGGGGGGGGTTAAAATGCTTGAGGCCTCTGGCTAGTACAATTACTTTTTTAAGTGCTCACCAAGATTTTTTTTGTGGGCTATGCAGCAAATATTTTTCCAAGTAAAAACGAACCTTAAATTGAATATTTAATCCAATAAAAATATGTGGATTGTGATGTAAAAAAACGCACTTTTTTGTTTACTTTATTTGTAATTTATATGAAAGGAATTAGGTAGAATATTGGTGAGTCTGAAAGTTAGTTCATATTCATTTCTTTATAAGTACCCTTGTACCAAAACAAATACTTATGTAGAAAATAAGTATAGTTAGTAACTTTTAAGTTATATAACCTATAATATATAACAGGAGCGTATCCAGGTTTTTTCTTGGAAGGAGCTGAGAGAACTATTTTTTATGGGAGCAGGGATGGACCGGGACCTTAAATTTTAATCAGTCAAAAACCAAAAAGGACTTTACATTTCAAATTCAAGTAACGACAAAATATTAATGATAAAAATTATCCTCACTGCCAAAATAAAAGTAATGACTGAAAATAAAAAGCTCCTCACTTCCAAAATAAAAGTGATTGCAGAAAAAAGGTCCTCGCTTCCAAAATACAAGATATGACAAAAAAAAAAGCTCATGAGCTCTAAATTTCATGCGAAGAAGTGAAAACTCAAGTGTGTTCCTTAAAAATACGTATTTTTTTAGTGTTTATGGAGGGGGGGCTTAAAGCCCTACCCCACTTATTTTTACTTAGGAGAGCGCTTGGCTATAAAAGTAGGAACCACCACTTTTCTGCAGCCCGAACTGCCACTCTATGGAAGTCACGTGAATAGTGTGTCATATTATGAAATGCTTCACAGGCGCGCACCTAGGATGGAGGGGGGCTCAGAATACAAAATTTAAATTATATATAAGGTTCTCATTTCGAAACTACAATTGATGATCCAAAAATAAAGGACCTCACTTCTAAAATACAAGTGATGACCAAACTTATTTTAACAAAAACGCGTAATATCCAAATATGTTTTGAGCTCTTGGGGGGGGGGCTAAAAACCACGGATTTTTGGAGCTCTTAGCCTTTATACCCACCTTGGGTGCGCACCAGCTTAACACTTATGGTCGGTTTTTGAAAGCTTAGTTAACTCTAACCAAATGGTCAGAACATAGTTGCTATGGTTACGTATGGGATTGTTATACTGTAATCGAGTTTAATCAAATGGTTAAATCGAGTTTAACCAAATGGTTAAATCGAGTTTAACCAAATGGTTCAATCGGGTTCAACCAAATGGTTAAACTCGGCTAAGCTTTCAGAAACCGGCCCTGAGTCGATCCCAGAGCTGACTGCACAATCGGAAAAAGAAAATTCCGAACGGAGCTGGATGATTCGAACCTGCGTTCTATACTCTATAGACAACAATTTTACCAATTTTTCCCAACTCTTAGTTATTAGGTTTATATTATAATATTTATCTGTTTCCCAGTGTAAGTATAAGGTATTACGCAGCAAGGTGCAGTAATAAGGAATTATAGTTACTAAGAACTGATGCACACGAGACAAGAAAGTTGATAACGCTATTCTAGCGGTCTCAAGGCAAATATGTATAACGGAACTCTAGCACATGCACTCGCATGGAAATAGAGGCATTGCAACAACAGAAAAATACAACATATGTGCATATGAGACAACAAATGCATTCCTCTGCAAATTGACATGCTATTTAGGTTACTCTTCTCATGTATGCATTAAATTTCATACAATTTTGTTACTGTTATCACATTAAAGACGGGGGATCTTGACGAAAGTAAGCTAGGTAACGCGGCGACCGCCCCGCTTCGTTTTTCGTCCTAGAGCGGGCGATATTTTGTGTAATCATAAAAAAATTTAGACTTAAAAAAGTTTATTTAAACTCTTAAAACTACAAGAAATATTAAAAAAGAACTAAACACTAATTACAAAAAATGTTTTAAAGTACATATTATGAGAGGAATCTAGTATTTTTTATGAGTGTGATAATGTTGATAACACTCGCCACGGTGAAGAGGTGCATTGCAAAACTCGCATTTGAAGCAAGTTAACTTTCTTTTTTTATGTGCTGCACAAACTACGCAGTTTCGTTGGGCATATAACTTTAGCCTTTATTTTCTATCCGAATTAATTTGTGCTTTTTGATGTCTAGCGAAAGACGTCCAGGCGGATCAATTTTATATCGTGGAAATCGTGGTGCCGAGTTCGATGTACCAGGTTGTGGCTCTTCAATGTCCGCCTTTAAGGTACAGTCGAGATAAATCGTATTACTACGACTCCCGCCTTTAAGCTACAATCGAGATAAATCGTAGTACTACGACTCCCGCCTTTAATGTGTTATGAAAAGGAAAAGAAATATGGAGGTTATTTAATTTAAAAATTTAAGATTTCGTTTTGAGAAAGGTACACCATTGGTTGAAATTAGGGATGAGCATCGACAGGAACGCCGCAAGTGCTAGTTGTGCGTCACACTAAGGCGCCCTACAAAGGGGCGCCGTGAGATAAAAATATTGCAGGCAATACAAAAATCTTTCGATGGACTGGATATTTTGTTAACTGGACATTTTGCATGGAGCATTTGAACAATTAGAAAATGGATACCATATACAGGCAAAGCCTTAGCAACGCCCTGACATCCGAGCAAGTGCCAGGAGCGCAAGGCCTGAAAGGCGAATCGTATATTCCGCCATGATATATAAAAACAACTTCCAAATACTATTAGCAGTGCTTATCGTAAAATAAGTAGAAGGTATACAGTACACGTATCGTCACAATCAAAGGGTATTAAAATTATTAATATTAAAATTGAAAAAGATAAAAAGGGCACTATTTTAGGTTAAATTAATTAACAAGTGTCTACTTTAAGTATTTCCCAGCTGTCAATTTGTTTTGTAAAATTTGCAGGTTTTCGTATCAATTTTACCAATTTTATAAAATAAAATGTTTAATATCGCAATGAAGTGAACACTAAAAACTGTTCCTTCGGTTTAGGCGGAACTAGATTTTCAATTCTAGTTACTTTTACCGATTGATTGAAGCTTTTGATCATTTTGTTCAGGAAAGCCAACTTCAATATATAAAAAATAGCCTAAGCGTTTGGAATAGACTGTAAATTCAGTTTCATAAAGATTCTCTTATGAATGCAAAGTAAAAAAAAAAAGTGTTTTGTGCCATGTGTATTAAAATAATAGTGTTAATTATAAATTTCGCAGGTAGATGGCGCCATGGTTTTGGTATCATCAAATTCATAAGCCGTATAAAAAGACCGTCTCGTAAGGGTAACGAAGTTAATTGTATGCTTTATAATTACGAGAGATAATTGGAGAACGAGAGCAGAATTGTCTCTAGACACTTCAGTTACAATAAAAATTGTCGTGAAGATTATTTTATTTTTAATCAGCACAGGTTGGGAAAGAAATTATATTGTGTAAGAAATACAGAAACAGTCATTGAAAATATTTAATAACAATAATTTCCAATAGGTATTATGCAAAATTCAAGGTGAAACCTGTGCGGATGCGAAAAATAAAAACAATGTGAAACGAAAACTGGGTTTTACTATAGTCTATTTTCAAACTAGAAGTAGATTCTTTAACTTTGAATGCAAAATTCTATAGCTGTTATTGGCTGGAAATCAGCTGTTTTTACACAGCCCATAAATAACAACTGCAACTCTACTTGTTCAAAAAAATAATATATAAATATGAAGACTACGCAAAAATCTGGGAAAAAGTTCGTGGCGTTTTTTTAGTAAAATTCAACTGGTTTTGTTATAGTGTGAAAATAAATTTATTTAAACCAAATATGCTGCATTATTATCGACAACGTTTCGCCATTTTTCGGGTAGAGCTATGATGCCAGCTTAATTCCATTGAGAGAATTCTGCAGAGATCGGAATAGGTGATAGTCAGAGGGTACTATGTCTGGACTATACGGTGGATGCAACAAAATTTCCCAACCAAGCTCTCGCAATTTTTGACGGGTCATCAAAGAAGTGTGTGGTCTTGCGTTGTCATGATGAAAGACAACACCTTTCCTATTATTCAATTCGGGCCGTTCTCTTTCAATTGTCTGGCGTAATCTCTCTAGTTGTCCACACTAGAGTCGTCTGACCAACTGGAAGTAGCTCATGGTGGACGATTCCCTTCCAGTCCCACCACACAGACAGCATCACCTTGTTCGGCGTCAATCCTCGCTTCGCGAACGCTTGTGACGGCTCACCATCCCTTATCCAACGCTTCCGCTTCCGATTGTCGTACGTGATCCATTTTTCATTACCAGTTATGAAACGTTTCAGAAATGGCTCGATTTCATTGCGTTTCAGCAGCGCAGTTGTTAATTCGGTCTGTCATGTTTTTCGCGCTCAACTCATGAGGAACCCATATATCGAGCTTCTTTTTGTAGCCAGCTCCGTAAATGGTTCAAAAGAGTTTTGTGGTCAATGCTTAGCTCCGTACCAATATCGACACTGCCAAGAATGTTCCGGAGTTTTCTTGCGAGTTGCTGTTTTACTGCAGTATTATTGATATTTAGTAATAATAATACTCGGGATTTGATGTCTTTTAAGGTATTTATTAATAACGTTAGGTATCAATTTTACAGTTTTACATTTTTTGTAGGCCCTAAGCACCCATATTATTATTATTATGATTATTTTATCAAATCAGGTAACTTCTCAAAAAATGGAGACATTAGTTGACAGTCATCAAGATGGATGTCTTATGTGAGTTAGGCCAAAAAGCAACACTGACGGTAAGAAGAGATATGAATCAAAAATGTGTAAAAATGATAATCAAATTTCTGATTAGTTATGCATTCTCATGCATAATTATTACGTAATAAAATATACTGTTAAAGACATTAATCATATCTTTTATTTTATCTGTTGTTGGATCTTGCTCCTGGTTTACACCTGACTTAACACTAACGGTCCCATCACACACAAACATTAATCTGTACAATTTACTTATATATAATTGCATATATTTCCAACATAGTAGGCCACATGTGCAAGAATATACAGTTATAGTGAAGTCGTCCGTACGACTAACCTGCAGTTCATAGGTCATTGTGTAATGGGAACCGCCACACTAGTGATGTAACGGTCCAGACAAACACTCAATCTAATCTCGGAGACATCCAGAGAAACTGATTAACTGTTCAATTCATTCTTAACTTTAAGATTGATGACTATTTCCGCTTCATAGTTACCAGGTTTCGTCAAAAAATTCGCCTACAATAACACTAGTCTACAAACTATTTTCATAAGACATTATATTAGATGTACTGGAAAGTTTTTTCGTTTATTTGGTAATATTAAAATAGAAACAAATCGGAAAAAAAAAGTACTTCATTGAATAAAATAGTTACCATTGTGATCTATAACACGCCATTTATCAGGAAGAGAAATTATTCCCGATTTATAAAATCCCTGATTTTTTTAAGGAAAAAATTGTTCAAGGCTCATTTTAACATGGTTAATGTTTTCTTAAAAAGGGTTCCAGTGACCGAAATAAGTGATAGTCGGAGGGTGAAATATCTGGTGAGTAGGGTGGGTATGTTAGAACCTCCCAATCAAGCCCGGAAATTTTTTCACGTGTCTTTTTTGATGAATGAAGTAAGACATCGTCGCCTTGAAGAATAACTCCTCTCCTATTCACAATTTCTGGTCGATTTCTGGTCAAGTTCTGATTCAGTCGATCCAATTATTCACAATTGAGATCAGAATTAATACTTTATCCCGGTTTTAGCATCTCATAATAAATTATTCCATTATAGGGCCTTCCAGATCGAAGTTCATCATCCAAACATAAATTTCGGGATTTAAATTTTTTAAACCACTGTTGACATGTGCGTACACTTAGTTTATCACCATAAACAGTGCAAATGTTTTATTTAGCAACTGTAGCAAATTTTTTTATGGTACTCATACAACATTAAACAGCATAAAAAATGTTTTGATGAAAATTCTTCCGCCATTTTAAAATGCAAGAGTTTAAAATGAAACGATAACAATAATTAGGTACTCAAGATTACAACGTTTAATCAAAACGCAAAAGACGTCTGTTTAATTCAGCGAATAAGTCGTGACTAGTTCGCATATTGCAATAATAATAAAAACGAAAAAACTTTTCGGCAGACTGGTGGACTAGATAGATTTTTTGTTACTGATTTCAGATCTGTTTTTAATTGTTTCGTAGCACGTCTAGTTTTTGTAATGAGGCTCATTATGTTTCAGCATTATTTGTGATTTTGTTAATGGACTATAAAACTCAATAGAGGAATATTCGCGATCTAAAAGTCATTGGGATGCTGATAGGCATGCAAGCAGGGTTCACAAAATTCTGTTATTTCCAATGTTTATGGGACAGCCGTGCTATTACGGATCATTCAGTTAAACGCTATTGGAACCAAAGTGAATATCCTGAAAAGAACAGTGTCCAACATATTCTTTTGGCTAATCCGCAAAAAATGTTCTTGCCACCTTCCCATATTAAGCTTGGCTAAATGAAGAACTTTGTGAAAGCAATGGGGAAAGCTAATTCTGCAGGATTTCAGTATTTGCTAAATAAATTTCCAAAGATCATTGCAGCAAAATTGAAGGAAGGTATCTTTGTTGAGCCCCAAATTCGGGAAGTCTTGGTGGTGGCTTTCATATGGATTTGTAAAAACTTTCTGGGCAACCACAAGTATTTCATGTATGAAACTGGCGTTCAAAAGTTATTCGATGCGTTTCATAAAGTGGGATGGTTGCATTAGGACGTCTTATTTTGTTCAATTTATTGTTTAACTGGCATTTAATTGGATATGTATGCTTAATTGAACCCATCGTGTTTAGATGGTACCTACGGCAGAATTTTTTTGGGAATTTCTGGTTCTGAAACAGCCCACAGAGAGAAACTATACTAAAGAGAATCCGTTAAAAACTAAGGGCCATGTTCATAATGTTTTACTAAATCTTAGTAGCACTACTAAGACAAGTATACTAAGCGTTACTAAAAATGGGTGTTCATAATACAGAATTATTGTTAGTAGTGCTTAGTAGTGCTTAGTAAATTGTAATTTAGTAGTACAGATTTAGAAGTGCGGAGAGGCTGTATTAAATACATTAAAATAGCAATTGTGTTCATAATACTGATTGACTTTAATCATGTATTGAGAGATTTGCGTGATGTTCGTGAAATTCGTGAATTACGGGCACAATTGCCAAGAAAATTTTGTAGTACAAGAAAAAATGTATTAGAAATATTAAGTGAAGAAGATTTAAAAAAAAAATTATAGATTTTCAAAAGACAGAGTTCGAACATTAATTGAAATCTTACATGACGATATAAAACCGGTATCTTCAAAAGGTGGAAGTATTTCTACTGAACTCCAAATATGTATTGCTTTACGTTATTTTGCGAAAGGTTCATATCAACAAGATATAGGTAAGTAGTTAATAACATGAATAATTAGTTAACATTATGTTTTTGTTTATACCGCGATAATACAAGCTAGTAACACGCCTTCCATCTCTTTTAACATGTTGAACAGTGCATATGTCTATCTCTTTCTAATGCCAACAGCAACGTTGTCAAATTTACATCGATATTAGTTAAAATATCTTAGTATTGTGATTATGAACACTACTAACGATAGTATAGTACTTGCTTTCTTTTAACAAGTAACGCTTAATCGCAATATTTAGTAAAAGATTATGAACATGGCCCTAAATTTTTATTGAAAATTTATCCACTGTTTCATGAATGCTCCTCAGTAGTAACTTTTATTTTAAATTATAATTTATTAGATATACTTTTTTCTTTTTGAAAATATATGAAATGATGATTATATAATTATGTTGCAAATATGATTTAATGAAAATTTCTTTCCTTATAAGGAAAAGTCACTCTTGACATACAAGCAACAAAAATATCTTACAAAAAATCGTGCTTGACATTTGTATAAATTAATTTATTTAAATAATTAATAACAATTTTAATTCACATAGCTGTAATATTTCCTTGTTAATCATGATTTTATGAAAGAAATTCTCAACAGTAGGTTTTTTGAACGGTACTGGTTAGATGCTGAGATGTAAATTATACCGAACAAAACCTAATTTCAATAATTATTTCCTGACTGACTAACCCAGGACGGAAACTTAAAACTGTTATTCACAAATATTTAATACTGATAACATCGACCTATATTGTTTAACGGATTTTAACGTTTAGTTCCAACAAGTTATTTCACAGCTTTTTTAAACAAATGTGATAACAAATAAAACAAATAACTTATGCCAGTGTCAAATAAGATTAAGTAATAAAATATTGATAATTCATTTATTGTGTGAAGATTTTTTTTATTATTGAAGATTCTGCCAGAGATGAGCGAGTTCCACGAATACAGATACATATACAAATTGTTATCGTCCTTATCCGCGGATAGGGTTGCCAGGCGTCCGGATAAAGCAGGACATAGTTAGGCTTTTTGATTGCGTGTCCGGCCAAAATAAACGGTGTCCGGCTTGTCCGGCTTTTGTTAGGCTTTTTACATTTCGCAAACGTGCGAGCGCCGTTTTCTGAACAATAACAAAGAGAACGTTAATTTCAAGAAGCTGTTAGCACACAAGAAATGGGTAGCCTATTTTAAATCGATGAGTAATCGAGATTGCTTTTCAGAATTCCTAACTATTTGTCAGTATAACTTTGCGATCCCAGGACATAACGCAAACGTTGAAAGAGTTTTTTCCTTGATAGGTCAGCAATGGTCAAAAGAACGCAGCAGATTACATGGTAACACTGTTAGACCGGGAGCTCATGACATTTTTGGTCTCCGATTTCATACAGCATGCCTTTTGGAGGAGAGAATATGTACCCTGTGACAACAAAAAAGGGATGGTACTAAACCCCTGCACGCTTTCCGGTCATGGGGAAAATTGCATTTCCACTTGCACAAAATTTCTCTGATTTAATATTGCTTGCCCTTTTGTCAAAAGAAAGTTATAACAAATTTAAAGTCTTTTAATTATAGGCATGCTGTATGAAAACCCGGAAAATCATATTTTTTATTACAAGATCACATGACCGTTTGAGCCCTTTGGGACCCTCCGAATCGCATGCATATATTTAAAAGACTTTAAATTTGTTATAACTTTCTTTTGACAAAAGGGCAAGCAATATTAAATCAAAGAAAAGCACAAAAATTTTGTGTTTAAGTGGAAATTCAATTTTCCCTATGACCGGAAAGCGTGCAGGGGTTTAGTACCATCCCTTTTTTGTTGTCACAGGGTAAATATTCTCTCGTCCAAAAGGCATGCTGTATGAAATCGGAGACCAAAAACTGTCATGAGCTCCCGGTCTATGTAGCTAAAATATTGGTAGTAGAATTTAATTTAAAACATTTGACGTGTAAGGATTTTTACAACTGCATTTTGAAAGAAACTGAGCTTTTAAAGCAGATTTCTGCCAACCAAAAATATGAATAATTATTTTTATTGTTTAAAGTTTTGTTTTGTTTTTGTTTGGTTTAGATTGTTTTTTTATTTTGTTTTTTTTGGGAAGTAATAGCAAGTAAATAAGAATTATTTGTGCAATTGCCTTTAATTAATTTAAAAAGAATTTAAAAATGTTGATAAATGTTTATCTAGAATCTAATTTTGACTGATGACTTTATTTGACTGATTAATAATAAATTATTTAGACTGATTTGGCGATTTATTTATTTTTTATTTATTTTTCATTAGAATTTAACAAGATTTATGGTAATAATCAAAAAAGCTTGATTCTACATAAAAAAAATTTGTCGTACCTATTAATACTGAGAAACAAAATCCTCAATAATGTAGGGTGTCCGGCTTTTTTACCCAAATGTCCGGCCAAACTGGCTGGTCTGTTCGGCTATTAGGTTTGGCGACCTGGCAACCCTATCCGCGGATATGGATACAGATACGGATACGGATTATTAGCGTCCTAATCCGCGGATACAGATACGGATATGAATCTTCCATTCAAGTAGAAAACCAAACCACATTCTATCGATAGTTTGATGTATAAAGGAAGCCGAGAGATGACATTAACAAGAACAATATTAAAAGAATCAAAAACTTTTTTTACCAAACTTTTTTTAAATATTTTTCATTAATTAAATAAAAAACTAATGCCGGGTTTACATTGGTAGAGTAAAAGAGCTAGTAACTAGCGCACGTAACTAGCAACTAGTTACTATCCCTGTGTAAACAGTTGACATTGTGACTAGTAGAGTACTAGCTGCCAGTAGTTGGGCTAGGATAGCAGCTAGCTCGTCGACGTATTTACTAGCTACTGTCTTTTCCCCCACTACGCAAAATTGATTCATTTCAAATTGGCGGCAAGCGGTAACCTATCATAACAAATAGAAAAAAAAAAACATATCAGGTAAGTTACAATTTATTTACATAAATTGCGTAACATTGATTTATTAATTGATGATTTTTTAAATCATCTGTGAAATAACTCCCTTTGATACACGAAAAAGATGTTGTAGACCAGTGTTTCTCGACCAAAAACGCACCGTGGACCAGAATAATATATAATTTTCTAACGCGTACTACTAATAATAATTGTTGATTTATTTTTTGCATGAAAACAAATATATTTAATGTGCTACTAAACACATTTATTTTATTTGTAGAAAATCACAGAAAGTTTACAGAAAATAAACAAAATATAAACTATTTACATAAAAAATGTGCAAAATAAATTAAAAATAAAACTGCAAAAAACACATATAAAAACTTTCGCGGACCACTAAAATTTTTCTGGGGACCACTGGTGGTCCGCGGACCACCTGTTGAGAAACACTGTTGTAGACTAAAATAACTATTTCCTGTGGATAGGAAATAAAGCGTTAATTCCAATTTTATTTTTGCTGGAATCGCATCCCTTATTAGTGTATCAGTTCGTTGTATTAATGGACTAACTAAATTTAATAGCCTATTAAAATCATCTGGTGTCATTCTTAAACACAGTCTGTACTCTTTTTGATCTTCCACGGCTAATTCACGAAATAGAAGGACTGATGCGCCATGGGTAGTTCTTCTATCAATCCATTTTTTAACTCATTTTTGTTTAGGCTTATATTCTGTACCGAATACTTCAATAAGACAATCAATTATTTCCTCCACAAGAAATGATGTAATTCAAAATACCACTTCTTTAATGGCATTACGCCGGCGACGATGTATATCCACATTCATAAACTATTTTTTGCAAAAAGATAATTTCACTACAAAATCACAGTGAAGATGTCAAATGTGTTTTGACACTTACTATCCAGAAAATAAGATATGTATGTCAATTGCGTATGAACATTTACTATCCTGAAAATAAGATAGTAGAGTAAAGCGCGTAGTACTTGCGCTAGTTACTAGCTCTTTTACTCTACCAATGTAAACCCGGCATAACCGTTCAATGCTAGTAATCACCAGAGTTATTTGAATCAGGAAATTAAATAGTTCTTAAGCAAAACTATTATTTATAATGTTAAAGAAGTTGTCAACATATGGAATGCGAGATTTGCGCTCAAAGCAGACAGGAAGAATTTACACTACCCACTTCAAAAAAACATCCTGGGGCTTCAAAAACACCCAGTCCGCTACTGGGCGCAGATGATGTTGTCATAAGTTGGCATATGAGAAGCTGCGGGCCACAAAAATAAGAATAGAGATGTTGCTGTGGAATTCTAACATTGCGGACACCCTGTATGCTCTTCCGGCTTCAAAAAAACTAAATATGCCTCTGGAGATAGATACAACATATAATGTATGTTTACGGGAAGCTGCGGGCCCGAAAAAATTGTAATTGGACGTGTTGAAACATTAGATACTTCAACTTCGTATATATATGTATATATGAGTCGATATTAAAAATTAGAATTCTGGCCTTTAACAAAGGAAAAAACTTGTATATGATAAAAGAGATCCATAGAATTTAGGTATATTATTTATTTATTTTCTGTGTTACCCCAAGTCAAGAGTAGATGACAGCTTGCCACCCGCATTATAGACGGAAATAATGTAATAGTCTAGTTAAGAAATCAGAACGGATATAGTCATTAGAATCTCACAATTATATAATTTTGTATGTCAAGAAACGTAGGCTGTCTACAGAGTTCACATAAAAACTCGACACAATAGGAAGCCTGATTTACAAAATATTTTAAAGTAGAGGCAGTAAAATATTGCAGAGTTATCAATGAGCGAGTCAACATGGACTTGTTGATAATATTACAGTTTAAATATGTTTAATATCATACTATTTCAGACCATTCGCTCATTAAAGTAACAGGATAGTGATATAATGGTTGGTTTATATACGGAACAAGAATAAGGAATAGGAAATAAGAATAGTACACAAGAATAAAAAATATTAAACCGTTTATATAGGACATAACATTTCGTCGCTGCGCCTGCGTACTTTCGTTAGCCTGTGTTTAACGTTTGTCACTTGACAAGTTCTTAAAACTTACAAGAAGAATAAATAAAAATAATAAAAACATTTTATTGTTGTTTACAACCCTCTGATCACAACTGAAAAACATCTGTTGAACAAACTTTATTACGGCAGACATTTTGATTGCTGTGCGCAGGCTTATCGTGTCTTATTCTTGAAATAAGAATAAAATGTTGAAAGTTACCAACTATTCTTATGTTTAAGTTAAATTTCATTCCTACATAAACCGATATACGGCGCAGCCATATTTTAACATCTTGTGTACTATTCTTATTTCCTATGCCTTATTCTTGTTCCGTATATAAACCAAGCATAACAATGACGTGACATTGATTTAACGAAGACGTAAGAGGTAACGTGATTTGAATGCAGTGCTCAAAGCCAGTGCCGCAACAACATAAATTGGCGCCTGGTGCGTAAAATTATTTGGAGCCCCCCCCCCACGCTCACTAATTACATACGCAATTTTTTAAATTTTATGATAGGGTGATTGCATCAGTAAGGGAACGTTTAAAACATTTACTTATGTTGTTTTCTTCACCAAAATGTTATTTAAGATATTTACTTACCATATTTTATAGAGAATCCTTAAAATCTTATTGTTTTATTTTGATGCAAGTGAAAATAAAAGAAATAAAAAACATACCTTTATTCATAAAAATCACAAAATCGCCAGAAAAGGAACACTTACTCCTAATAAAGGAACATACAAAAATATATATTATAAAGTCATTTTTTTAACAATAAATGTATAAAAAAAAAATTTAAAAAGTGTTGGTATTATTTTTTAGTTTAGTTTTAACGTTTTTCTTTGGTTTGGTTTAAATTGCAATATTAACGATTATATTAACAAATTATGTTACAAATCTTTTAATAAACTCAAAAAACATGATAATCAACTAATATAAAAAGGGACAAAATATAAACTCTAGGTCAATAAAACACAAAATGAAAAACACCTAAAATGAAACACAAAAGGGCTAAAGAACTATTATATTACATAATTGAATAACAAAATAAATTAAAAAATATATATTTAATGACAAAAAAAAGGGATATTTGTACAAAAAATAATAAATATTTAGATATTTTAATAATATATTATATAATCACTTTAACGGAATGGAAAATTAAATAAATTGAACTTTTCTGGTTTTTAACCGTGAAAATTCGTTAATTTAGTCTTCATAATTTAATGACGGCGCTGTAGTATTTTCTATTGATATTAAAGCTAAATTTTACAAGCTCTTGGCCCATTGTAGAACGCAAATAATTTTTTATTAACTTTAATTTACTAAAACTGCGTTAATTCGAAGCAACAGTTACAGGGAGCGTTAAAAATATGCGCAGTGCAATGCCAATATTAGGGTACACATCTTTTAAATCGTAAGTGTGGATCACTTCTAATAATTGCATTGCAGTGGCAGTTGTACAGTCATCAATTAATGATCTTGCCTGTCATTTGAAACTTTCGATTATGAAACCAAATTTGTGTTGATTATAGTTTATTAATATAAAAGATAATTATAAAAAAAATTAAATTTGGCCATTCGGCGCCCCTATGAATCCGGCGCCTGGTGCGGCGGCACCTGTCGCACCACCCTTGTTGCAGCACTGCTCAAAGCTATGATAAAGTTTAGTAACAATCGTATCTTCGGACGAAGAAGACGTCTGATTTAAAATGTGAGATGTATATAAATTCATATATAATTAAAGTTATTAGTTACTACTGGGTAAAAATGACCTATTTAAAAAGTTAATTTCATAACAATAATCTGACTTAACTTATTTTGTAAATATAAGTAGCGGTACTTACGATGGCTCGTATATTGTATAAAAACAAGACTTTAAAATCACCCTGTACTGTTATACCTACTGAATACTTTGTATTATTATTTAAAAAATTATTGTGTAAAAATTACCGGTATAATTAAGTACCTACAAATTTTTTTATCAATTCTTTCCCAAGCTTGATCTGGTTATTTTCCATCTCTGGATGTATATTCTAATTTTTTCTGTCGCTTGTTAGAGCCTTTTTATGGAGAATGTTTTTCAAGCGTGAAGATTAAGGTATCATCAGCATACAGAGAGTAAAATCATTTACGCGTGGAAGGTCGTTAATATAAATACTGAGGAGAATTAGACCTAGGATTGAGCCTTGTGGGACACTTGCTACAATTTGACTTGTAGATGATTTGCAATTGCTATTATTGTTTCAAAATATTTTTCTTGGAAGTAGGATCTTAATAAATGGATAAGATATGGTGGGAATTTAGTTTTACTAATTTAGAAATTAGACCTTCGTGCCAAACAGTATTGAATACTTTTTTGATATCTAATGCTATCACTCCAGTTTATTTTGTTAGACAAGATAACCCACTTGTTTATTTATCTGACTAGTTGGCTCATAGTAAAGTTTTCTTTTCTATATTCAAACTGTTCTGGTATTATGACATTTTTATCTGCATCCAATTGGTTATAAGTGTTACGTAAGTAGGCCTACTTTGCTACTTTGCTTAGAGAACTGAGCATACTAATAGGTCTCTAGCTAAATTAGACTATTTGGTTTCTTAATGAGAATGGTGTTCCTATTTTCCATGTAGTTGGGAAGTAGCCATGTATCATAGCTATGAACCTTGTCAAGCGTATGATGGCTTCATCAGTAGCTATGGTGATATGCTGTCAAGACCTGGTGATATACTGATTCATATTAGGTCTATCGATAATATGTTTCCTGTTGTTACGATTGTTATGGAGTGCCTTTCTGACTGTAGACTTAAGCTTTGGTATTAATTTGTAGTGTTCTTCCAAGCTAAAAGCAAACACCTTTACATACACTATCCTCAAAAATATCTAGACATTTTCGTCAAGCAGGTTTTAGTAACGTTTTTCCTTTTGTTTTAATAACTTATTTCACTGTTTTGAAATATTTTTTCACCAAATATGGACGTTCGTGTAATCTAGTCCATTGTTCCCGAAGAGCAGCTTCATGTTCTCGATCAAACTGCAGCTTTCATCCGATGTTACACTTCATTCCATATTATGTTTCCTGTTTAAGTCTGAACTATGAACAGGCTAAATTTTTAACTTTAATTTCAGCGAATAATTCTGTAACAAATTTAGCTTCATGAAAATAAAAATTCGCCGTTAACATAATACTGGTTAGTTGATTGATGGGAGCATTGCATTATCCAATATGTATATAACCGTTTTCATTTTAGTACCAATACTAACCAATGTCTAGGCCAACAGAATATGCTGCACTTAGAGGGTGTTTGCTTCATTTAGAAAGGTATCCAGTTACTTTTTGTAATTGACTATCACAAGTTGTGTGTAATACTAAGCACTAGTTTCGGCTTTTTGAAGTTGAATAGTTTTAATAAAACCATTAAGAATCTGTATACTTATTTAGTTGTTTTGTTTGACTGTAGCATCTTCTGATTAGTTAGATGTTCTCACATTACGACTCATTGGCACTGTAATTTGGTTTAAATTGTAGATTCATCTCTCAAGTTGAAGATAATTAAGTTATAGTTTGTTTCTTATTTTTAAAGAATAAATGACAAGTAATGACGTTGAAAAACAGCAAAATGTAAAAGTTCTGCAAATTCTCCAGACAAATTTAAAAGCAATTTATACTCCATCAATCATAATTCTGGAATGTGAGTGTCACTGCAACTTTTCAAATTAACTAAGAACTGCAGAAACATCTTATCTTTTCATTATGTTTTAGTTTATTTATAGGAAAAAGGACTGACAGAAAATAACTCAACTACTTGTTCATGTTTATCTTTTGTCGACAAAATGCTTTGTTGAAAATGAAAAGTTTCAGAAAAAAAAGAACATCTTAAAAGGGTTGAATATGATCAAGTTGGTTCTTCACAGACAAACACGATCCTAAAGTAGAAACAAAATGCCAAAAAGCAATCATGCCAACACCTGCTTCCAAAATATGAAGACATTTCTCTGATTTAACTTAAAGCTGAGTCGGAGAATGGTCAAATCGTCTATATCAAGAAGGATGGCCAAGGAAGAAATGGAAGGTTGAAGTAATTGAAGATTTAGGGATAATAGAACTTCTCACTTTTAAAACACATCCTGGGGTTTCAAAAACACCCAGTTCGCTACTTGGTGTTTTTGAAACCACCACTACGCTATGATTTATTTATTTATTGTTTGTAAGCTTTGTAAACGGGTCTAACCCAACACTACAACGACGAAATTGGTACATAAATATTACATGTTGAAAGTTACATAATAATAATAATTAATAAGCATAAAAATAAAAGTTTAACAGAGTATTAAAATAAATGAAGATAATAAAGAATATAAAATTAACAGATATTAACAGATACAATAATTTAAAGGTTACATAGTGAGTATAAAAGGTTGACAAAATTTTAAAAGTATATTAACAAATATCTGAATTTAAATTGATGAAGTGTTTTTTGATAGATTTTATGTTGTGCCAGAAAATGTCTACTTTAGCATCGACACATAATTTGTTTAGGGTTGATGACATTTTGATAACTGAAGCATTTTGGTTGGATTGCGTTCTGATAAAGTTTTGGTGAATGAGGTGTTTATTCCTAAGATCGCGACTTGGAACATTAAGATTAAACATTGACAGCAAGGATGGAAAATCGACTGAACTATTAAAAAATTGTTGATAAAATAAAATCTGACAATGTTCTTTTGTCCGTTAATGTACTGATATTAAAATAAGTACAGAATTATTTTTAGATAATATACATTTATTGTTAAAGAAGGAAATCATTAATTCTGATTTTGAAGATTTGCTAGCAGACGATGATGAAGAACTTGTAGACTATTTAGAACGTCCATACATAGTTCGTGGTAGACCAAATCATATGGATCAGTGGGATGAACAAGAATTTAATAATCGATTTCGATTAGCGAAAAATACATTTAATATCCTGCTCCACCAAATATTCCACCAAATACTTCACCAAATTAAAAAAATAAAAATAAACCTTCGTTTACCATTTTCAGTATTTTTGCATTTCTATTCTGTCCGCAGGATGTATTGAACATAATACAATTTTTTTTTTTCAGACCTTTTGTTTATCTTTTAGATTTACAGCGTCAGTAGTGCACTGTATGGTCTCCACATCAGACATGTTATGTAGATCGAATTGAGAGAGTCCAAAAAAAAATTGTAAATTATATATTTTTTAAATTAAAAATAAATAAAAATGAATATGTATATTTGGATAGATTGTGTATGTTAAACTTTGAAAGTCTCTGCAGCAGACGAAACAAGTCCCAACTTTGTTTTACACATAAAATCTTAACAGGTTATATTGATGCACCTGATGTACTGAAATTATTTAAATTTAGAATACCTGGATACAATACCAGATTATATCAATTTTTACATCTAGATACTAGTCACACTATGTATGGACAAAATTCAATATTAAATAGACTCGCTAGAAGTTTTAATAAGCTACCTGATGTTGAACACCTCAACAATTCAAATCACTTATTAAAAAAATGTCATTATAATTGCTTCTTTTTTTATTATTATTTTTTTATTATTTTTTATTATTGTTGTTTATTTTTCATAGTTAATCGTAGAATTTAAAATATAATTATTTCATATTGAAATTTGGTCTTTTCTTTTTATTTGTATTTTATTATCTTGTAGATAATATTTAAATTGTCATATTCACTAATTAATATATTTGTTTTATATAAGTGTCATGTATATAATATTTTTCATGTACCATTTAGACATTGGCCTGTAGTGTACTTAAGCCAAATAAATAAATAAAAAGTAGCTTTATTTTCTATAACATTTTTACATTTTAACACAAGATTTATAAGTTGCTTTGTTTCGGAAATATTGATATTTACGCTTCTTGGGCGTTTGTCGCACATTTTTTTGTATAAAATTCAACAAAACTCCGAGCTTTTTTAGGTTATATCTACTTATTTTGACAGTTGTACCTATCTCTCTTATATTCGTGCTAATCGCGTATGCTAGTGTCTCTTTGTTTAACACAACGCTGCTAATACCAACATAAAATAAAAAATTTAAGTGAAGTGTGAATTTTCACACATTTCCGAGTTTTGTAGGTATTTAATAAGTGTAAGGAGACAACATAAAACTGGATGTCTAGGAATATTTATCACATCAAAATCAACACTTTTTTGATAATCACTTTAATTCGTTATTTGACAACTAAGAGCTTCCATTTATTTTTTTAAACAAAATTTAAATAATTTGCAAAATATCCCAGCGTTTTTTTTTTTCTGCATTTGTTTCGTATTCAAGTCTTCATTAGATTAATAAGAAATATTTTACAGTGTAGAGTGTAGTGTGGTGTGGTGTGAGTAACTTTTAATTTAAATATATATATATACACACTATCTTAGCTATAAATACAAGAAATCTATAACATTACTAGCCATAATTTAACCATGAATTATAAAAATTAGTATTTAATTAACAAAGTTAAATGTCAAAAACACAAAAAAATTCCATATTTTTCAAAAACAAAATTCCTCTCGTACGTTTCCGGCTCAGATAAATATGCATTACCTATATTTTTTTCAGATTTTTAGTTTAACCCCTTTGGTTAAAAGGGTGCGGGAACTTTTTCACATTTTTGTCTAAATTAGTGCTAAAAGATAGGAATTTCAAAAAACTATCTATCGTTCCTAAATCTACGTCTTCAGAGCTTTTTTTTGATACCACACAAAAAAATTTTTTTTAAATATTTTTTGTTATCAACGACACAAAAATCGACATTTTTCGAAAAACTTATCTGATCAAAAATTCCTGTTGAACTATTCCGGTTCCCATCAATGTTCATTACGGAGTTTTTTGCAGATTTTTAGATCAATCCCTTTGGGAGATAGGGTGGGAGACAAGTTGACACATTTTTGGCAAAAATCCAATAACAAAAAAGATTTTTCAGAAATAAAAATTTGTTTGTTGATCCAAGCATTAAGAGGTTTCATTTGATATGAAACTCAATTTTTTTTTAAAATAATTCTTTTTTTATTAAATACATATTTGTTTATATTTATCTCGGAATGTGTTTTTCTGAACTCTCAGTATTTTTCCTATATGTGGGTCATAGAGTTGTATCAGCATGCCAAATTTCAACTTTCTATGTTAAGCCGTTTGGCTACAATTTCTACCGTACAGACAGGCAGACAGACACATGAGTGAAGTTATAAGGGTTTTTTGGTGGTCATACCTACAAAATCCTAAAAAGAACGTAAAATATTATTATCAATCAGAATAGTTATCTACGTGACAAGTTGGAGTAATACAGAAAGCAATTTATCCTAGTGAATATCAAAAGGATAATATTATCCTATTGATAGTTATTCTTACAGATAACTGTAAGGTGGAAATACCGGGCCTTAGAGAGCTCAATCTCGTGAGCCCCCCCCCCCCCCCCTGGGTACGAACTTGGTTAGTTTTGTACAAGAAACTTGTGAAAACTGTGGAATTTAATCTACTCTTAAATCCAGTAAAAGGAAAACAGAGGATGGCCCATATCAGAATGCGTCGATGCCACGGAAAATGATATTACGCTTTACTCTATCAAGAAACAATTGGAAGAAGATGGAAAAAGTTAAGATTAACAAAGGCTGTATCATGATAGTTTAATATTTCCTATTTCATTTTCTTACAGATCATATCCTGGATTAATAACTTATGACATAAATACAGAGTAATGAAATTAAATCAAGACTGTTATACAGTGACGTTGAGTAGATTACTGTGTTTAATAGTAACGCGATGAAAAACTAACTTTCCGCGCAATGGAGTTGCCCTGCGCAAGTTTCCTGGAATACTTAGTAATTAAAATTACGGTTTTCTTATAGTGATAAGTTTATGAAGCTTACCGTGTGCCTATGCTTTATAAAACGCTGCTGTTTCATATTTAATAGACACTGACAGTGGTCTGAGTTATTTTATGCCCGCAATAACTGATAGTTAATAGCTAGGTTTAATGTTTGTTTATGATTGATCAACGATTATAGCAAAACTACTGAAAGAAACCTAGTTTTTTAGTTCAATTAAATATAATATGTTACTTGCATTGCTGGATGATTTAATTTAACCACCAGCATGTTTAAATTTTATAACTTACTGCGTATTTTGTTTATAATTTAAAAAGATACAAAATTTATTTTATCGGTAAAATGTTCTTAAATGATAAACTATGTAAAGTTTCACAAAGTTGTTTATTAGACAAGCTTACTGCAGTTTCTGTATTAACCATCTGGGACTAGGGCTGGCTCAAGGTTATCTGGCACCCCGATGCAAAATTAGGTTGGGCGCCCCCCCATATACCTTTTTTAACTATTATAAATAGAGAAAATTTAATTATTGTAAATATGCGTGATATTCAAAATAAAGTGTGGTGGTAATTTTTAAACTAATAAAACTTTTAATGCAATGACATTGGCATGATAAGCTATAAAATTTAAATAAGTAGTCCAATTTTGGTTTTTTTGTTCTTGAGTTTCTCATGTTAGATATGTATGACCAAAATTATTGAATAAAAGTCTTAAGGTCAATGAATTATATTTAAAGATCAACACATAAAATTTTTCAAAATGTGATTTAACGGCCAAAAGTTTGTGACCATCTTTTAATTCTTCTTTTTTAACCCAGCAACGTGTATCACGCAAATCCGAAGTATTACGGGCATATTTCATAGCGTTACAAAGACAGAATTAAACTTTTTTTTATTATATTGTTGTAGCTAAACCAAAGAGGTATTATCGACTTTATTTTGATTTCTAATATACAAGGTATCTCCAAAGAAATTTTATATTTAGTGGATCGATTAAAAAAAAAGTAAGCCGTATATAGAAAAAATGTTTATTAATTATTAAAATACACTTTTTGGGGATTTATTTCTTAAAAATAATATCGTCTAAATGTAGACCCTCGCGTTCTCGGCACTCATTTAATCGAACAGTAAAATTACTTATGACGTCTCGGCAGGTGGACTCAGGGATGGCTGCCATTTCGTGACGGATATTTTCTTTCAAATGCGCCAGTGAAGTCGGTTTATTGGCGTAAACTTTAGATGTAAGATAACCCCATAGGAAAAAGTCCATAGGGGTTAAATCTGGACTGCGTGGAGGCCAATTTATGTCACCTCTCCGGGATATCAATTTGCCTGAGAAAATTTCACGAACACGTGGCAGAGACATATTGGACGTGTGTGAAGTTGCTCCGTCCTGTTGGAACCATGTTCTTTGGTTATAGCCAGGAAAGTTTTGCAGTTCAGGTACCAAGAAGTTATCTAACATCTCCACATAACGCTCTGAATTCACTGTAACTGCACGCCCCCACGAACAGACTGATTAACATTCTCCACGTTTTCTACCGTTCTTGATGACCTAGGTCGCCCGGATTTTGATTTATCCAGCGTTGTACCAGTCTCTTCAAACTTTTTAACCCAATGTCGAATGAGAGGAATGCTTGGCGCATCATTTAAGTGGCGAAAACCTCGAAGACTGCAGAATTTTCTACGCGCTACAGTCGCCGAATCACCGTTTTTGTAAAACTCTCGCACGCATAACGCGCGGTCTGCTCCCGAGAAACGCTCCATAGCGACTGAATTCCCAAGAGCCAGGCTACCGATTGACATAACCCCCGCGCCCCTCGGATACGTTGCGTTCACGCAGTAAGCTAAATAAATATAAAATTTCTTTTGAGACACCTTAGTAGTAAGTTTAATTTTCCATTTGTTTACTAATATCTTATTTTAGAAGCATTTTAGATTTTTATTTTTTCGCAAATTTCCTTTTTGGCACCCCCCTTTTAATAGAAGGCTGAAGTGTCGCCCAGTAAAAAAAAGTCATTTTTTCTAAATTTCCTTTTGCCCACCTCCTTTACTAGATGCCTGAAGTTCCGCTCAGTAAAAAAGTAGTTCTTTTTCTAAATTTCCTCCCCCCACCCCTTACTAGAAGCCTGCAGTGCCACCTAGTAAAAAAAAGTAGTTTTTTCTAAATTTCCTTTCATGCCCCCCCCCCCCCTTTTACTAGAAGTCTGAAATGCCACCCAGTAAAAAAAGGTAGTTTTTTCTAAATTTATTTTTGCCCCCCCCCCCCCTTTTACTAGATGCCTGAAGTTCCGCCCAGTAAAATAGTTGGTGTTTTTCTAAATTTCCTTCTTGCCCTCCCCCTTTACTAGACGCCTGCAGTGCCACCTAGTAAAAAAAGTAGTTTTTTTTTAATTTCCTTTCATTGCGCCCCCCCTTTTACTAGAAGCCTGAAGTGCCGCCCAGTAAATAAAAGTAGGAGCATATCTTCTTTTGGTAGAGTCAGGTCTTGGTAGTTTTAGTTTTGAGTCTAATTACATGTATAGTAAAGGAGAATTTACTTAACAGATTGATCGATTGAAAACCGATAAAGAAATATATATCTATTTCACACAGTTTTATGTAAGATGTCAAGAACGTATTTCTGCTTCTTACTGTAACGTACGTTCATAGTTTTTGGTATTTTTTTGTTATATTATAATATGGTAACTTCAACGTATGTCCCTTTGTATACACACGCGGGCATTCAACTCCCACCACTAGATGGGCGTGTCAAGTGAAACAAATTGTATCTCTTTCTCTATTTCTAGCTTTGTCTGTGAACAAATGATATGGCTCTATTCAAAAATGGAAATTTTGCTATAGTTCTCTCCCATTGAACCATATGCTTTAATTAACCGTCATCTGTCAACTAAAGTCTCCTTAAAAATATAAATCATTATTACTAAATATGTATGCGAAGGTTGTTCATTACAGCATGATATACTTGCGTATTTAATCCTGTGTAAATTTCAGATTAGCGGAGTAAATTGACTGGCATACCCCTGTACGGTAGTAATAATATAACAATGCCGAACATATAAAGGGATGTAGCCGGCAATGGATTAACTGTTCGCCACATCATTTCCATTTCAGACCCGGGCTTTAAATCACTTAACCAGCCCTGTCTGAAATAATGACCGAATAAACCTAACAGGGTTTTATGTGTTTATAATTCTTGTTAGATATGTCTTTATTAACAGCTTCATTTTCAATAGCTTTCAAAGCTTTCAGGTTTTTAAATATATTTATTTTCTTGACCATTATTAATAACTACTCCATATTACTGTTTTGAGTATTAGGTCTCTCCAGATATCTTTTATGTTCAGATATTCATGTGTTGAAGCTGCGTCCTGTTTGACCTATATACGCCCCATTGAAAGTGTCACACGTCAACCTTTAAACACCACTACGATCCAATCTTTCCGGAAATAATAATAAAGAAATTAATAAATACATAGTCCTATCATTTCTTGGAGAAAATAGTTATAAAATCGCCAATGAACTTAAAATTAACATTTGAAAATAGCTTTTAAAATCATCAATAATATTTAAAAATACCTAGTAAACAAAAGACAGAAAATATATGTATATTGGATCGTAATGGTGTTTATAGCTTGACGTGTGACTCATGCAATGGGGCGTACATTGGTCAGACGGGACGCAGCTTCAACACACGAATATCTGAACATAAAAGATCTTTACAAAAACAAACCCTAGAGTCTACATTTGCAACGCATCTTCACACTGAAAAGCACACTTCATCATTCAACCCCGAAATATTACACATAACAATTCACTTAATAAGTCTCCTATCTGACATATGTATGGCCACACTGTTGACAGACCCATATGATTTCTAGATAGTACCAACCTTCAAACGATACGTGTGAAAATTTCATGACATTCTGACAATTAGTTAAGAGGTTACAGTGGTTTTAGTGACTCCAGTTTTGTAATTTTCAAAAGAATGGATAAAACAGAATTTCGTGTATTGATTAAACATTGTTTTTTGATGGGAAAAAATACTGTTGAAGCCAAACAGTGGCTTGATACGTTATAGAGACTCTGCACTAGGCAAATCAACTATTACTGATTGGTATGCTGAATTTAAACGCAGTCGTACAAACACCGATGGTCGCCCAAAATCGGCAGTTGTTCAGGAAAACATAAAAAAGTCCACAAAATAGTTTTGAAAGTCCGTAAAGTGAAGTTGTGTGAGATAGCTTACACCTTTAAGATTTCAGAAGGTAGTGTGTTTACAATTTTACACAAAAATTTGTGCATGCGTAAATTGCTTTCGTAGTGGGTGCCGCGTTCTCTTACACTGGACCAAAAACAACGCGTCGACGATTCAGAGCACTGTTTGGAGCTGTTCAAGCGAGATAAAAAGGATTTCTTGCATCGGTATGTGACAATGGATGAAACATGGATTCTCTACTACACACCTGAATCAAAAAGATCGTCAGCTGAGTGACAGCAGTTGGTAAAAGTTGTCCAGAGCGACCAAAAACTCAAAAGTCAGCTGGCAAGGTTATGGCATCCGCATTTTGGGACGCGCATGGTATTTTGTTTATCGACTATCTTGAGAAAGGAAACTATCAATAACGAATACTACATGGCATTATTGGATTGAGTGTAGTAATCAATAAATAATGACTTCACATGCAAAAGAAAACAGTGTTCTTTCACTAAGGCAACGCTCCGTGTCACAAGTCGATGAAAACGATGGTTAAATTGTATGAATTACGCTTGAAATTGCTTCTTCACCCACCGTACTCTCCAGATCTGGCCCTTAGCGACTACTGGCTTTTTGCAGACCTCAAAAAGATGCTCCAGGGAAAGAAATTTGACTCAAATGAAGAAGTGATTGCCGAAACCGAGGCCTATTTTGAGGGCAAAGACAAATCGTTCTACAAAGAAGGCATCGAAAAGTTAGAGGAGCGTTGAAATGAATATATCACTGTTGAAGGAGAGTATGTTGATGAATAAAGTCGAATTTCTAAAAAAAAAATGTTTTTCTTAGTTAGACCGGAGACTTATTGAGCGACGTGGCACAAGGAAAAGGCCGTAAACTTAATCTGTTAGAAGCACACGAGATTAAGAAAACGGCAAACTCCCTGAATGAATTTACAGAACTTACTTTTTCCCCATTAGTTTCCCATAATTGTTTCTTGTTATTTGTTATTTAATTTTTTTTACCTGTTACCACCACCTTATTTTTTGTACTTGTATACTTATATAGTATGTAAGATATTGCATAAGCATTGTAGCTTTGATAATGGTATTACAACCGAATTAATGGTTACCGAAACTCAGCATGTTTAATAAACCAATTTGTGAAACTATACCAAGTGCATCATTTAACCGTTTACCTATATTCGAGTTTTACCAAGTAAAACTATCAACTATTCAATTCTATTAAATTGGTTAAAATTCTTTCTGAAATCTTCTTTTTATGTTGAATAAAATCAGATGAAAAGAGATAAAAAGGTGTCCATAATTCAGGTGTAATGTTTAAGCGTGACACGGTGCGTAAACACATGACAGACGGCTGCACCTGTGCTGTCGCACGAGGTGAATACTTCCTCGTCTGTCGTGGCCGCGGACTGCTCTCTTCAACATCGGACCGCAGGTTCTCTGACCCCACTCTCGCTTTTGTTTCACTTGTTTTTCAGCAGATGTTTGGGTGTTAATGTTTGGCAAATTGGAGCTGCATGATTGTTTTGAGATTTGATTGTATCTTCTGACAGCTGGTTGTTTGTGGTTTTAGATATAATTTTGTTGTTGGATTTTGGTTATTGTTTTCATGTGACTATCATTAGTATTTATATCATTATAATAAGAAAAATAAAATTAAACAACATCTTCCACTCTTTTGTATTGGGCACTTTGACTGACTTTTGGCATCACATAATTTCACCATCTTGCTATTTAAGAGTATCCTGCACCTTATGAGCATAACAGAATCATTGCAAGAATATTATTCATTAAGAGAACGAATTAAAATATATATATATGAGCCGTTGATTTTGAAAGGGAGATAAGTCCATTTTGTGAAAAATATGAGTTAACGTTACGTCTTATTACAAATTGAGATTAATTTCATGTTCTTAAGAATTTACAATAAATATCGACTCAATATCAGTAAAAATTGGTTACTGTTAGTTTATATGGTCAACAGTATTTCAAATGCATTGATTTTGAAAGTGAGACAAGTCCACTCGAATAAATTCTCTCGAACCGAAACCCGATTAATACCCCAGGATTATTATAAATTGATACAAAAATGTCGCAAGCATAATCCCTTTTTAGTAGAAATGAAAAGTGAAGACTTTTACTCTACCAAACCTCTCGAGGAGGCAATTTTAAGAAGAAGGAAAAATACTGATGGAGAAATAGTTAACTGGTTGAATATTTCCTGAATAAGATTTTTGAGAAATGCGCCATATAAAATGTTTTATAAAACGTCAATAGAATAAGATTGACAATTTAAAACTCTTGATTTATCACAAAAGCGCGGTAGGCCGTGTAATTTCGGAAAAATAATATTACCATCTTTATATGAAAAAACTTGGGCTATTACTAAAGAAAATATAAAGATATGATGAATTTATTACTTTATATACCACCCATTCATCATGAATACTTTAAAAATCTTTAAAGTCTAAACTAACAAAATATAATTTATATGTATACAACTTATAATTGAATATTTTTTCATATTTTTTTCAATTTTTTCCTATAAAATAAAATTTTTGTTTTGTTTTTATTGTTATTTTTCTAACAAAGAATAAAATTATATTGAAATAAAATAAATAATTAAACAAATTTTCATTTGTTTGCTACTATAATTCCATTTCATTAGGAGAAATCAACATTGTCAGCAAATCATTGCCTTTGAAAGTGAGACCAGTCCATTGAGGTACACCAAAACCACGACTTTTTTCAAATAACGCCGATAACACTTATCGTATAATAAAATTACATGGATTGAGAATACCAAAAATTTAAAATAAGTCTATTACTCCTTACGAATAATTTTAATTCCATTCAAATGCAAAACATTAAAATCTAGAAATAACGAAGAGACTTGTCTCACTTTCAAAATCAACGGCCCATATATATATCACTTAACAAAGGAATAATCTGGGGTCTTTACAGTCTGTTCCAAACGGTTAAGCGGAACCAAATGGGAATTTAGTTCTTTTAGGTTGTCACGAGAAGGGACCTTGCTTGGGTTATTTCATTTTTCACATTGGGATGTCAAAATTTACAAATTCCAAAAATGAAACCATGGAAACGAATGACATATGTCAAAATTAAAAAAATTTTTTACGTATTTTAATGACAAAAAAATAAATAAATGGAAAATTTGTATTAAGAATGACACAAAAAATCAAAATATAAAGAAAATGACATTTTAAAATGATATTAACCTTAACCAAAAAATGTTTATTGTAAGTATGATTTACAAAGCTTAAACAAAACGGCCGAAAGGCACGATTTAAACGATGAAAGTAACTAGATTGCAAAATCTAGTTCTGGTCAACCGTTTGGAACAGACTGTACCTATATTTTTGCTTTATTAAAATGTATAGTGCTTTTTAGATGATAAGATTGGCATTAAAAATCTCAAAATGGTGGCAAAATATTTAAATTTTAACATTTTATTACTGATATAAATTTGTACAACTAATGTATACTTTAATTCTTCGATTTTATTATTGATAAAGGATTATCGAAGCATAACAAATTTGCCAAAATTTATTAACATAATCTTAAGTAATAATTATAACAAAATTACATCCGGTAGTCACCCATCCATACATAAAATTAAACTGCAAATTTTTTCCGTATTATTACGTAATACACTATCTATAATTTTGTTAAATTATCTGTCTTAAATTAATTTGTGGATAAAATATATTAAATCTTTATCCTCGAGGAAAAGAAATCTATATCCCCTTGTTTTGTTTCCTGGAAAAATGATTGCAATCTTGTTGATTTTTAAATGTAGAAAGCTGCAACTAACAGCTGTCGTGAATAACATATTCCAGGACACTTGCAATTGAACTAAATGCTAGTGTTTATATAATAAATATTACTGAGATATTAGTTAAAATAACTTCAGTTGCAGAAATGTTTTGAAACTTGTTTCTAAAGAATTTGAGTTTAAATAACATTTGTAATAATATTTGTGTAAAGATTAAATTAATTTTTATTTTGACGAATTTTTTTTATGTTCAGTCATCATTATTATCATTATCATCAATCGTTTACTGATGTGCTGGACATTTCTACTCCTTTATAATAATAATAATAATAGATTTATTGACCACATTACATAAAATATGTTTACAGTCAGTCTAATGGTGCGATTATGGTCATTTCAGTTAAATATTTAAGCTCTTTAAATGTGAAGGTCACAGGCTTTAGCGTGAAGTGCAATTACGGTCACCATTTAACGTTAAATAAATCCTTAAATTTTTCTTTAAGCTACAGCCAGATATATCTCTCCATAGCGCTAAATTTGAGGTTGTGTTTGACACTGGATCAGACTGTAACGTTTCCCGAAATTGTATTTAAAGTTAAACATTTTTATTTACAAGAAAATGGATTTGATCCATGTTTTAGTTCATTTAATTGCCGAAGAAGATGACAACAGGTAATAAAAGATAAATTTATAAATATTATAAATTATCAAAAATATCTACTATGTATTTTTAGGAAAAATCTTTTTACAATGATTTTCTACGAAATTTTGCAACCACTACTTAATGGACAACCTACAAGGCAAGACGAACTTCCACTACATCTCAAAGTGTTAGAAACTATCAACTTTTTGGCAACTGGTTCTGACCAGAAAGCTGTGGGGAACTCCATTTTTAATTGCATGAGCCAGAATAGTTTAAGCAAAGCTATAAACCAAGTATGCAGGCTCATTACGAATCGCTTAAGCCATGTGTGTTATTTTGTATGAAAATTACCTATGAACATACATTTTTATCTTAAAATTATACTTTTACTATTTATTATTTTTGGATAAATATTGTAAACATGGTTTAATAAATCATGTACTTTAAACTCATTTTGCTATGTATTTTTTTTTTGTTTTTTCTAAATAAATAAAGATTTTAAGTTTTTGGTTATATGACGTTATATGTTCTAACAGCCAGCACTAAAAACACTAAATTAACATGTCTTTACTATTGCTTTCTCTCTTTATTCAATGTGCACAGACAGAGACAGACAATGCTCAGTTGAACGTTACTTAATTAGCCTCTAACAAGGTCACAATTCTGTAGCTGAAGTATTTAAATTTAGTTGACCATAATAGCAAAATTTTAAATAATGTAACAGTCGAAGTTAAAGATTCATTTAGCCTTAAATTCTGTAAGATTTACATGTTGGACCATAATCGCACCATAAGTTACATAATGAAATAATATAAATTAAAAATGAACATTATTAAAGTCATCAATTTCATAAATGGGATTTGTCAATAAATATTCTTTAAGTTTGTTTGAAAATGTCTTGATTGGTAGGGATCTTATTTCCTCAGGTATTATATTGAAAATTTTAATGGCGTAGTAGTTTGCGCTATTTCTTGATTTTTGAAGACGAAGGAAATTACTACGTATATTATTTTTTTGCCGTGTGTCATGCCCGTGGTTGGAAGAGGGGAAGTTACATAAGTTCCTGTGCATGAACATTAGGCATTGGTAGATAAATAAGGCAGGTAAAGTCATTATTTTTAATTGCATGAAGATCTCACGACAGTCAGCTCTAAAAGGAGCACCAGATATGACCCTAACAACTTTGCGTTGAAGAGCGAAAATTCTATGGGTTGCTGGTGAGTGTTCCCAGACAAGAATGCCGTAGTTTAGGTGTGACTGAAATAACGAAAAGTAGGTCATTAGAACGACTTTTTGGTAAACTTCTGCTTTCAAATTGCGAATTAAATATACTGTAGACCTTAGTTTTCGGCTTAAGAATTCACAGTGCTGATCCCAGCGAAGTGGATCGATGTGGATACCAAGAAACTTGACGTACCGGGGGTTTGAAAAATCATGTTTCTTGGTGGAAATCATTGAGTCGGTTTTGCCAGTATGTAAAGTTAATTTATTCCTGTCAAACCAAGATGCGGCGTGTTCTACCACGGATTTACTCTCTAAGCGAAGGGAATTTAAGTTAGAATTTTTGCAGAGTAAGGTAGTATCATCTGCGTAAAGAATAGATTTTGAATTTATAAAGAAAGGAAAGTCGTTTACGTACAACAGAAATAGCAAGGGGCCAAGAATAGATCCTTGTGAGAAATCAAAGTGTATAGGAAGAGTTTCAGATTTGACATCACCAAAAACTTTCTATCCTATACCTCTTGCAGCCACTTGCCTATCAGTCGTTTGATATCTAACCTGGTAGATTGTTTGACTCGGTTTCTAGTACTGTCTATAGGCCGTCATTTTAGTAATCTCGTGATCCATCTACCAATATTGACTTGTAGTGTGATTTGCTCATTGCCACTTCTGATGTGCAGTAATGCCGAATATTTTCGTTTGCTATCTGATCCACAATTTCGTTTTACTATCTAGAAGTGTAACGTCGTCATCTGGCATAGCGTAGTAGTAACACAGGTGCCGTGCTTCTCTAAAATCTCGGATTCGATTTCCTTCCATGCATGGAATTTTCAAAACAATTAGAATTGCCCTGGCTAAAAATTGCCATAGTAGCACATTAAGAAGGACGTAACGTTAATCATTTCTGAACGACTAGTAATTAGTTTGGATTCCTGTTTTTTGCTCATGAGCTACTTTGCATTATTTTATTTATCTGTAACTTGGGATTCCTTTTCTTGCTCGTCAACTAACTTGGATTCCTTTTTCCCCCTGCTTGTTCTTTTGAAATAGGGACTACAAAATATTCGAGAGTACTCACTGTCGCCGGAGCTTAATACCCTTGTTGCTGCTCTGGTTCTCATACCTTAGATCTGACATCTACAAAAAATATTCGCCTCGACGCCCGTGTTGTTTTGGTGCCTGTTTAGGGAACATCGCTTGCACACCCCTTGCCGAGGCACGCTTTTAAAGCAGATGAGTAGACAAATACTCTTGAGGCAGATGAGGTAACATTTTTAACATGTGCCTAAGGTTTCTAAAACCTGCCTGTCCCAGACCAATTCTTCTATACATTTATAAGGTTTGATTGACCCTGCCCAGTCAAAGTTATGCCGTGTAGTTCTATGGGTCTATCTGAAATTGACAAATTATGAAAAAAAAGTCAAAGAAGAGGACGTCTAATTAAGATTTGGAAGGACAAAGTGAGACAAGCGACAAAGAGGCGAGGGGTCAAATGGACAGATATCAAAACCTTCACGGCAAATAGGAATGTCTGGAAAGAAATCTGGAAAAGACCACCAGAAGACTTACCGCGTCTCTCCCTTACAACGCTTAATACCAAAAGGTGGAAAGACTTAGGATTAAGTGAGTAAGTAAATAGTCTTCTTCAAGTGCTTTTTCTCTACGAATATTGGTCAGTACCATAGCAATCCTAATCTTGGATGCTACCGTCCTGAAATGATATATGTTTGAAATTTCGAACCACTCTCTCTAGTTCCGTAATCAAGATATTCGGCGTCTTTCTGCTGACAGTTCGACGTTTACTTTTCTCTCCATAATGAACTGTAATATGTGGTATTTATTATTACGCATTACTTGGCCCAGATATTCCAATTTCCTTGCTGTTACTACCTTGCTGAGGGATTCTTCGTTCTGCTGGTTTATGAATTGTATAATATTTTTCCCGCAAATCAACCTTTCGAATACGTCTATTCTCCTGTGAGAAACGTAATGGCGCAATTCTGTTTTAGTCCCCAATTATTTGAAGTGCATCTTCTTATTCGTTTGCTGTCCAGTTCTAAGTGCAGTACAGGTTCGTCTTCGATTTTTAGGTATTCTTAATCTAAATAATTGTACGTAAAATTTATAAATAAATATTAAATAATTTAATAAGTAGATAAATAAAATAAAATGATTAAATTCCCGTTCTGTAAACTCATTTGATGTAATTAAATAGGAAGGCGTAACATCTGATGAGTAATATCACCAAATAAAGCGAAAGTTTTTAATATATCCTGTTATAAGTTTAATAAATATTTTCTTATTAACGTACGTTAGTTGCTAAGCTCAAAAAGAAAACATTGACTCGATATGGACAGTTATTTTCCGTTAACTTAATAAACATACTGTAATATCTTACAGTTTTTTTAGATTGGAATACATTTCTTACTCATATGCAAAAGAATTGTTACGGTATTGTGTATAACGTTTACTTTTTATGATTTAATTACTATAATAATTCGTGGAATATAGACAGCTTGGAAAATAATAATAAAGAGACAATTCAAAAACTTTACAATGGATAAAAACATGTTATACAGAAACAACGTTTCCTGGTTTGATTGGAAAGGTGCCGGGTGTCCCAATTAACCGGGAATGGTTATTTAATAGACTTCGGTTATTCAGGCCCTTGAGTGAGGGATATTTGGCCCAAGCCTCAGGCTTCAGGTGATGAAAGGCGGCAAAATAATTGTTAATGAGTACTTTTTAGTACTGCATACTTTTGAAGGGCTTCAATTTTAATGTCTTACCTCAAGCCTTATAAAACCACGACTGCCACTACGGTTATTTAGGCCAAATTATCACTATAATTAGTAAATTTCGTATAACTACTCCATTTATTTTGATAAAATGCGTTGTAGATTTGAGCAAAAAACAAAAATTCGACATATTTAATTTTTCCCTCCTATAATTTTTTTATTGGAATGTTTACAAAAAGCTTTCCTTGTAAGAAGAAGCATTCTGCTCGCCCTTTGAGGTTCTTTCGTCACCTGTGCAAACCATAATAAATTATCCGTAATAATAGCATCCAGTTATAATGGAAAACAAACATGTTGATGCGTTTATTGATGGCAGTACACTTCTTTCTCTTTGGGCACAGTATTTCAGGTTTTTGGCCTTAGATACATAAGTCTTCATTTTTGGTACACTAAATGTCAAGTTCTTATATGTTTCATGTACCAGTACTTCGAATAATGAATTTAAAAAATATTATTGATGTTATTTGATTATGTCATTTTTTTTTTTTTTTGTCCCAGTCAGTCAGCATTGTGTTGGTCTCTTTTACTTAGGTACTATATATCTACGAAACCATGAAATATATAAAACTTCACACTTCCCATTAATTTTTCCAGATACTCCTTGCCTTTCTTTTCATTTGCCTCTTGTTTAAATTTTTCTTACAACGTTTATATATTTTGTCAACTCAAACATTATCTTTGTTTACTCGTTTTTATTTCCAAATATGTTCTTTTCACGGTACTCAAACCATTTTAAACTGGTCATTTCCCTTAAATGTCTTAAAAGCTAAACATAATAACGGTAAAATTTCAAAATGTTTCCACTAGACTATAAAAGCATT
The DNA here is from genome assembly GCA_963971575.1 of Liopterus haemorrhoidalis. NCBI lineage: Eukaryota > Metazoa > Arthropoda > Insecta > Coleoptera > Dytiscidae > Liopterus > Liopterus haemorrhoidalis. Next base: position 7,871,669 of record OZ020613.1, read on the forward strand.
TATGAAACTTCTTAACTAACAAAAACTATTAAAGTTAAGAGCAAGAGCACATTTGTTTGATAACTTGATGATTTTTCTAATCCCGTCTATGGAAGAGACTTTCTTCCGGCTTCGGTAAAACAAGAATGTATACCTGCTCCGAGCTAAAACGTTCAGATTATATCTATATGTCCACTTACATACGTACGCATATGTTCTAAGATATGACAACGTCCATACCTATAGGCAAAATTAATGTTTTAGAATATATTGAATTTTCTACATTTTAACTTCGGGAAAATTTTCTTCTTCTACTTCTTCTTCTTCTTCTTTGTGCACTATCAGTCAGGTTGACTTTGGGTTTCCTTTCTCAGTTAAAAACAATCGATTCTGACCAGTTGACAAATAAATCCAAAAAATTTGCAGAATTCTATCACGAAGACATTAATGCTAATGAGCTCAAATCAGAATATTTTCATTTAAGGCAGTACTTAAAAAACCTTTTAAATGAATTGGCGGACTTGAGTATCTCAGCTCTATATACTATATAATAAAAGCAGATAAATTAGAAGAAATTTTCCTGAATGTGGAAGTTGCTACAAGGATATTCCTTTGCTTAATGATCACCAGTTGTAGTGGATAGCGCTCATTTTTATTAGGGTTTTGTAGGTATGACCAAAAAACCCTTATACCGTCATTTTGTCGTCTGTCTGTCTGTCTGTCTGTCTGTCTGTTCGGTAAAAATTGTAGCCAAACGGCTAAACCTAGAGAGTTGAAATTTGGCATGCTTATACAACTCTTTGACCCGCACATAGGAAAAATACTAAAACATCTAAAAAACATACCCCCCTAAAAATATAAACAAATACGTGCTCATCGAAAACAAAAATATTTTTTTTAATTCTGAGTAGGGTATCAAATGAAAGCCCTTAGTACGTGAATTAACGATCAAATTTTTATTTTTGCAAAATAAATTATTTTGATGCGATTTTGCCCAAAATTGTGCAAAAAAAATTTTGTCCGACACCCTGTAGCCCAGATGGTTTAAACTAAAAATCTAAAAAAATTCTAAATAATGTATATTGGTGTGAACCGAAATAGTACAACAGGATCAGATTATGTTTTCGGACAATAACGCATTTTTTGTGATTTTTGGTTCACAAAGTACAAAAGTTATACCAATGTAAGACACTCACATGCAAGGCGTGCGATAGCGTAATGGATTAGAGCACTGGTGTGAAACGAAGGGTTTCGAGTTCAAGTACGGAATGAATTTAATTTTTTCTGTTTTTTTTTTTTTGCATTTTTATTATGTTGAAATTATTTTGTCAAAATTCTAGTTATATTTTGACAAATGATGCATTTAATTTTTAAGAGCGTAAATTTAATAACCAGTCTTATTATATGATTAACAGACGATAAATTATTTTAAAAATATTGTTCATTTTGCCGTGATTACTACAAAGTAAAATTTGTCCTACACACTCAGCATACCGCCTTCACTTATTATATACCTGCGAAACCCTGGAATGTGTGAATATTCACACTTCACATCAATTTTTTTATTTTATTTTATTTTTATTGTACGTTGGAAAGTCAACAGAGATAAATCTCTGCAACAGATTTTGACAAATTACAAGTAATATACATCAAATGGTACATTGATAATTTACAAAAATAATAATTTAACAAACAATTTATTATCCTAGTAAAAAAAAAATGTGATTCAATAATATAATTATTAGAATAGTAACAAAAAAAGAAAAAAGTTACAATAGAAAAAGTGACTAACTATATATACATTAATTATTTAGGTGAGATTTAATTTTGCTTTTAAATTGACCCAGTGATAAAAAAAATATATCACATGTATTAAACATTTTATTAAAATAAGTAACACTTCTATTAAGCGGTGAGAAATTGCCTATATTAGATAATTTATTTTCTAAATAAAATGTATTTTGCTGTCGGGTATAAATATGAGGTACATTGAAATTTAAATAACTCAACAATTCAGCACAATCTACCATATTGTTAACCATTTTGTAAAGGCTACACATATCCAGAAACAGTCGTCTGTTAGAAAGCTTTAAAAGGTTAGTGTTTCAATCTTTCATAAGTTAGGCAAATATCGCTCCTATTAAATTGAAAGTCTAGAAATCTCACAAAACGTTTCTGTTTCAAATCTGAGTTTATTGTCTAAATAAACTCCATAATCGACATAAAGTCACAAGTGAAAAACAATATTCTTGCAAAATGGAAGGAAGAATGGAGGAACATCCAAAACAACCACCTTAGAACCATCAAAGAAGAGGCCAAATTGTGGGAATTTAGACAAAACAGAAAGGACCAAACAATATTGACAAGACTGCGACATGGACACACCTTGCTGACCCATAAGTATATTTTTGAAAAATCTGACCCCAGCACTTGTACTGACTGCCAAGTACGACTAACAGTGGATCACATCATAATCTCCTGTCCAAAATATAATGCTGAGAGAATTAAAAACAATATACCGACAACAATAAAACAAGCACTGGCTCCAACCAAGAATTCAGAAGATCAGACGCTTCAATTCCTTAGAGACATCAACATCTCCCACCTAATATAAAATCTGTTCACCTATCTCTTTACTTACACAATGTTTAAATACCCCCATTTTTAGGGTTTTGTAGGTATGACCAAAAAACCCTTATACCGTCATTTTGTCGTCTGTCTGTCTGTCTGTCTGTCTGTCTGTCTGTTCGGTAAAAATTGTAGCCAAACGGCTAAACCTAGAGAGTTGAAATTTGGCATGCTTATACAACTCTTTGACCCGCACATAGGAAAAATACTAAAACATCTAAAAAACATATCCCCCTAAAAATATAAACAAATATGTGCTCATCGAAAAAAAAAATATTTTTTTTTAATTCTGAAGAGGGTATCAAATGAAAGCCCTTGGTACGTGGATTAACGCTCAAATTTTTATTTTTGCAAAATAAATTATTTTGAAGCGATTTTTGCCAATATTGTGCAAAAAAAAATTTGTCCCACACCCTGTAGCCCAGATGGTTTAAACTAAAAATCTGAAAAAATTCTAAGTAATGTACATTGGTGTGAACCGGAATAGTTCAACAGGAATTTTTGATCAGATTATGTTTTTGGAAAAAAAAGCAGTTTTTGTGTTTTTTTGCTAATAATGTTGACAACTTATAGTTATATAATACGCTAAACAGTAACACACACACGTGTTTCTTGGTGCTGTGGCTAAGATACTTGCGTTCTGCCCAAGAATTCATAATCGAACTCATGTTCGAGTCCTACGTGAGGAGACAATATTATTTTTTATTTTTTTTTTTGCATTTTTATATTGTTTAAATTATTTTTTCAAAATTTTAATTATATTTTGGCAATTGTTGCATTTAATTTTTAATAGCGTAAATTTAATAACCAGTGGAAATTGTTGAAATTATAATTTAATTATATATTTGAATGTACACGAAATCAAAGGGGAGGAGCTATGACTAAAAACAACCAATGGAAGCCATAGGCGCAATTTTCAAAATCTTAATGAACCTTGATATATAAAAAAAAACACTGCACATCTTTAAAAACTTAAATAATGGTAATAGGCATTCGTATTAAAATTCATAAAAAAATATTTTGTCATAAAATTTGTTTTGGCATCCCAAATAATCATCATTCACTTACTAAATACCTGCAAAACCCTGAAATGTGTGAAAATTCACACTTCACATCAATTTTTTTTGTTCTAATACTTACTACCTATAATTGTAACCAATATATGTATATGTATGTATCATGTATATAATAATATTACTTAAAAATGTAATTATACTCAAGTGCTAATAGCCTCGTAGCTGAAGCACTTAAATTAATAAAAAAAAAAATAAAAAAAAAATCCATAAACCTTTATAACATTTACTTTGGTTAACACAGTTCCACCCATATTTTAATGAAAAATTTTAGGTTGAAATTGTCAAGGCTAAAAAGAATAAAAACTGAATTACGAACGACTATGTTACAAGAACGACTTACTAATTTGTCAATCATTGAGGACATAATAGAAGATTTTGCATAACAGAAATCCCGGAAGAATCATCATTAACATAATTCCAATTCTCAAAATAGTAATCACTTCACTTATATTTGATTTGTATAAAGCTAACCATAATAACCAGTAAGTCACTAAATAAAAGTACATACTGATGTTTTCATTCACATTTTTTTTGACTTTCTAAAAGTGCCCCAAGCTCAGTGTGCCCAAGGGCCCCTGCATGGCTTAAGACGAGCCTGGCAGTACTGTAGTGAAAAGTACAGCTTGGTGAGACTACTGTGGGATTTTTATGGACTGAAGAAGAAGTGTAGTGACTAGCGGTATTTATTGTTGTCTATTAATTAGTCCATTATTTACTAGTTTAATAAAATTTAAAAGTTATAACCTTGGTACAGTATTATGATTCTACAGCCATTTTTAAATTAAGGATTTTTCCACTTATATTGAATGCATCAAAGTTTCCATGAACATGTTAACACACCATGATAAATATGTTTTGTTTAAAGCAGTAACCTTGAATTATCGGTTATACAAGTAACATAATTTCGTCTGTTAATCACGTACATACATACACACTAATCATATGACACTCTTGACCTTGAATACCTTGCACTGAAGATAGAGATGACCAGGAAATAAATTATTACCGATGCAACACACGATGCTTTAACACGTTTGATTACGTCATTTAGATAAGTCATATCTCACGCATATGTTTATGAGGTATTTTCGCATTTTGTTTATCAAAACATCCTGTTACTTGATAAGGGAAGCAACTGGAATTGAATCCAAATATGTCTAGAGAAATAGAGGGGTAGGTTATGTTAGAATGACGAAATGAAGTTAATTTCAAGTTCAAATTAATTTCAAGACTTGATTTTTATGTTATGAACGGGCAAAGCCATTACATTTATATTGTTAAAACTAAAAATGATTTGATACGTTAGTTTATGACTGTGAAAGCCTAGACATTTCTGTATGTAATTATATTAGATTCTTAAAGACTAAATCTGCAAAATATTGTTCATATCGGTCAAAGGATATAGCAGTATCTAGAGTTTCTTGTTTATGCCTATGAAATCCTAGACATCTCTATATGTAATTATATTCGTAGCTTCTTAAAGAATAATCCTGCAAAATATTGTTCATATCGGTCAAAGGATATAGCAGTATCTAGAGTTTCTTGTTTATGCCTATGAAATCCTAGACATCTCTATATGTAATTATATTCGTAGCTTCTTAAAGAATAATCCTGCAAAATATTGTTCATATCGGTGAAAGTATATAGAAGTGTCCTAGGGTTTCTTGTTTATGACTACGGAACTCTAGACATTTTTATAAGTTGTTTTATCCGCAGATTCTTAAGGAATAAATCTGCAAAATATTTTTTATATCGATCAAAGGATATAGAAGTGTCTAGAATTTCTTGTTTATGCCTACGGAACCCTAGACATTTCTATAGGTTATTTTATTCGCAGATTCTTAAAGACTAAATCTGCAAAATATTGTTCATATCGGTCAAAGGATATAGCAGTATCTAGAGTTTCTTGTTTATGCCTACGAAATCCTAGACATCTCTATATGTAATTATATTCGTAGATTCTTAAAGAATAATCCTGCAAAATATTGTTCATATCGGTGAAAGTATATAGAAGTGTCCTAGGGTTTCTTGTTTATGACTACGAAACTCTAGACATTTTTAAAGTTTGTTTTATCCGCAGATTATTAAGGAATAAATCTGCAAAATATTTTTTATATCGATCAAAGGATATAGAAGTGTCTAGAATTTCTTGTTTATGCCTACGGAACCCTAGACATTTCTATAGGTTATTTTATTCGCAGATTCTTAAAGAATAAATCTGCAAAATATTTTTTATATCGATCAAAGGATATAGAAGTGTCTAGAGTTTCTTTTTTATGCCTACGAAACCCTAGACACTTCTATAGGTTATTTTATCCGCAGATTCTTAGAGAATAAATCTGAAAAATATTTTTTATATAGATGAAAGGATATAGAAGTGTCCTAGGGTTTCTTGTTTATGACTACGGAACTCTAGACATTTCTAAAGTTTGTTTTATCCTCAGATTCTTAAGGAATAAATCTGCAAAATATTTTTTATATCGATCAAAGGATATAGAAGTGTCTAGAATTTCTTGTTTATGCCTACGGAACCCTAGACATATCTATAGGTTATTTTATTCGCAGATTCTTAAAGAATAAATCTGCAAAATATTTTTTATATCGATCAAAGGATATAGAAGTGTCTAGAGTTTCTTTTTTATGCCTACGAAACCCTAGACACTTCTATAGGTTATTTTATCCGCAGATTCTTAGAGAATAAATCTGCAAAATATTTTTTATATAGATCAAAGGATATAGAAGTGTCTCGAGTTTCTTGTTTATGCCTACGAAACCCTAGACACTTCTATAGATTATTTTATCTGCAGATTCTTAAAGAATAAATATGCAAAATATTTTTCATATCGATCAAAGGATATAGGAGTGTCTAGAGCTTCTTGTTTATGCCTACGAAATCCTAGACATCTCTATATGTAATTATATTCGTAGATTCTTAGAGAATAAATTTCCAAAATATTGTTCATATCGGTCAAAAGATATAGAAGTGTCCTAGGGTTTCTTGTTATGCCTACGAAGCCCTAGACATTTCTATAAACTGTTTCATCCGGAGATTCTTAGAGAATAAATCTGAAAAATATTTTTCATATCGGTCAAAGGATATAGAAGTGTCCTAGGGTTTCTTGTTTATGCCTACGAAACCCTAGACATTTCTATATGTAATTATATTGGTAGATTCTTAAAGAACAAATCTGCAAAATATTATTCATATCGGTCAAAGGATAAAGCAGTGTCTAGAGTTTCTTGTTTATGCCTACGAAATCAGACGAATCATCACGAATCCCTTCGACCGGACGAACCGACAGGATAAGCTCATTATAATATAGGGATTGTTATACTTTTTAAAACATATTTTTTTATTTGAACGTGTACGTAAATTCATTTACACGTACTGAAAGTGTTTTGTAACACGCTGTGTACATGTTCAAAAGTTACTTATGTTTAACCTGTGTTTTATATATGTTTTTAGGTACCAATACCTGTTATTATAAGACTATGTAGGAAGATATTATGACATAATTATAATGTTCGTTAGAGAATGAGATAGAAATTAAATTTATTGTTTCTTATTCGAAAATCCGGTATCAAAATTAATAGAGAGGTGTTTGTGTTTTCATTATTTGGATCGTGCTCGTTGTTAGATTAATTTTTAGTTGATAAAAAATTATGTACGTTGTAAAAAAAAAGTATATAAAATTATGTTTAATTAAGATGATCAACCGTACTCCTTTGGGCAGGACAGTTCTCCTTTAAATGTTCTTGTCCTGCCTAATTTATATGTCTTCCTTTTATCTTGCTTTGGAAATATTTCTCCATCTTATCTTCGTCTTATTAAATAGGATTTATTTTTAATTTTGCGTTACGAAGTTACTGATATCTAGTATAGCTTTTCCAAAATGAAATGGCCACTCTTGTTAAAAAGCTTAACAAAGTGGTAATGGGTTTTATGGCAGTAATCTTAAGACTCGTTGCTGTAAAAAGAATATAATAGATATTAAGGTAATTTTAAATTTAAATAGAAAATATGTGACACTAGTTTCTTAAAAACCATTAAGAATATTTTCCAAATTTATAATCCTATTGTTTCTAAATTTTAGGGGTTGCTATACTTGTATGTTAGTTAATTTTCAACCTTCATAGCGTGCATAGATTAAAAACATGGCTCTTTGGTGACCATTTGATTTTGCAGAAATTCCTAATTTCTGTAGTGAAAATAGTGAATCTGCGCAAGGTGATTTGGAGTGTGAAAATGTGGACGTTGACGTGGTATGCGAAAATGTGGACGTGGCTATTGTATATTATTGTGTTTTAAACCCTATAGAACTAATATGGAGCCAATTGAAAGGTAATGTGTTGGAAAATTACAACACCGACAGAAAGTGACACTTTAGTACAAATTATTAAAGACGAAACAAGTGCAATAAGTAGTAATTTATGAAAAAAATGTATAGACAATTGAAACATTTTTTTTTTATAAATCCACCAAATAAATCTTCAATAATTATTAATTTAAATGACAGGGGTAGTGACACAAACTGTGATAGTTATATAAACAATGATAATAGTAATAATGGTTATTATTTTAATAATTTTAAATTACCATAAATAGACAAGTTCAAAAAAGAATGATTTTTGTATGTGCAAAAAGTATTTAATATAGACTATAAAGACTTTAAAACAAAACGATTTTTAAACATGCCTTTATTTATAATTCAAATATAGCTAGTCCTAAGCCTGATAAAAATTTGAAGGAATGTTATGTGAGTATATACAGCTCATTTTAAATAGCAGATAAGAAAACACGTTTATTTTAAATAATTATTACGGTCCTGGCAACTATTTTTAACAAAACCATAAACTCAGCTAGTATTATGGTTATACTATCAGTCATTATTGGAATCAGCAAGTGAGAGAGGCCATTTCATTTTGGAAATACTATATAATATTTTAACTTGTAAGTAAGGTTAAGTTGTGTGAGTATTTAGTGCATAGGGCCCCAAAATGGTCTATATCGACCCCCAAAGGTAGATTTGACATTGTAAGGGATAATATTGGTCCAAAGATAGGAGCTATTTTTAAACAAAATAGTGTGATGTCAAATTAATGTGTTTGATTTTGGAATTTTTACAACAGGTTTTTCACATGCCTTTCTTCTTAACACAGATATTCTTAAGAGTTTTTGAATAAGGTTAGTCTCTTGATCAGGTATTGAAGTTTCTATTTCAAAGGTTCGTATCTTAATGTAGTATTAAAGTCTCCAATATATTTTATGTTTATATGTATTATTATTCAATCTAAAGTAATATTTTGTACATTAACTGCATATTTACTTTCAGTATCAATTATAATTTGTTATATTTTGTTCTCATCAAAGTATTTTTAATATTTCAAACAATAATCAAGTTTCTCCCCGTTCTAATTTTCTAAATTGCAACGCGATCATGATCACTTTTACATGACTTTTTAATGAGTCATTAACAATAGAATTATAAACCATCTACTCAACGATGAATTATTCACGAATGAAAAATTACTAGAGTTTTGCATACCGTAACAAAATGCAGAATTTCATATATTTTTATGGTGAAACTAGTTCAAAGCCAAGTTCATTAACACTTCTTGTAAACCTACACAAGAATAAAAATAGTTTTCATGTTAATTTTAGTAAGTTGTTTACTTAAGTTACTTAGTTACATTGTTAAATTATGGATATTGAATATATTACCTACAGAGAATAGTGTGACAATTTATTAACAACAAGCATTTTTACCTATCATTGCTAAGCGCAAAACATTTTTGTTAACAAACTAAATTGAAAATTTGCAGTGTAAAAACCGTTTAATATCCACGAATGAGCACGCATACGCGTCATATTTTATACTGCGTGCAATATGAGCAGCTTTAATTGCAGTTGGACATAATGCTTTACTATTTGATGGTCATAGATACCCAATAACCAGTTTGGATTTCGTAAAAATTTATCAACGATTCAGCAAGCCCATAGAATAGTAAATCAAATAGACAAGAGCCTTGAAGAGAAGAAATATTGTGCTGCCATATTTCTTGACGTTTCGCAAGCATTTGATAGTGTGGCATACAGGTCTACTTTATAAACTCAAAAATCTCCTATTCATCAACTATTACTTTCTTTTTTAAGTCCTACTTGACAGATAGAAACTTCTCAGTTAAATACAATGATGCCTTATCGATTTACTATCCCATACCATCTGGTGTTCCCCAAGGTAGTGTACTTGGGCCATTCTTTTACCTACTTTATACTGCAGATATACCTGAGACAGACGACACTATGAGAGCTGCATTTGCTGATGACGTTGCTATACTATAAACAAACGATGATCCTAATGAAGCTTCTGCAATCCTTCAAAGTCATTTAAATCTTTTAAACGATTGGTACAATAAATGGAGAACTAAAGTAAATCAGTCTAAATCTGTCCAAGTCACGTTTACAACAAAACTCAGTATTTGCTCACAAGTAACAATCAACGACATTCCAGTTCCTATAAAAACTGAAGTAAAATACCTTGAATTGCATTTGGACCAACGATTGATCTGAAGTAAACACATACAAGCCAAACGTAAGCAGTTAGATCTAAACTTTTGCCAAATGTATTGGCTTCTTGGTAGAAAATCAAAATTATCAGTTTCAAATAAAATTTTGCTTTATAAGACCATACTCAAGCCTATATGGTCGTATGGACTTCCATTATGGGGATGTGCCAAGCCGACCAGATTAAAAATAACACAGCGATTCCAATCAAAAGCACTTCGAGCTTTAGTGAATGCACCTTGGTATTTCTCAAATAGAATGATCCATGAAGACCTCAAAATCCCTTTCGTCACTGACGAAATTCATACAGTTGCCAACAAATAATTTAATAAATGAACAACGACCTATCGTAACACTGAAGACAGTGATATGTAAGGAGAAACGTCACTGGATACCCCTCTCTTACATGCCGACTACTTTCAACTAATTTACTTAATACTCGCAATGAAGTAGATTGTAGATTAAAAAATAAATTACCTGCAAAGGATGGAGGACAGAGATAAGGAAGTACAGGACCAAGAAAGACAGAACAGAATAGACAAATCAAGATACAATGAAGACTACCAGAAGATAAAAGGCGAAACATTACAAAGATACTTGAGAGACAATAACAGACACCAGAAGACAATTGCCAGATTCAGATGCGGGGACGACGCGGCAGCCAATCAATTTTGGAGGGATGAAGAAGAGAAAAAGTGCCGGACATGTAGAGAACCAGAAACCATGAATCACTTAAGATGCTGTTTTGTATCACAAAATAATCAATTCACCTTAGTTTTAAGTAGGCTGCAATAGAAATAAGATGGTCTTACATAAACGCGACTATCCTTCAATGGAAAAATCATGCAAAAGTCGGAGAGGTTTGTTAGTAAGAGAAGAATTATATAATTTTTCCTATTTATTACGAATGTCGACTTAAACAAGTTGGTAATTTTTTACCTTATCGACACATACCGGTTTTTATCTGATTTTGACTGTATATCAAATTAATTAAATAAGAAGTAACACGCGAGTTTCTCCTAATCAATTTGTTTTATTTTAATAAAAACTAAAAATTTTGCATAATTTAACACCTCGATAATCATTAGATAATTTATAAAACACGTTTTAAATATGAAACTATCACAAGTATCAAGTTCATTAACACTTACCACAATAAAATAAATCTCTCGTACGATTGCAAAAACGAAAATCTTTTAGAAAATAAACGTATTAAATGGCAGATTGCGAAGCATGGAACGTTTATACGAATAGAAAAACTAAATACATGACGTCCCACGCAAAGTTCAGACTCAGACTTTGAAACAAACACTTTAATATATAGATATGATAAAGGAATATTTACGATGTCCTGCAGCTAGGCTGAACCATTTCCCGCCTATTCACTATTAGCCATTATAATACTGTTGCAATTATTGAGACATAAGTATTGATTTGCATCGATTAGTATGAAAACACTCTTATATGTTATGTTTCATGCTACGTCAGGGATTCTCAACAATTATTACTCCAAAGCCGCACATGAAGCGCGGAAAATTGCCACAAAATAAAATATATTTCCTTAGACATTGCCAATCGGGTAAAATATATCCCGTAATATATGCGGCATGACATTTATTGCTTTTTTGATATTGTCACAAAGGTAATTCTAGGTCAGGATGACGACATCTAGACATTGTGACGCTCAGCTGTTTGATTAAAAAACTATTTGTCAGCTTCTAGAATATGTTACCTGATTACGAACTGCATACGCCGCATTTTCGTAATAAAGAAATATTTGTCATGACGAATGAATATTGGGACTAGGTCAATCTTTAGTATTAATACATGGACATCGCACGGTATCGAGGCAGAGGAACCTAGCCAACTCCTCTACACATACTAGTCCACACGGTGACGACCGAGACACCAACGCCAGATACTCGTACCGCTGGTGAGCCACGCAAGCAGTACCATGTGAGTGGGAAAAGGCTTCTCCAGGCTACTCGACTCCCTTATGGGTAGCCCCCGCCTCGGAGATAGGCCCAAGCCGATCCTGGCCAACACAGGGTGGATCGAAGACTTCCCCAACTCCATGGGCAGATTTATACAATTACATTGACCACAGTAAAACATTGTAAATGTGATATATTTTAATAAATTGTATTGTTGAAACAAGGAGTTGTCTTTCATCAAACCACCCACGTGACAATATCATGAACAACCTCCTTGGTCAGTATTACAACTTTTGGAAAAACACTTTCTGCGAGAAATAAATCCTTGAATCGCAAAATTACGTAGCAATTGTGTTGTTAGGTATATTTTCAATTAAATTAATGATTAAAATTTAATGATACTAGTGCTACTAGGCATTAACTCTTCCAGCTTGGCTTTCCATCTAGTAAAGAGTGGATATTCCTAAAAGCAAATATTATGGTATATAATGATACGCGTTATCCGTATATTAACTTGAGTTTTCATACGGTTGTTACGGAATCTGTTAAGGTAAAGCAGTGGCAATTACTCTTCGATTTAATGAAGCCACACCGAAATGGAGGAGAGATGGCCATATCTTCGAATATTGATATCACCTTTGTCGCTCGTTTTGTGATGCCTAACGTGTCTAAACAAAATCCAGAGAGTATCCAAGGTAAATGGAAACCTAATGGCGGCAATTGAACATGCCAATAAAATACAATAATTAGTGCAGCAGATTTAAATGGTATTTATCGAAAAACAATACCGAACGAAGAAGATAATTCAGCACCTTCTCAAATTGAGGAGCTCAATTTTTGGTAGAGAAAACGAGGAACAAATTGTGAGGTATATGAAAGTCATGCAAACAAGTGGTGTGACGAGAACAGGATTACGTTGTTAAGCTTTCACACCCAAAAGGTGCGCAGTTGACAATGAAAAAGAAGAAAAAATGGCTGATTTCTCTCCAGATGATGACGAACACGACGAATTCTGCCTTTACTGCGGAGAGCTTTTTCGTCGATCAACGAAAAGTGAAAAATTTATCCAATGTGGATCATACAAAAACTGGTATCACCTGCTCAGGTGTTTCACCAAAAAACATTTATTTTAAATACGAATTTTAAATGTTTATCTTATAGGTGTATGTACCTTACATTATTAATTGAAGAAAACTATATTTTAATCTCTTTTCTGTGATTTAAAATTTTTGGCAATTTCTCCTTCAGTATTTGGCAATCTCTCCTCTAAAACATAGATTTAAATATTTTTAAATAACATCGAGAATTCCTTTTTTATAATAGGATTTCTAATATAAATAATTGACTTACATCTTAGTGCATCTTAAAAAACCAAAGGATATTTAATTTAATATGTTTTAGAAGGTAAAAATCGGATTTTCCCAAACAATGGCAATCTCTCCCGGACTTTACCCTATAGAGAATTATAAGACAATAAAATCAATAATCCTTTGAGAACCTCTGTTGAAGTGTTAGTGTTCTATATGACCGGCAGTGTTGCGTTCCTATATGTCAGGAAGTTTCTGAAAGGATAACTATGGTATTTAACATTGTTAAACTGTTACAGGTGTCGGCTGGATTGTTTTCTTGTTTATGAGGAATGTTCAAGTGCGTGTGTGTGATTTTCTAGAAAGCTTGAACTTGTATAGATTGGATAATTTATTGAAATATTAATTTACGCGAACTTGTTCATGCATGCTTCACATAAAGGTAACAGGTGATTTTTAATATAACTAGTCCTTCCATAGATACTATCATAAAGTTTTTAGTGAAATTACAGAAGATAATTAAGGATATTTTATTTTATTTTTTAGCATATAATACATAAGTAGATGCATCTTAAACAAGAAAGAATAATCAGTTTTTAAAATTAACACCTCTGGACGTTACATAGATCTTAGGTCTCTGCTGTTACTCGTCAATAAAATTCTGAAAGGTTTATTGAAAAGATTTTTATTATTGAGGAGGCTTTCAACCGCCAGAGTGTCATGGTGTATACTGCATGATCACGAGTAACTGGTGAGAAAACACTGACGATTTAGAAGAGCCATTACCCTGCTTCAGTTATAGTTAGACGGGGCGGGACATATGACGGTACCCAGGCCCAGAGAGAGGGGTGGCTAGGAGGACCATATATTCCGGGCCCTGGGGGCACCAGAGGCCCCGGTGCCCTGAAAATTATTCATATTTTACATAATTAAACGGAGAGGTATACGGTCCCCAAAATGTTGCTTGGCCCGGTCCCCATTGAAGCTCTCTCAGAGACTGACGGTACCACTAACCTTAATTTTTAAGAGAAAGGGGAAAAACTTTGGTCAAAGTTTTCTAGAAAACTGTGTTGAGGTCGATAGCTAAATAAACTGACCAACTCCCTCTTTGCTGATCACCACTCGAGCTTCCAGCAAAATTCAGAGCCAGCTTATAATGTGAAGGCTGTGCAGCAGTAGCTTGAAAGCAATGTACCAAACTTCTGCTGATTACAAACATGCTTCAGGACATGGCTTGCAAAAAGAGTCCCCCTAATTGCTAGTCTGAAGCGCTACCTGATGAAGACAATTGAGAGTTTTTCTGTAGAAACCCTTCGTAATTCTAAAGACGTGTGGTCGCAGTGACTTAAGCTCTGCCTTAGAGCTAAAATTGGTCATATTGATGATATAATTTTTGTTCAAAAAAACATCACTTTCTTGAACGATTTTTCGGTTAGCCGTCTCTCCTTTTTAAAATGTTTATGAACCAATATTAAATTTGATATATTTGTTGATTATAATTTATTGTTCTTTTTTAGGGTTTTGTAGGTATGACCAAAAAACCCTTATACCGTCATTTTGTCGTCTGTCTGTTCGGTAAAAATTGTAGCCAAACGGCTAAACCTAGAGAGTTGAAATTTGGCATGCTTATACAACTCTTTGACCCGCACATAGTATAAACAAATATGTGCTCATCGAAAAAAAAAAATATATTTTTTTAAAATTCTGAGTAGGGTATCAAATGAAAGCCTTTAGTAAGTGGATTAACGATCAAAATTTTATTTTTGCAAAATAAATTATTTTGATGCGATTTTTGCCAAAATTGTGCAAAAAAAAATTTGTCCCTCACCCTGTAGCCCAGATGGTTTAAACTAAAAATCTGAAAAAATTCTAAGTAATAAACATTGGTGTGAACCGGAATAGTACAACAGGAATTTTTGATCAGATTATGTTTTCGGAAAATAACGCATTTTTATGTAACACACCAGATCAGTAGCTCTAGTAGCGTAGTTGGTTTTGTCGTGCGCTTAATAATGTAACTTAATTTGTAAACTAGAGTTCGAATCCTGTTAATTTTATTTTGTCTTTTTTTTTCATTTTTATTTTGTTTAAATTATATACAACAGGAATTTTTGATCAGATTATGTTTTTGGAGAAAAACACATTTTTTGTGATTTTTGGCTAATAATGTACACAAGTTATAGCTTTGTAACAAGCCACACTGGAACGTGTATGCTGGTGTAGTGGTATTAGTCGTTGATATTTCAACCAAGTAACCCGATCCGAAAGGGTGCGAACCCTGTGAGAAGAGACTATATTATTTTTTGTTTTTTTTTTAATTTTTATTTTGTTTAAATTATTTTGTCAAAATTCTAATTATATTTTGGTAAATGTTGCATTTAATTTTTAAAAGCGTAAATTTAATAACCAGTGGGAAGTGTTGAAATTATAATTTAATTCTATGTTTGACGAAATCAGAGGGCGGGGTTTATGATTTACGCAACTAATGGAAGCCATAGGCGCAATTTTTAAAATCTTAATGAACCTTGCTATAAAAAAAAAAATACTGCATTCGAATTAAAATTCATAAAACAATATTTTGACATAAAATTTGTTTTGGCATCCCAAATAATCATCATTTAGTTACTAAATACTTGCAAAACCCAGAAATGTGTGAAAATTCACACTTCACATCAATTTTTTTAATTTAATTTAATTTTTTGAAAAAAAATATTTATTTAACTTTTTGTAATTTATTTTACAATTTCCCTTATAATTTAAATTTTTTAAATTTCCCAAGGTTTGTGGCATTCAAAGTAACATTAATTTAAAAACTGAAGTCCACCAGAAAGGGAAAAAATATTACCTTCATAACAAACTATAAACTATAGTAAATAACTAATCAGACAGCTAAAACTAAAAATGGCAATGGCAATGGCCCGGCCAAAAAAACATAGCCAAAGCCTGAAATCCATCAGAAAGGGGAAAGATATTACCCTCATGACAAACCATGAATTATAGTAAATAACTATGCAAACAGCTAAAACTAGAAATTCGTCGACAGGAATGAAAATGGCCTGGCCAAAATTAGGCAAAATAGGCTGAAGCCCACCAGAAAGTAGACGAAGAGGTAGACTGAAGATATACTGGAAACTTTTTGTATTGAAGGAACAAAACTGGTCGGCAAGACATGGTTAGAAGTAAAGCTCATTGCTAAAAACAGAAACAAATGGAAGCAGATCATGGAGATTTTAGGGTATTGAATACATTTCCTGACCGTAAAACTGTTAATGCAATATTATCTTGTTTTTTAAAATAATACTGTGTTCATTAGTTCAAATCTGTCGCTAAAATCTGCTTCTTTTGTAACCGTGTAGATGTCTTTATAGTCTGGTGTAGGTACACTGTATAAGATTTCTATGCCACACATAATGATACAAAATCTGAAAGGAATAACAAATTGTCGTTCACATAAGATTGAAGAGCATAAAATCGTTAATGTATGAAGGCAAGTCAAGCCAATGAGCTTTCTTACACTGTTGTAAACATGAAAATTATACAAATTATATATGGTTGAACGAAAAACTGTTTACCCACAGCAATATGCTAAATATCTGATTAATTGTGCGCGTCGATTCAATACTGAACTGTACAAGTTAATTTAAAAAGTGTATTCACCGTTCCAGAATGAAAAACACGTTCCATTTAGAGTCATTTGCAACATTTATATTTATTTATGAATATATAACTGCTTTACATACACCATCCGGGAATTATTGACCCACTCAATGGCGAAAAATTATCTTACAGTTCAGCGGAAATTATTAAAGTGTAATATTCATATCGATCTATGTACTTATTAAGATATTTTGCCTTGCAATCGTGGCATGTGCTTCAAAACATGTAGTTATCTTAACATTTATATTTTTATACTCTTTAAAGAATGTCGCAATGTTTCTGTATCAAAATAAAAGATACAGTTTTGTCACCTACAAATTATTAAATGCATTGTTGAGAAATTACTATTGATGACGGCGTTGAAAAATAAAAAAAAAAAACAACGGAAGTTAGCAACCAGAAATAAATAGAGAAGAACTGACAGTTAAATATAAAGTAAAAAATTGATGTGAAGTGTGAATTTTCACACATTTCAGGATTTTGCAGGTATTTAGTAAGTGAATGATGATTATTTTGGATGCGAAAACAAATTTTATATTAAAATATTTTTTTTGTTAATTTTAATTCGAACGCCTAATACCATTATTTAGGTTTCTAAATATGTGCAGTATTTTTTTTTATATAGCAAGGTTCATTAAGAATTTCAAAATTGCGCCTATGGCTTCCATTGCTTGTTATAAGTTCCGCCCCTCTGATTTCGTGTACATTGAAACAGAATTAAATTATAATTTAAACAATTTCCACTGGCTATTAAATTTACGCGTTTAAAAATTAAATGCAACATTTGCCAAAATATAATTAGAATTTTGAAAAAATAATTTAAACAATATAGAAATTACAAAAAAAAAAAAAAATAATATATAGTCTCTTCTCCAGGGTTCGATCCCTATCGGATCGGGTTACATGGGTGAAAAGTCCACTAGACCACTAGACCAGCACACACGTTAGAGTGTTGCTTGTTACAAAGAGCTATAACTTGTGTACATTATTAGCCAAAAATCACAAAAAATGCGTTTTTTTCCAAAAACCTAATCTGATCAAAAATTCCTGTTGAACTATTCTGGTTCACACCAATGTACATTACTTAGAATTTTTTCAGATTTTTAGTTTAAACCATCTGGGCTACAGGGTGTGGGACAAAAAATTTTTTGCACAATTTTGGCAAAAATCGCTTCAAAATAATTTATTTTGCAAAAATAAAAATTTGATCGTTAATCCACGTACCAAGGGCTTTCATTTGATACTCTACTCATAATTATAAAAAAATATATTTTTTTTCGATGAGCACATATTTGTTTATATTTTTAGGGGGATATGTTTTTTAGATGTTTTAGTATTTTTCCTATGTGCGGGTCAAAGAGTTGTATAAGCATACCAAATTTTAACTCTCTAGGTTTAGCCGTTTGACTACAATTTTTACCGAACAGACAGACAGACAGACAGACAGACAGACAGACAGACGACAAAATGACGGTATAAGGGTTTTTTGGTCATACCTACAAAACCCTAAAAATGCCTCATAAAAATATAAACAATTAAATAATAATTAATATAATATATACAATTTAAAATATATAAAAAACATCCAGAGTTTTCTTTAACACACACAGTCTCACCCCACTGTTAGGCGAAATCGTAACAGCATTACAAACTTTGTAAATGTAGCATAAAATCAAATAAATCTTTTTACACCATCATGGATGCCGGCAGTAAAATATTGGCAGAAAGGGGCAAAATATTAAGGCGTTATTTTGAAAATATTTGGTAAATTAATAAATAAGCTTTCATAAATATAAAACACTATTTACATAGAAATGAAAGGCGTCTTGGCAAATTGGCATTAATGGCCTTTTCTATAAAATCTACTCTGTTATTAGTAATTTTTCCCTTTGTACATTTAACATTCTCAAATCGATTAAACGATCATCCGTTATAGTTGACGTAGTAATAATAGTGTTTATGAGAAGCCAGATCCGATTTGAGTGCACACTTTGTTTATGTAGTTAGCCGTCATTAATTATCAGTATTTGGGCCGTTTTGTGGCGTTTCAGACGATATCTTCTGCGTAGAAAATGAGAACATCACGTTAACATATCTTATATATTATATTACAGAAAAAATTCCATACAGTTTCTATATATGCCTAGTTTTTTATCCGTTATGGGGCCCGCAATTATCGTTTTGCAGAGAGTGGGGCGGAATTTATTTCTTCCCGGGTTCGTAATTATTGCAGGGGCCCCTCTCGGCGTCCCTGCTTACCCTTTTTGAGGCCTGAGGTGCCCCAGTATTATGAGGCTCTTAATGACCCGGTTACACGAAGCCAGTAATTATTTAATAAAAAAATAAATATTTTTTTGAATATTCTGAATGGCATATTATATGAAACTTCTTAATATGCGGACCAGCAAGCAAATTTAAATGTTTGAATAATCATTTTTTTATGTTATTTCTGCCAAAAATGTGTCAAAAATCTTTTGTAGACCACCCTACCTACCGGAGGGAATGATCAAAAAATCTGAAAAAAAAAAAATATCCATAATGAACATTGATGGAAACCGGAATAGTTCAAGAGGTATTTTCGAGCAGATACGTTTTTCGAAAAATGTCGATTTATTTTTGTCGTGGATAAAAAAAATATATATATTTTTAAAATTTATTGCGTGGTATTGAAAGAAAGCTCTTAAGACTTAGATTAAGGAACGATGAGTAGTTTTTTGAAATTCGTTGCTTTTAAAACGATTTTAGTCAAAGATCTTGATCTGCACTATTACCCAAAGTAGTTAAACTAAAAATCTGAAAAAAATTTAGTTAATGTACATTATCTGAGCCGGAAAAGTCTTATAGGAATTTCAGATTGTGTTTTTGAAAAATATCGCAATTTTTGTATTTTTCATAAATTTAATTATTTTCTCAATTCATGGCTAAATTATGGTTAGTAAAGTTATGGATTTTTTGTATTTATAACTCAGATAGGGCGCGTCTTTTTTTGAAATTAAAAATAAATAAAAATATTTTTTTTAACAGTTGTGAACTACGCCACGCCACACTACACTCTACACTATAGAGTGCAGTGTGTAGTGTTCAGTTATTTTATCATATAGTTATGAAATAGTTATAAATCAATTTGTTAATAGTAAGAAATACGTTTCTGAAATTAAAACAAGGTATTCATCAATATATTTCTTATTAATCTAATGAAGACTTAAACACGAAGCAAATGCATAAAAAACGCTTGGATTTCTTATTGGGAATTTTGAAAAATTATTTAAATTTGGTTTAAAAAAATTAAATGAAGTTCGAAGTTTTCAAATAACGAATAAGAGTGATTAATTATCAAAACAATGTTCATTTTGATATGATTATAGAACAAATATTCCTAGACATACCATATGTTCTGTATATATATATATATATATACAGTACCTAGACAAAATATTATAACCACTTACAAAAACAACTGTTTATTAAAAATGCTGACGTAAAATCATATGCTACTTTATTTATTTCTTGTATTTCGTGTATTTATTAAAAGATAAGCTATTTTAAACATTTTTAACACTGTATTTTTATTCTGAGACTGATTTGCAAGAACAAAATGTATCGATTTTGTCCTGGCCAGGTAATTCGCCGGATATCAATCCTATTGAAAATGTTTGGAGCCTCCTGAAAATACCTGACCTGCTAAACTCTGAAACGTGTGAAAATTCACAATTCCCATAAAAAAAAAAAATATGTAACTTATATCATCATTTAACTTTTTCCTTATTTATAATTCAGTACTCATCCGAGAGCGATTTCCTCTTATCATTTTCACATCACAAAACGAAACTAAAACATTACAAAATAGGTATAAAATCGATTATCTCAACGCGTATAACTATGTGTTTCAAATAAACTAAACTAGTCACTAACAATAATTTGATATAGTAAACTAATCATAAAATATACAATTTCAAATTAAACTGTGAAAATTCTTGGTGCATTCCCTAAGGCGCCCTGATGAATTACTACGTTCGGCGAACTACGCACGAAGATTGTCTGCAATAATTCAAATTACTTAAACCCGTATGTGTATGTTCATGCGAGACATGCGTTCATTATATACTATGCGTGAGCGACAGTAGCTAACACACATCCGTAACAAACAGAAATGCACTACAAAAACTCAAATGTAACAAAATCAACTAAAATGTTATCGATGTTATTGTTAAATACATTGGAAAGCAAAAAATCGACTGAAGCTATAAACATTTGTTTATTTATTTATAACAAATTTGGTCACACCACAGGTAAAAACCCAATAATACTGTGACACTAGAAATAATTTCAACAGTTAAAAATAAAACAAACAACAAAAAGGTTTAATTTTTATCCACTTAGCCCCGGTCTTTCTGCGGGTGTGGTAATTTTAGAAATAAAATTTTATTATTATTTAAAATAAAATTATTCAATTAGTTGAATATATCCAAATTATTTAAATATAAAAACTATTCTATTTTAAGATAATCCTCAGAGATTAGTTGAGTTATCAGTCACTGTTTTTTAGGGTTTTGTAGGTACGACCAAAAAACCCTTATACCGTCATTTTGTCGTCTGTCTGTCTGTCTGTCTGTCTGTCTGTCTGTCTGTCTGTTCGGTAAAAATTGTAGCCAAACGGCTAAACCTAGAGAGTTGAAATTTGGCATGCTTATACAACTCTTTGACCCGCACATAGGAAAAATACTAAAACATCTAAAAAACATATCCCCCTAAAAATATAAACAAATATGTGCTCATCGAAAAAAAAAAAAAAAATTTATAATTCGGAGTAGGGTATCAAATGAAAGCCCTTGGTACGTGGATTAACAATCAAATTTTTATTTTTGCAAAATAAATTAATTTGAAGCGATTTTTGCCAAAATTGTGCAAAAAATTTTTTGTCCCACACCCTGTAGCCCAGATGGTTTAAACTAAAAATCTGAAAAAATTCTAAGTAATGTACATTGGTGTGAACCGGAATAGTACAACAGGAATTTTTGATCAGATTATGCTTTTGGAGAAAAACACATTTTTTGTGATTTTTGGTTAATAATGTACACAAGTTATAGCTTTGTAACACGCCACACTGGAACGTGTGTGCTGGTGTAGTGGTATTAGTCGTTGATTTTTCAACCAAGTAACCCGATCCAAAAGGGATCGAACCCTGTGAGAAGAGACTATGTTATTTTTTGTTTTTTTTTTTTTTTAATTTTTATATTGTTTAAATTATTTTTTCAAATTTCTAGTTATATTTTGGCAAATGTTGCATTTAATTTTTAAAAGCGTAAATTTAATAACCAGTGGAAATTGTTGAAATTATAATTTAATTCTGTTTCAATGTACACGAAATCAGAGGGACGGAACTTATAACAACCAATGGAAGCCATAGACGCAATTTTTAAAATTCTTAATGAACCTTGCTATATAAAAAAAAAAATACTGCACATCTTTAGAAACTTAAATAATGGTATTAGGCGTTCGAATTAAAATTAACAAAAAAAATATTTTAATCTAATATTTGTTTTCGCATCCAAAATAATCATCATTCACTAAATACCTGCAAAACCCTGAAATGTGTGAAAATTCACACTTCACATAAAATTTTTTAGATTAAAGATTAAATACAGGGGTACAATTTACTATTGTATTTTATATGATTTGTTTAAAATATTGCGGATTGATAATAAGAGTCAAAATAAATTATTTGGGTTTGTAAATTATGGGGGTACAAACATGAATCTTAAAGATAAAATGTTTGTCATTGGTAATTGGAGTGCTGGTTAGTTTTATAAATCTTTAACAAAAGTTGTTAGTTATTAGAGATGACAACTGCATTAATATTATAATTAAAACCTTTTGTGTTTCTATTTCTAGTAAATGATTTTTAAACATTTTAAAATATTTATTTTTAAGTTATTTATGTGTAAGTACTCGCATAGTCTATGTAAATCAGATAGAATGTCGTTACAATCATTGCAATTTAAAATTTGCAGAAATATTTTTAAATCATCGACTTAAAGGAGTAAGGACAATTACGTATTTATATCCTTAATAAAAATATTGAACAAGAGAGGCCCTAAGGACTACCTTAGGGTAAACCGGGAGTTATATTTCTGACGTCTTATTTATAGCAATTAACGGTAACCGCCGAGCTCATCGAAAATCAATTAATCGAAAATCAATTCATCGAAAATCATTTCATCGAATGATCAATTCATCGAAAAAAAATATTTTGTAAATATTTGAGAGGAATGCCGAGGGGATCGGAAAGTCAAAAGAGCAGTGGTCAATAAAAGTAGACAGACTAAGAAATAATTGCGTAAATTTTTTTATATGGTTTAAAAAAAGGTAAATAAAGTGACATAGTGTTTGAATATAAATAAAGAAATATAATAAGAAAACTTATATAATATAAGAATTAAATGTTTTGTTTTTAAGGTTTAATAAGACAGGTTATGAGCAATTGCACGCAAATAATTTTTATAAATTCATACACAATAATACGCATTTTAATTGGGCTAATATGGGGGAAAATAAAGTACTATGCGCCTAAAAACAAGGTAATTAAGTTAGGTTTAGTTAGTAAAAGTCAAAAACCGAGCGGAGCGAGTTACCCATCTTCTAGTTTAAGGACAAATCACTATTTTAGGTTAGGTTAGGTTAGTAAGGGTTTTGTTAGAAGAAGCCGAGCGAAGCGAGCTACCCATCTTCTAGTTTAATGACAAAACACTATCTTAGGTTAGGTTAGTAAGGGTTTGGTTAGGAGAAGTCGAGCGAAGCGAGCTACCCATCATCTAGTTTAATGACAAAACAAACTCACACTAACATAACAATGCCACCTGTTTAGAATCACCGTACATTGAACAAATCATGTGTGGTATAGTAAATATTAATAGTAAAACTATGTACATAACCCAAAACCCTTAAGACTTAACAGATGGGGAAATACCATTTTTATAATCCTGTAAGAATGGGTGTATTAAGTACATTTATGATCCCATTAACCGGGTTTTTCTGATCTAAGGAGCCATGTTCGATTTCAAAATAATCCAACAGGTATCTTTTACCTGGCATATTTATATAGCAAAATTTAAAAATTATTAATAGACCAAGTATGATAGTTTTTTAATAAGTGTAGTCTGTCAACTTTTATTGACCACTGCTTTTTTGGCTTTCCGATCCTCTCGGCATTCCTCTCAAATATTTACAAAATATTTTTTTTCGATGAATTGATCATTCGATGAATTGATCATTCGATGAATTGATTTTCGATGAACTTACCGTGAATCCAATTAACGACAGCACATTGAGTTCTATCTACAGCTACAATTCAAACAAATTTAACATACTACCTTTATAAAAATAGTAAAGCAATAACAAAAACAATATGAATTTTATTTACAACTATTATACACTTAATTTTTTAATTGGCAAATAAATTTAATTTTATAACACATTTTAATTCAAAATGAGGTCATAAAAATAAATTTAATGTAAAAATACACGATTCTATTTTGATAGAGTTAATTACTATTTTTAAATTATTAATTTAAACTAAAACATAAAAGATGACATGAAGGTGTTTTTAAAAATTTTGGATCAATGTGGAATTTTTGGAAGAAAAAAGATCGAATATTTGTATAAATCCGGTATAGCCAAACATTTATTAACGCTGATAATATTCAGTAATAAAAAAAAAAAAAATGTACCTTTGAAAGCTGTAAATTTTCACACATTTCAGGTGTTTTGTTGGTAAATACCTACTACTAAATACCAATTGATAACAAATTGGTACACGGGTACATATTAAAAATCATAAATTTCCGTACCATGATGTCACTACTTTTTACCGACCGCCTACATATATAAGGGAGGTATTGTGATCATACCTATTTTGACGTTTCGAGATTTCGATGGATCTCCACGAATTAAGGTCCCTACATAACGTTTTTACTATTTTTAGCATGATGTCTGTCGGTCTGTCTGTCTGTCCGTCTGTCTGTCCGTCTGTCTGTCCGTCTTTCTGTGTACACGTGCAGAGCAAATTCGGCTGAAAGGATTTTTATGAAACTTCATATTTAAGTTTCTGCCATCAATGGCACAAGTTGATCAACTTTTGGTAAAAATCGTTTGACTAAAAATGGGAGTTTACTCGTGTCGATTTTAAGATTTTTGTGAATATGTTTTGTGAATAAGTCTCAATTTTTTCATAGTTATATGCACAAATTATAAAACAAGGAAGATAGCGGACTCCTACTTTACGGCTTTGGACAGCGATAGTGGCGACATTCGTGGTTGTAATATGAACTAGGATTAGATAGTATGCACCCCCAGTGCACACTAATATATTTTTAGATTTTAAATTGCTATGAATTGCTAAAATTAATGAACTAATTTTCTACCAATTCATTAATTTTCTACCAAAATTGAAAAATAAAATGTAATTTTGGTAGAAAATTTAAATTGCCTTGAACCGAAAATTATGATTAATTTATTTACAACTCTCCTAATTAATTTCCTAAAATTAAAATTAATTACAATTGTTAAAAGTTAATACTTCAGTAAGCATTAAGTTTTATTATTTTATTTGCAAACAAGCATATGAAATAAATAAACAAGTATTTATTTTTTAATTTTATATTTACTTTTATTGTACATATTAAATTTAGTCTGTGCCATTTTTTTTTTATTACACTATTTATATTTCTTTTGCATTTACCATTTAAAATATTATTAATTACACTACACCATTTGAAAATGAAAAATATGGTGCTAATATTTAAAATTTCTTATAAAATTCATCACTGTCACAATCACAATTTACTGTCACCTATCGTTACAACGTCAAAAACAATTTCCGCAAAGTGTTCTCAAAATGTTGGTTAAAAAAAAACGCTTTTAGCGCTGTCGGTGGATGGAATATAACTTAAAACCGTTTCAAGGCCGTGTATATGAGTTTCATACCCCTGGTTATATGTAACGTTTCCATGGTCATGATAAATAATATCTCTGTTAGAAATTATTAGGCCAAGTTATTTCTACTCTGCTGCGAGAATGTATTTTATATAAGTACTTTATAATGGCGGTCGATTTTGTGGTGGCCACAGCTGATTTTTTAGAGTGCAAGCATGCGAAATTTCAATCTTTTATTTTTGCCGTTTGGCTACAATTTCTACTGAACAGACAGACAGAAGCTGAAAGGCTGAAAGGTTAACACCATAGTACATTTAAACCAGGTTTATTGATACTAAAACATATTCATAAATATTAATTTTACATTCTCCCAAAAATTTCCCATATAAAATCTTCTTTTAAACGGTTCTTGCATCGTGTAACTTGTATTTGTTTTAACAATAGCCGAATTTTTTATTGCCAAAATGTGACCTTGGTTAGCGGTTTAGGTTACCGTAAGAAATAGTTACAATTAATTAGTGTTTAAATTAAAACTCTTAAGTAACTGTATGTAAGTTTAATTAGTGAATCTTTCGAGTAACATTAATATATTAACCCAATTTTTTATTGTTGATGAAAACAAAAGAAATTACTGACACTATAATTCTCATAGAGTTTATTTATTGAACAATATTTTTAACAGAATTTTTGTTTGGTGAGATGAACTATTTACATAAATTTCAACAAAATGTAATTAAGATGGGTATATGCGTTAAGAATTAACTCAAGAATATTCTTAACTGTTTTTTATATTAATGTAAGATTAAATAATATGTTTCGTAAAAAAATTATATAATTGCATAAGAATAATCAAAACAGAGAGCCAATTTTAAAAGTTCAACATAATAGTATATTCTTTAACAAGGTTGGAATGAGAAAATTCGGTGCAAGTGGAACATACTGAGCGCGAGCCGAAGGCGAGCGTGAGGAACCACGAGCATCGAATTTTCTCTTCCTACCAAGTCACAGACCCTACTTTCTCCACGACCACCAGAAAGAAAAAAAAATAACAAATAATTATTTTAAAAAACATTTTATCTTAACAAATAATTTATATTGCATAACAGATTAATGGTAGAGTTAGGAAATAATTTCATTCAGCTTTTTGGACAAGTAGCGTTTATTTTAAACAACACAACGTTTCACCAACAACATTGTTGGCTTCTTCAGGTGCTATAACAATAACAATAACGTAACAGTAAAGTAAACAATCTTATATAATTATAAATAATTTACCTATGTTAGTTAAACGTAGATCTAACAGACTGTACATCAATCATCTCCAAGGATGGTGAAATTGCAGAATATCATATGACAATATATGAACTTGAAGTATACAGAAAATAGGAAAAAACAGGAATTAAATTTTGAATGTAATACTATGATGACCATAGGTAGTGACTATTAATTAAATTTACATAGCAAACAAATTATTTATAATTATATAAGATTGTTTTCTTTACAGTAACGTTATTGTTATTGTTATAGCACCTGAAGAAGCCAACAATGTTGTTGGTGAAACGTTGTGTTGTGTAAAATAAACGCTACTTGTCCAAAAAGCTGAATGAAATTATTTCCTAATTCTACCATTATACAAAATTGGACGTTAAATACTTTTCTACTATAACAGATTAATTAAACTTATTTTTTTATTTATTATTTGTTCAATTTTAATTTAATTTGCCGCACATCGGCTACTATTTTAGTACTTTTTAAGTTTTTTTGCCGAGTTTTTGGAAGTGATTTTCGCCAAAAATGTGTCAAAAAGTTTTGTCTCCCAACCTTTGAATAGAATAACACAGGAAGAAAGGTTTTGTCTATTATCACAATTCTATCGTCCGACCCTCCACACTCATAAGAGGTACATTATGAGCGCCCCATTGGCGGATATAAAGGCTTGTTTTTATATTGAAAGAGTGCGTGAGATATTTTAAAATGATTGGTTGTCGTTCAAATTTCTCCCACTACTAAGGGCCCTCTAGTTCCATTCAAGGTCGCGTTAAGGCTTCTTCCTAGGTCTTTTATTCAGTGCTTCCAACCTATTTCCCTGAGGGTTTGATCTGAAAATAATCTCAATAATGTACATTGATGGGAACCGGAACTAGATTAGTTTTTCGGTAAATATTGAACATTTTGTGTTGTTGAAAAAAATAATTATATATTTTTTTCAATTTATAGTGTGGTATCCAAAGAATATATCTTTAGACGCAGATTATGGAACGAAAAGTAATTTTAAGAAGTCTTTATTTTAAAACTATTTTTCCAAAAACTTTTGTTCTACACATTTTAACCCAAGGGGTTAAACTAAAATTTCTGAGTAATGCATATTAATGAAACAGAATAGTACATTAATAATTAAACTTAATAATCGTTATATGCAAATTGTACGTTCTACGATCTCAAATAAATTTCATAATTATGTTCTCTTTTCTGTACGATAATTAATTACGATTAACTTATTTGCCAGAAACTAGTTGTGGTAGTAGGACATGGATAATTCTCTATTATCTATAAGTGACGTTAGGGATTTGTTGCTATCAAGGATCGTAGTGTCGTCTGCAAAGAGGATGGTCTTTAACTCAATGTTAACGAAGATCATTGATTTATAGTAGGAATAGAACAGGACCCATAACTGACCCTTGTGGCACTCCGTGTTTTACATATAATGTCTGGGAGATCTCGTTTCCTGCGTGTACAAATTGTTTCCTGTTTGTCAGGTATGACTCTATGAGACTGATGCTTTCGGGAGTAAACTTGTAATGTAGTAGCTTTTTTGTTAAAATATCGTGATTAACGCAGCCAAAGGCTTTGCTCAGGTCAAGAAAACTACCCGAGCAGAGTCCTTTTTCAAAGCAAAATGTGACGTATTCCATGAAATCTAGGATCGCGTTGGTGTTTGATTTGTATACTGATTAACATAGATGGAAGCGGGCCATTTGCGACCCAATTTCATCTTGAAAATTTCAAATTTCTAGGGTGTTTTTAAGAAAAGAAAATTGCCTTCTGAGAATCTAAGAATAAATCCTGGTAGGCGCATGATGATAAGTTCATAAATATTAAAGAAGAACGTTCAAGCCGTCGAAGCACTGCATGGCAGAAAGAAAGATCTCATTCTTTAATTTTATTTATCTAAAATTATGTTTATTATAATTCTAATATATATATCTTTTTTCTAGGTACGTATTGGCCACTACAATTGTTAAAAATGATTCTGGATTCTTTTATGGTAAGGTTGAAAAAATAACACAAAACAAAAACAAATGGTTTAATAAACAATTCCTTGTTCGATATGTAAAAAGCAGTTAAAAGAAACTTATCTTTCACTTGTACCAACTAAAGAAGATATCTTATTGCTACTGCAGAATGCCAGAAGAAGGAAATTATCTGTGAAAAACGACTGTAAAACAACACTAAATCATATCTGAATGCTCCACAATGGAGTTGAAATAAGTGCGAAGTCAACAAATATAATAAAGATTCATATACAGGTACTATGTTTCAGGTACCATCGTAACAATAACAATGAAAATCTTAACTGATAGTTAAAATGATAAGTCTATTTGAGTGTTGAACTCTGCATACCGGATGTTACAAGAGTGCAACACTTTTATAAGAACGTGGCGCTAGATTCATCAGACATGAAAATCAGCAATATTACACAAATTATAATTCACTTCCTGTTGTCGCTTCCAGCCTCATGATTAACAAGAATACTTGTTATCAGTTGCGAGCAATCGACGGAGTTACCTTAGAGAATCCGCGAGCTTAACTCGCGCTACTCGCGACTGAAGAACATAACACCAACACTCTTTCGTGATGCTTTTAATTCAGTCACGGTGTATGAAATTTTAACTATATGAGGATGTTAGCTTAGATAATTTTTAGTACTGATGGTTTTAATTTGATAGAGGGTTTAAAAATTGTTTTATATACCAATAAAAAAATGTTTCGTGCAAAAATATTGTAAATTTGTTTTACATAGTATCATACGATTAAGCTGCATTCACAGTTCTAAATTGAATAGACCAGTGTTTCTCAACCTTTTCTGGCATGGGACCTCCCCAAATTATATCAATATTGTCTGCGGCCCCCCTATATATATATATATATATATATATATATATGTATATATATGGTGTATCAAGATAGAGGGAACACGATATTTTACGAAAGGTACATTTTTCTGAATATAAATATAAGACTCGTATTTATAAATATGAATAAAATTTATATTTTGCAAGATTGAGCGCATTGCTATTATATTTTCATGTTTTGATCTTGTATGACTTCGCGGCCCCCCGACGAAGCCTTCACGGCCCCCCAGGGGGCTGCGGCCCCCCCGGTTGAGAAACGCTGTAATAGACTATATACTATGAATTTTTCACTGTAGATTGTCACTAACGTGAAGTTTGTCGTGCCCGTAAATGAGTATGGAAAAAGGTTGTACGTGTTGCGGAAATAAAAAATGCAACTAGAGCTAGCTGACCAGTTTCAAAATAGTTTATTTCTTCATCAGAGCTACAGCATACAAAAACACAATACCATGAACTATTGTACAGACCCTGAAAGCCTCAACAAAATGTGCAAAGTGTTCTGTAAGTAAAGGGTGATCCAATTTGTCTCTCGGATTTGGTTTTTTGCATAAAACACAACATATTGGAAAAATCCGAATTTTATTGTTATTAGCGTAAAGTACAGACTTGGCAATTATTTATGGAATATGATGTCGGCCAAATGCCCTCCACGATTCCACTGACATGATACCATTCTTTTAGCGAAGTATTCCGTAATTGTTTCCTATAAATGCGGTTCGATTTCAGCAATTGCACGTCTGATGTTCTCTTTTAGTTCTGGAATCGTAGCATTCAGATTCGAATAAAAAAAAATTTTTGGTAAGCTTGTGTTATATCCATTCCTTATATTCGGATTCTAATAAAAAAAAATCTTTTGAACAGATGCAGCTATATTTTTTCCCAAGCCACAACCATAGTATTGTTAAAATAATGTCAGTAATAAAATAAAGAAAATTTAGATGCGATGTAACATTATAACAAGGAAGCCTTTTAAAAAATACCCAGGAAATTTAAATAAAATATATACAGTTAATAATTTTTTAACATCTGCATTCGTCCGTTATGTTTCACCTTTAATGTAAAATAAATTACAGAAAATTTATAAAAACCATAAACACACCATGCATAATATCAAATATAATTCAATGATTACTTCCTACATCAAAATATCTTTGAAAACCCTTTCTTTTTACCGTTGCGTGGTAGCGAAGTTACGAATTGGTATATAGGTATTGTTTGGAACGCATTTCTGGTCTAACTGCATATGCGGTGGTCAGTGGTGTAGCGAATGCATAGCAAGGGAAGGGCCTACGATTGTGGAGGTCCTGGCTTTCGACAAGTAAACAGAAAAAGTTCACAATATCAACAACAGTCTAGATCAGTGGTTTTCAATCCGTGGTCCGTAGAACACTGGTGCTCCGCGAAATCACTTCAAGTGTTCCGCGAAAAAATCAAATACACAATTAAAAATTGTTGCAAAAGCAAAATCAATACAAAGTAAAATAATTTTTGTATGGGTGTGTAATCAGCAAACATGAATGACAATTAAACCTTTTGTGAAGGATACAAATGAGGGATCATTTCTTTAATACTCGAGCTTTTAACAACAAAGAAAATTTTGAAAAATATTTTCCAATGTTAAACTCTGAACAATTTGATTAGATAAGAAATCCGTTTGTTTTTTTCTACTTCTCCAGTTTTACTCTGAATGAAGAAAAAGAACTGACGTCGCTCTCTTCAGATCGTGGATTAAAATTGAAGTTAAAAAAAAAAACCTTATAACGTCACTCATGTGTCTGTCTGTCTGTACGGTAGAAATTGTAGCCAAACGGTTGAACATAGAAAGTTGAAACTTGGCATACTTGTACAACTTTTTGACCAACATATAGATAACTGCAACGCGGGATAAATATAAACAAATCTGTATGTAATGAAAAATAAATTTTAAAATTTTTTGATTAGGGTATCAAATGAAACCTCTTGCGTGGAAGCACAAACAAATTTTTTATTTTTGAAAAATCTTTTTTTTAATGGGGTTTTTGTCAATATAATGGCATAAAAACTTTTGTCCGCCACCCTATGTCCCAGAAGGGTTGAACTAAAAATCTGAAAAAAATCTCAATACTGTACATTGATGGGAACCGGAGTAGTTCAACAGGAAATTTTGATTAAATTGTTTTTTCGCAAAATATTGATTTTTTAGTGTCGTTGAAAAAAATTTTTTTTTAATTTATCGTTTGGTATCAAAAGAAAGCTCTTAAGACGTAGATAAATGAACGGGAAGTATTTTTTATTTATTTTTTTTTATTTTAATACGATTTTTTTCCAAAAAAAGTACTAAAAAATCAGTTTCCCGCACCTTTTAACCCTAAGGGGTTAAAATAAAAATCTGAAAAAATTTTAAGCAATGTACATTGCTATAAACTGGAAACGTACGAGAGGAATTTTTTCCGATTTTGTTTTTGGAAAATATTACAGTTTTTGTGTTATTGATTTTTTTTTAAATTTAAATTTGATTGTGGGGTTATTAAATGGAAGCTATTTAAGTGCAGATTAAGGAACGGTAATTATTTTTGAAATACATTTTATTTTGAATAAATTTTTCCAAGTATTACAATTTTCGTTTATTATTTAAGCTAAAATTAAAAAATATATTTGTTTAAACATGGATACATTTTGTTATGGGTAGAGAAAAGGTACGTAAATTTATTTTGCAAATATCGACTCGAAAAATAAATAAATAACTGGCTGGTTGCTGGGATTCCATTTTTAGTAGAGAATCTGTTAGTTTTTCATATAGTCGCAATATAAACAATGTCTCCGTAGGCGTTATGCTCTTGCGTGACAAAAGATCGCCCGCAGTATTGCCAGGTCTGGATTTGAATATTTTTGCAATTGAAATAGGTATATATTATGGTATTATTAGAGATATATTATACACGGTAAAAAAAATCTAACTGCAACCTTCTTGTCGTGCTTATTGATTTAAAGGATTTAAAACCAATACTTGTAATTGTGTTATGTAGTGACAGGCATTCATCGTTTGGCCTTCTAATATTCATCATTCACTGACTAAATACCTACAAAACCCTGAAATGTGTGAAAATTCACACTTCACGTCAGTTTTTCTTTTTTATAACGCCCGTTATTTCAAAAAGTTGGCCACTCCTGCTTTAAAACTTATGTTGGATTGGTAGGGTTCCGCGCATAAAAAATACCACAGTTTAGTGTTCCCCGACATCAAAAAGATTGTGAACCAATGATCAAGATATAAAAATTCTTGCAGAAACAAATTCCAAAATGTCTGTTTTGGAATCATGGGAAGGGGGCCTCCGACCATGGTTGCGGAAGGGCCCGATATTTCTAGCCGCGCCACTGACTGTGATCGACTTAGGTATTATGTTAACGGTATAGACGTAGACTAATATCCGTCGACTTGTGTAAAATATTACTCTGATAAGATTTGTAAAAACGTTAGCGATGTAATAGATCCGCTCTAGTTCTGTTATTGTACAATAAATACCTAATTATTTTGAAATTGCTTCTGTAATGCAATTTACTATCTCTCTTTAAAGAATATATCTGGAATTTGTTGGGAATTTACCTGTAGGAATTTTGATTGATTGAAAGAAATGCCGCTAGGGGAAACAGTAGGATGGACGTTCAAGATCTATCTTACAACCAATGAGGTTGTATAACATAGACCAGTGGTCGGCGAACCGTTAATTACCCCAAATAGGGTAAAACTGAAAATCTAGGGGGTAATGGAGGCTCATTTAACCTAAATAAAAATTATATACATGCAAACGCTTTGTAATAATATCAATTAAAACACACAGAGTCAAGCACAAACGAGCATTTACTGCGTTTATTTACAGTCTGTCACATATATGTCATCACATTATAGTTGCTATCGTTACATATTACAAGGGACGTCCAACAACTAGTCCTGATCCTAACACGGCCATCCTGATCTTGGCGCGTCCTCGCGGCATTTCCAAAATTTAATAACTGCAAAATAAAACAGAGTAAATGAAAATATAACACAGCCCAACAGGCATTTTGGTGCCTGCGATTTTTTAACTGTTTCTAGGTAATTTTTGGGTGCAGAATCCAAAATAGTTGTCAGATTTGGTCTATTAGATCTAGTTTTTGAGATACGCTATATTGACCTATTTTAAAATAAAATCATCTTATTGTTTAACATTTCACGTTATTACTATTACTATTTGTTCCAACTGATAGTTCAAAACAAAAAATTCAAAGTAAGGTATTTATTTCACAAAGTAGATAAATATACATTCATCATTTATCACTTAAACATTTTCTTTTATACGATTTTCTAGCATGGAGTTTACTAGGACAGTCTCGCTGAAGAATCCAACAGTAGTCGGCCATCATGTGGCTATCTCATCTTCTTTGATATTGATCTTCCATCGTTTTAATGTCTTGAAAAAATCTTTCCCCCTTTCTTCACTAAAATCACTAGGTTTTCTGGTAACCGATCTAAGTAGTTGTGGAGATAATGAACTTTTGTGCTCATGTACCAACCGAGAATATTAAAGTTGGAAAGCATATTTTCCATTAATTCTATATAATTCTCTGTCTTATGTTTTCCAAGAATATTTTGAACTACTTGAAGAAATGAACACCAAGCATTAGATTTAATCTCATTAGGTATTCAATTAGGTAAATTGTGGATCTTTAATAATCTGCCTTATCTGAGGTCCATAAAATATTCCTGCTTTCAGTTTTTCCGTGCTAATCCCAGGAAATTTACGTGTGAAGTAGCCAAAACAAAGTCCATCTCGATTTAAAACCTTCACAAATTGTTTCATCAGCCTCAACTTGATATACAAGGGTGGAAATATATTTTTCTATCTCGCAACCAAAGGTTCTTTGATTACATTTGGTTTTTCTTGAATCATGACATGCCTTAAAGCTCAATTTCTGTTAACCCAGGGCTGATCCTTAGCTCTGCTGTCCCAAAGATATACAAAACAAGGATATTTTGTATATCCACTTTACTTTCCAAGGAGGAAGTTTAACATTTTTAGATAAAACACTAAACTCAATTAGTTTGTATCTCAAAAACTAGAGCTGCTACGAAATACCAGATATTTTTGGAATCAGCGCATCAAAAACATCCAAAATCAGTTCTTACTTTTCCGGCACCAAGACAAAAATTTCATTTTGTTGGACTGTGTAATGTTAGTTTCGCCCGACTCCTTGAGGTCCCTGACCATCCAGAGTCAAGCACAACTCTTTGATATCCCTGACCATCCAGTACTGATCCTAACCTACGTTATAAAAAGCTTCAAGGATCATTAGAGGCAATTTTTGAACTTCAATCCTATAACCAAGCAGATATTGAATTTTAGAACAAAACAAGTCGGCCAACTTTTAGGATGACAAGTGGTGCAAGTTAAGTTGTCAATACTGTTAATTTAAAAACAAATGAATTCCATGTCTATCTAGACTTCACGATCATATAATTTTTATAAGTTGTCATGAGCTCAATTTTTTAAGGATGGAAGTGTGCTTTTGCTAAACAAAATGATCAAAAGCCTCACTTAATCGGTAAAAGTTTCTAGAATGGAAAATCTAATTCTGCGTAATCCAATGAAACAGGCTTTATATCTCTCTGCTTTTGGACAAAAATATTTATTGTGTTTCTTTAATAAATGCTTCTGTCCAAAAAGCAGATTGAATTTTATTTATACCATATATTTCATTGGACGTTACTTTTTAGGGTTTTGTAGGTATGACCAAAAAACCCTTATACCGTCATTTTGTCGTCTGTCTGTCTGTCTGTCTGTCTGTCTCTCTGTCTGTCTGTTCGGTAAAAATTGTAGCCAAACGGCTAAAGCTAGAGAGTTGAAATTTGGCATGCTTATACAACTCTCTGACCCGCACATAGGAAAAATACTAAAACATCTAAAAAACATATCCCCATAAAAATATAAACAAATATGTGCACATCGAAAAAAAAAATATTTTTTTAAAATTCTGATAAGGGTATCAAATGAAAGCCCTTGGTACGTGGATTAACGATAAAATTTTTATTTTTGCAAAATAAATTATTTTGAAGCGATTTTTGCCAAAATTGTGCAAAAAATTTTTTGTCCCACACCCTGTAGACTTAAACTGTTAAAAACTGTTAAACTAAAAATCTGAAAAAATTCTAAGTAATGTACATTGGTGTGAACCGGAATAATACAACAGGAACTTTTGATCAGATTATGTTTTTGGAAAAAAAAGCATTTTTTGTGTTCTTTTGCTAATAATGTTGAAAAATTATAGTTATATAACACACTAAAATGTAACGTGCATCTTGATGCAATGGTTATGGTACTAGCGTTCTGCCCAAGAAAGTGAGTTCGAATCCCACGAGAAGAGACAATATTATTTTTTATTTTTTTTTTGCATTTTTATGTTGTTTAAATTATTTTTCAAAATTCTAGTTATATTTTGGCAAATGTTGCATTTAATTTTTAAAAGCAACGTAAATTTAATAACCAGGGGAAATTGTTGAAATTATAATTTAATTCTGTTTGAATGTACACGAAATCAAAGGGAGGAGCTATGACTAGAAACAACCAATGAAGCCATAGGCGCAATTACCAAAATCTTAATGAACCTTGCTATATAAAAAAATACTGCACATATTAAGAAACCTAAATAATGGTATTAGGCACTCGAATTAAAATTAACATAAAAATATTTTAACATAAAATTTGTTTTTAAAGCTCTTAGATTAAGAGATGATAAATTATTTTTAAAATATTGTTCATTTTACAGTGAATACTACAAAGCAAAATATGTCCTACACACTCAGCATTCCGCCTTCACTTAATATTTTTAGATTATATATCTATCTAAGAGGAATTTTTTCAAAATTTTATTGAACTTTGCTATTTAAAAAAAAAATTCTGCACATATTTAGAAACTTACATAATGGTAGGTATTAGGCATTCGAATTAAAATTAATAAAAAAATATATATTTTAACATAAAATTTGTTTTGGCATTCCAAATAATCATTATTCACTTACTAAATACATGCGAAACCCTGAAATGTGTGAAAATTCACACTTCACATAAATTTTTTACACGTAATTTAAATCACTAAATAATTTTCCAATAAATTTATTCAAATATTTATGTAAATCCATATGTAAATATAGATTATTTTTTATGTTTACACGTACAAAATTAATTTCATCTCATTGGTTCAACAAGGCGGCAACTACTAAAATAGTTTAACTATTCATACGGAATCTATCAACAAACAGATCAAAATAAAAAATTAACTATCATTAAACGTGCTCTAGATTTAAGATAATATTAAAATATAAATATTTTTTGTTAAAATTTTATAGCTACCAAAAAAATGACCAGATTATGTTACAAATAAAGGTCTTTGGAATCAAACCCACGGTTACTAAAGAACGAGTCTAAGCTGGATAGAATTTGAACGCCTTTTGCTTGGAACAGATTTTATTTTTAGGATTATTTAATGTTAATTTAAAATTCTAAAGTTTTAATTGTAGTTAAGCTTTGTTTTAATTTACGATCAGATCTAGAATTTAAGTTTTAAGTAACGTTCAAAGTTATTTTCAATTAAGAACAAGTAATACCTAGTTTGGAAATTTTAGTTTGAATCTCGGAAGAATTAATAATTAAAGCACCTTTTAGTAAAAACACTAAGAAAAGCTTTTCATTCAACAGAATTTGTGGTGAAGGATTAGGGAGATAAGTTTAAAAACTCTAATTTTTATATTCCAGTTTTCATGTTATCTGGTCGTGATTTTTTAAAGCAGTTTATAAAACTTTTGGCCTAACGAAACTTCAATCGATGTAATAAAAAAGTCCCAATATACAAGGTGTCTCAAAAGAAATTTTATATTTAGTGGATCGATTAAAAAAAAGTAAGCCGTATATAGAAAAAATGTTTATTAATTATTAAAATACACTTTTTGGGGATTTATTTCTTAAAAATAATATCGTCTAAATGTAGACCCTCGCGTTCTCGGCACTCATTTAATCGAACAGTAAAATTACTTATGACGTCTCGGCAGGTGGACAAAGGGATGGCTACCATTTCGTGACGGATATTTTCTTTCAAATGCGCCAGTGAAGTCGGTTTATTGGCGTAAACTTTAGATTTAAGATAACCCCATAGGAAAAAGTCCATAGGGGTTAAATCTGGACTGCGTGGAGGCCAATTTATGTCAATTCGCCTCCGGGAGATCAATTCGCCTGAGAAAATTTCACGAACACGTGGCAGAGACATATTGGACGTGTGTGAAGTTGCTCCGTCCTGTTGGAACCATGTTCTTTGGTTATAGCCAGGAAAGTTTTGCAGTTCAGGTACCAAGAAGTTGTCTAATATCTCCACATAACGCTCTGAATTCACTGTAACTGCACGCCCCCTTTCGTCTTCAAAAAAGTAAGGGCCGATAATTCCTCGCGCCGACATCGCAGCCCATACGGTCACTTTAGGCGAATGTAGGGGTTTCTGATGTTTGCGTTTCGGATTCGTTGCACTCCAGTAGCGGCAGTTCTGCTTATTTACGTGGCCATTAAGATGAAAATGAGCTTCATCCGAAAACAAAATGTTGGTAAACGTTGAAAATCGCTCAATCACCTGATTTACGAAATTAAGCCTCTGACTGGCATCTTGGGGCTTTAATTCTTGCACCAATAGAATTTTGTAGGGGTGCAGCTTTAGGTCTTTGTGCATAATGCGATGTAATGATAATCTATGCACATTTAAAGCACTTGCGCGCTTCCGAATTGAAAGGTTCGG
Source organism: Liopterus haemorrhoidalis (assembly GCA_963971575.1). Lineage (NCBI taxonomy): Eukaryota > Metazoa > Arthropoda > Insecta > Coleoptera > Dytiscidae > Liopterus > Liopterus haemorrhoidalis. The sequence goes on from OZ020613.1 coordinate 7,910,669, forward strand.
GTCGTCACGAACAGACTGATTAACATTCTCCACGTTTTCTACCGTTCTTGATGACCTAGGTCGCCCGGATTTTGATTTATCCAGCGTTGTACCAGTCTCTTAAAACTTTTTAACCCAATGTCGAATGAGAGGAATGCTTGGCGCATCATTTAAGTGGCGAAAACCTCGAATACTGCAGAATTTTCTACGCGCTACAGTCGCCGAATCACCATTTTTGTAAAACTCTCGCACGCATAACGCGCGGTCTACTCCCGAGAAACGCTCCATAGCGACTCAATTCCCAAGAGCCAGGCTACCGATTGACATAACCCCCGCGCCTCTCGGATAAGTTGCGTTCACGCAGTAAGCTAAATAAATATAAAATTTCTTTTGAGACACCTTGTATTTTAGTATCTGAAACCTAATTTCAAAGTACATCTATTGATTAAGAATTGATTGTCAGGAAATTCTAAAGAAAAAGTAGGAAAGCATTAAGGCTAGTACACACTAGTAGACATGTTGCGCGATTCTGGTCTCTGAGACGTGTCTCAGGTTGTCTACGAGACATGTCTATAGACCAATCCCCGTCTACGGGCCTGTTGCGAGACCAAAAATTGCAGGTCTAAAGTCTCCCGATCGGAATGGGAGACCACATGCAACGTTAGACATGTTGCGCACATTTTGACAGTGTGGACGTCACTCGGCGTCTACAGGCTAGACACGTCCCAGTCTGTCTTCAGCTACCGAGTGGTGTGACTCGGCTGTTTACGGTTATTTTCCAAAGTTTTACAGTTCTTTTGAGGATAATCGCTTCGCAAACCTCTGGTACCATTTTCGATATTGCTTGCTTAGATATTCTGAAGGTGTACATGAGGCTCGTGAATGAGTCTCCTGTGCTAGGAAACGCAGTGTGACTGCCAGTCGAAGAGAAGCTGAGATGGTTTCTCTAAATTTTGTATCTTGCTTCATTATTATCCCTCCAACCATCAGAAGCAAATGTTCAAAATCAGTAGGCGTCAGCCGGGTAAAATTCCGAAAACCCATGGCGTCTTCCAGTCTTAATTTATTTAATAATGCATTACCGAACCTAGGTCCTTCTGCGAGCACTTCGTCCCCCAACGTTTACGTTTTCGCGTTGTTTCACTTGTAATTAGCACTAAGCAGGAACTCATTCCACACAAAACAATGTCCTCCATGGTGGACTGCGAAGATAAGACTGAGAAATTCACATCGTAGTGTGGACGCTAGATGAGACAAACAACGGTGTCTCTAGATGGTCTATAGATAAATCGCGCAACATGGTCTACTAGTGTGTACTAGTTTTTAGAAACATGGCCTGTTGCAACATTTGGCAAAAGAAAACGGACCGTATAAGTTGGTGCTTCTCAACCTTTCTGTCACTATCAGTGTTGCTATTAATGAGTGGTCGGGTTAGAATAACTTCTATGAGCAACATTTATATGCCTTCTTATTTATACTATACTAATATATTAAAGTATTGACATTATTCTTAAATGTGATTGATCACTACAATAGTAATTCACAACATATAGTATTTTTGTTTCATTTTCGCTGTCATTATTTAATAATTGAAATCTTTTTTTATCTTATTAACTTCCTCTTTATGGTCCCACTCAAGTATTTATGCAAATTTTACAAAAAAACTGAACATGATCCCAAGTTATCGTGTTCATAATCGTTCTTTTTTTAATGTTAAACAAGATTTTCTATTAAATTGCCTAGATAATTTTTATGATCGCATGTCTATATAATCCTAATGAAAATATTGAAATAAAAAAAATACTATGTGATGATTAAACCATCAATCTTAGCCTCAAACCATCATAAATTGAGAAGAATGTTTATGTAGATTACTGATTTACCGGCATTAAAATACAAGTTAATTATATTGAAAAAATTTACAGCTTTCAGGAGTACATAAAATTCAAATAATTAGATTATTTTGATATAAATTTTAACTACAAATTAGATTAAGTTACAATTTATTGCAGAAATTACAAAATAAATTATCAAATAATAATGATTTCCAACATCTAAGAGGCAAGAAAAGACATGATTGTCTATAGACGTCAAGAATTATATTTATGCCACATGGTCAGGTTGTCGTTTTGTGTGATATTATTGTCTTTGTGTAAGCATGTACTCATTTTGAGTAGTAAATAGAGTATTTTAATAATGACAGGGAAGTGAAAAGAGTCATGGAAATCATCCAGGAGAAATCGCAGAAGAAGGCCAAGGAAAGCATGGAACAAATAACTGTAGAATGCGATTGACAAATGAGAAATAGATTGGAGGAATGCTAAAGCCTTGACGAAGGATAGAAATAAATGGAAAGAGTTATAGAAAAAATCACGACCACCAAAAAACCCTTATAACGTCACTCATGTGCGCATATTTTGTCTGTCTGTCTGTACGATAGAAATTGTATCCAAACGGCATAACATAGAAAATTGAAATTTGGCATGCTTTGGAAACACATCCCGAGATAAATATAAACAATTATGTATTTAATAAAAAAAGAAATAATTGATTTTAGTTTTTTAATGAAAAACGGTAAACTTCCTCCTTGGACAGCAAAGTGGATATACAAAATATCCTTGTTTTTTATATCTTTGGGACAGAAGAGCAAAGGATCAGCATTGGATTAACAGAAATTGGGTGATTTTCATTAAGAAATGTCATAATTCAAGAAAAACAAAACGTTGTCAACGAACCTTTGGTTGCGAGAGAGAAAATTAATGTAGCAATATTTGAAGGCTTTAAATCGAGATGGACTTTGTGTAGGCTACTTGACACGCAAATTTCTGGGATTAACTCATTGAAAAACTGAAAGCCAGAATATTTGATGGTCCTCAGATAAGGCAATCTACTGAAGATCCACAATCCAATCCCACCGCATCAATGAACGAGATTGAATCTAATCCTTGGTGTTCATTTATTCAAGTACTACAAAATTTTCTTGGAAATCATAAGGCAGAAAATAAGTGGAAAATATGCTTTTCAACTTTAATATTCTCGGTTGTATTATGACCACTTACCAGAAAACCTAGGTGATTTTAGTGAAGAACCGGGGGAAAGATTCCATCAGGACATAAAAATATGGAAGTTAGATATCAAGGAAGATAAGATAGCCACATGATGGCCTACTACTGTTGGAGTCTTCAGAAAGACTGTTCTGGTAAACTCCATGCTAGAAAGTCGTACAAAAGAACATTTTTAGGGTTTTGTAGGACAAAAAAAAACCCTTATACCGTCATTTTGTCGTCTCTCTGTCTGTTCGGTAAAAATTGAAATACTGCAATATAAGTTATCTATTTTAATATAAAATTTAATTCGGTCAACATAAATTGTTTTTATAGAATTTAACTTTATTTTAATTAAAATCACTCTAACTTTACATAACCTATAAAAGTTATACATACATATAAGTTCACAACAGACTATGTACGCCGGTAAGCTAGTAGTGTCATGCGTCAGTTAGAAGGGGTATGACGTCACACGTCGTTTTCGCGCGCTACATACATTTATGATTTTTTTAAGCCTTCAAATTACAAAAAAAAAAATTAAAAACTGTTTTTTACGTTTATATGCAACAAGTGGAATATAATAAAAAAAATTAAAAAAATCATGGCTATCCCCTATTACAAAATTAATCTTGCTGAATCCGACACGGAGCAATTGAAACAATTTTAATCTTCGCCACAAGTTTTTATATCGAAACCTGACGTGCGACTGCAAAAAAACACCATAAAGAAATAATTTCAAATTTGTTTTGCCCATATTTTATGTCATTACAAGTCCGCAATAATGTGAATATAAACATCTTGTCATCTGAAGGACAACATATATCACTGTTATTTTAAATTTAAAATCTTGTACAAACAGTAATTTTCGCTTTCTACAGTTTTTAAATTGAATTGAATACATTAAAATTTTAAATTTTGTTTTAGTGTCTGAAGTATAATGAGATGACTTAATGACTACTTTTTGTTCTAAATATATTTAGAAATGTTAGCTTGCGCAATATACCTAATTGTATTTTAATAACTTAATATACAAAATTAAATTACATGATGATATAATATGTAGCAAAATGCTTTAAAAAGGAAGTGAAAAAAATTATTAATTAATAAAAAATAAATCTAGAACCAAAAGTATAATGCTCTTTGAATAATGTGCTTTTTTACGGTTATATGTCAGATTGTGCCTGAGTTTATGTTGAAATGTTTTTGTCCATAGCTCTATTCAATTTTTCTTGTTCTTTGTCAGGTTTTTAGAATTATTCCTTCCAACTTATTTTTTTTTTTTTTGGCTTTATTCAAATATATGCTCTATATTTTTCAAGATTTAGGCCATAAAAACTAAGAAAAAATCAATTGTTATAAAATTCTGTAATAATAATGTAGCGAGCCCGATACGTTACTGTACATCGTACCTTTGATTATCAACTAGGTAGCGAGACTGTGATATAATATGAAGTCTGATCTCAAACTGAAATGAGATTCCTGACTGAAGGGTTCATCATTACAATATGTGAATTAAATGATATGTATTAATACTTACCAACCGATTGATCAGGATTGATCAGGATCTTGTAATTTGTCTGGATCTTAATGTTCACTTAAAGGAGAATATTTACGCACGTTGAGTAAAATGGTTTAAAATTAATGAATTTGATTTATTATGATATACTATTTACAAGAGTTATTTTGAAAGTTTAAAATATATGTATTAAAATAATGAAAAGATTAAAACAAATAGAATCGGATACACCACCAGAATGCCGATACAGTGCCTCTAAGAATTCAACAACTTAGATGTTTACGCTAACCATACCAAATACTTTCTGCCCCATCTTCAGAGAAACGGGTGTATTTATAAGACATTTCTAGGCATTTCTACGAATAATGGTATGAAAAATTGTTAAAGGAATTGTCAAAGTTATTAGAAAATAACTTTAAACAAAAGTCTCCTTGAACAATAAACCATAAGAAAATATTTTAAAGTTACGTATTGTAAACGTTAGGTATCTAATTTTATTTTATTATATGTGCATTATAACTCATTTCAGGATTATGTAGGTATTTAATGAGTGTAAGAAGCCAACAGAATGCTGGATGTCTAAGTATAATTTTTGATGTAAATTTTTTGTCTATCATTTTTATTCGTTATTTGAGTACTTACTAAGAGTTTACATTTAATTTTTTTACACTTAATTTAAATAATTTGCGAAAATTTCTTCACAATAAAATTTAAATTAAAAAATCCCAGGGATTTTTTCTGCATTTTTTTCGTATTAAATTTTTTGTTAAATTGATAAGAAAACATGTTAAAAAAACGATTTTAAAAAACTACCTTTCGTTCCTTAATCGACATATTAAGAATTTTATTTTGACATGACAGAATATTTGTTTTAAATATTGTTTTTTTCACCACAAAAAAATCGATAGTTTTCGAAGAACTAATTTGATCAAAAATTCCTGTTGAACTATTTCGATTTCTATCAGTTTAAATTATGGAATTTTTTTTTTTTTTCAAATTTTGAGAGCAATCTCTCTGGGAGATAGGGTGGGGGACAAATGTTTTTGACATATTTTTGGCGAAAATCCCATAAAAAAAAAAACATATTTCAAAAAGAAGTTATTTTGTTGATTTTTAGTTTAAATGCTATTTTAAGTTCTATTTTTGTATTTTTGAGTGGCCACTGTGCTATTAATAAACTATTAATTTAATTTAATTTAATAAAAAATTTCTCGTTTATCCGCCCATTAATAAAAAATGTGGTTATTTATCCACGCATTTAAATATTTAATATCATATCTCACTCAAAATTCAAAAAAATATTTATTTTTTCATTAAATACATATTTGTTTATATTTATCTCGGGATGTGTTTTTTGAACTCTCAGTATTTTTCCTTTGAGTGAGTCAAAGAGTTGTATATTCATGCCAAATTTAAACTGTAATTTATGTCATTAACTTTAATTTATGTTAAGCTGCTAGGCTACAATTTATACCGTACGGGTTTTTGGCGGTCATACCTACAAAACCCAAATATAGAAATTCAGATTGTTATTGTAGTATATGAAACATACTAGATCATAAATATGTCTGTATGAACTTGTTTTCGGTATCATGGAAACAGACGCAGTTTGGCAGTTGGTTTTGGCGGAATTTTAATAACATTCACAATATTGCTGCTAATATGTGTATAATCTGTCTCAATTTGTAATACGAAACTAGATCTGGTTACTTTAGTGACTGTTCTGGTGTAAATAGACTTTTGTAGAATCATGTGAACTTGTAAATCTGGCTTTTAATAGTATGGTTAAGTTTCATCATTATTGAGGTTATTACTAAATTGACATGTCAAAATTGTGATTGACATGTCAAATATTTTGAATGTATATATTAATATTTTTTTCATCAAACTTTCGATTATTACTCGTATAATAGTAAAAAAATATTACGATTATCAATGAAATATCGTGATAAAATATAAAAAACAAAAATACATATTATATAATAATAATTTATCATTTTATTGTGCTGCCCTTAAAATCTAATTCTTGTTATGCAAAATTTAATAACATATTTAAACAAAAATATTAATTTTTTGAATGTAAATCCCAAATTTTTCTCTGCAAATCTTTCTGAAACATGTAGTCTGTGGTTCTATCTGTTTTCTTATTATTACCTTCCCATGTTCGTCGGTCTTAAATTCTCTACACCTTCATTTAAAATTTTTCTTACTTCTCCTTCAGAAATCTAAAGAAATTGAAATGGGTAAATTATTTTATATTTCACAACAAAAAGGACACCAAGATTTACTGAAAAAATATCTGCCACAAGGTCTATAATTTCGCCTCTTTTTAATTTTGTTCCATTTTTTTCTAAAAGTTTTCCATAAGCGTTATATATGTGTTTTTTTGTATATTTATTTAATTGTTGTCTCTTATGCATATTTTCTGATGTTCTGTTATTTTGGTTGTATAAAAATACTTTTCAATTAAAAAAATAAATTGACATAAAATTTAATGTCAAATATGAATTGTCAAATGTTTTGAAAGGTGCCATTTCAGCAGTACCACCCTAAGATGATATTTTAAATAGACAACATAAAAAATAAAATTTTCCTCTTAGTTTCGTATTACAAATTGAGACAGATAATAACAACGTCCATCACCTAAATAGGAAACGGAAAGAAACATTCCAGGTTGGACAACATGTTAGTGTAAGAGATTATAGAAATAAGAAAGCGTCCTGGACGCCAGCTATTATTGTAAAAACTTTTGGGAAAAGGCATTATTTAGCAAGATTAAATGATTCACACATTCAGTGGAAACGTCCTATTAATCAGATTCGATCAGTGTCATTATCTCAAGAAGAATTACAAGATATTGTTATAAATGATAGTTTTGAGGATGCTATCAATGCCAAAATATATTCCTTCTCCTAGGCGTTCCAAAAGAACAGTAAAACAACCTGTAAGATTAAATTATTAACCGTAAGCAGAGTAATTAGGACATTTGATTTGTAAAGGGTAAAACATAACAAAACGGGGAGGGTTGTAGTATATGAAACATACTCATCATATGTCTGTATGAACTTGTTTTCGGTATCATGGAAACAGACGCTGTTTGACAGTTGTAACAGTTGTTGTAAATAAAGTTTAATTAAAGTCTGTTCCAAATGGTTAGGCGGAACTAGATTTTGCAGTCTAGTTACTTTCATCGTTTAAATCGTGCTTTTCGGCCGTTTTGTTTAAGCTTTGTAAATCATACTTACAATAAACATTTTTTTGTTAAGGTTAATATCATTTTAAAATGTCATTTTCTTTATATTTTGATTTTTTCTGTCTTTCTTAATACAAATTTCCGATTTATTTATTTATTTTTTTATTAAAATATATAAAAAAATAATTTAATGTCATTCGTTTCCATGGTTTCATTGTTGGAATTTTAAATATTGACATTCCAACGTAAAAAATGAAATTACCCAAGCAAGGTCCCTTCTCGTGACAACCTAAAAGAACGAAATTCCCATTTAGTTCCGCCTAACCGTTTGAAACAGACTGTATATGTAAAATTGAAGATATTTCAGTTATGTAAAGTCTTTTCAGCTTTTAATTTGAGAATAAGTTAAAATATTCAAAGTTCAAATTTTATTTTTCAAAGGGTGCTTATCCAACATGTTTCGTACTTACATTTTCTCTAAAAATCGAAATCCTGATTTGATCATATTTGGTTTTTCCTTCGACATATTGCAAATAATTGAAAAATATTGAATGACATAGGTTTAAGCGACTTAGATAAGCAGATACTTCCAGCGAAGTGTGTTGAACTTTACTGAAATGGCTTAAGGAGAACCCGACGGTTACTAAACAATGATACTAATATAAGTAATTTAACCTTCTATGTATCTAATGATTATGAATGACCTGTATTTTGTCCGCCTCCTTTACAGTCACAGAAACCTCATTACGGACATAATACATTTGAATTACACGCATTTCGATAGTTAGGTTTAGCTACTTCCAAAGAAGAACTTACTGGTTAGACTTTTCTAACTGGACTTAAAATTATTAAATCGCTACGTAAGTGCGCATTAAAAATCTGGACACTTTTGAAATGTAGCTTTATCGATGTTTGTTGAAGATCTCATGGACGGAAAGTTTTACAAATTCAGAGCTTTTACTGATTAGGGAACGATAACGTTAAATTTCTTATCAATCAGCGAAGGAAGTATAATATTTTCCTTCGTAGTACAGAGCTGAAGAATGGCTTCCATTATTTCGTACAAAACACATTTTAGTCATGTTATTTTGCATTTTATTTTTCCCATAGATGATTCGGTATTTGTTTTAAAAATCAGTGTAAAGCTGTCATATTCATTTTGAAATGAATGAAGGGGGAAATGAATATATTTTAAGAATGCCGAATATTGAAGGAAGATATGAAGGTATTCCTCCAACGCCGTATATTCCCCCACAAGACGTTCTTCACAGACGTTCTTCAAGAGTATCTAGAAGACCTGATAGATATGAAGCTTAAGACAAGAAAGAAGAAAAAGAAAATGAAAAGGGGCATATCATAGAAACAGATATCAACAGCTGAATTAAATAGAATGTAAAATATATTTGACGTTTTCATATATTAATTATTTATTAATAAAGCTAGTTCTTAATAACAGTTTATATTAATTTTAGTTTATATAATAATAAACTAAACGCATTTAACAAATTTATAGACTTTTTTTAAACCAAATTGCAAATAATTCGATCCAATCCTGTTCTCTCACATGTTATAAACTGTTGCGAACAGACTCAGATCAGTTATTAAAGACAAGTTTAAGTCAACCCAGATCACACCGATCATTAAACATGAACATGTTGAGGAAACACTAAACAATGATTATCTTGCATAAAAACTATTTTGAAATTTCCAAGAATCTCAGACAACGACAGAAAATCACTCTGGAATGTGAATCAATGTCTTATACTTTTCATAACAGGTTTAAACGTAATTATTTAACAAATTAATTGATAGATAATTGGTGTACTAGCTTTACAATAAACAGGGTGTATCATACCACCCGCCCACCCCTTTTTTTCTCCAAAACGTGTGCGCATGGAAAAAATTTTGATGACCAAAGTCTACCCCAAAAAAATGAATAGTTGCATTGAATTTTTCCGTTATAAATCGAAAGCACGGGATATCAATGACAATGAAATAAAAAATTGATGTGAAGTGTAAATATTCACACATTTCAGGGTTTCGCAGGTATATAATAAGTGAAGGCGGTATGCTGAGTGTGTAGGACAAATTTTACTTTGTAGTAATCACGGCAAAATGAACGATATTTTTAAAATAATTTATCGTCTGTTAATCATATAATAAGACTGGTTATTAAATTTACGCTCTTAAAAATTAAATACAACATTTGTCAAAATATAACTAGAATTTTGACAAAATAATTTCTACATTATAAAAATGCAAAAAAAAAACAGAAAAAATAAAATTCACTCCGTACTCGAACTCGAAACCCTTCGTTTTCCAGCAGTGATCTAACCCATTACGCCATCGCACGCCTTGCATGTGATTGTCTTACATTGATATAACTTTTGTACTTTGTGAACCAAAAACCACAAAAAATGCGTTATTTTCCGAAAACATAATCTGATCAAAAATTCCTGTTGTACTATTTCGGTTCACACCAATATACATTACTTAGAATTTTTTTAGATTTTTAGTTTAAACCACCTGGGATACAGGGTGTGGGACAAAAATTTTTTTGCACAATTTTGGCAAAAATCGCATCAAAATAATTTATTTTGCAAAAATAAAAATTTGGTCGTTAATCCACGTACTAAGGGCTTTCATTTGATACCCTAATCAGACTTAAAAAAAAAAAATTTTGTTATCGATGAGCACATATTTGTTTATATTTTTAGGGGGGTATGCTTTTTAGATGTTTTAGTATTTTTCCTATGTGCGGGTCAAAGGATTGTATAAGCATGCCAAATTTCAACTCTCTAGGTTTAGCCGTTTGGCTACAATTTTTACCGAACAGACAGACAGACAGACAGACAGACAGACAGACAGACAGACAGACAGATAGACAGACAGACAGACAGACAGACAGACAGACAGACAGACAGACAGACAGACAGACGACAAAATGACGGTATAAGGGTTTTTTGGTCATACCTACAAAACCCTAAAAAGATTGGAATACATTCAATATATGTAATTTTGTTATTTATTTCTTTGTAATTGTTTGTTAATTGGTTGTAATTGCTAATACCCTAAACGCCACAAGGCCCAGGGGAAATAAAGAATATATAAGATCTAAAAAGAAAACGGTCCTCGCTTCTAAAATCTAAGTGATGACTTAAAAACAAAGTTTTCACTTCCAAAATATGAGCAGTAAAAAAAGCTCTTCAGCGAGAATTCAAGTATGTTCCTTAAAAATAATAAAACCACGAATTTTTGAGCTCTTGTGGGGGGGGTCTCCCTGGGTACGCGCTTGGTCATAATTATTATTTTATTTTTCAAGAAACGAAGAAAAAATTATATAAAAATGCAGTTCGTTCCTCAGACTGAAAAGATTTAAAGCCATACCAGAAATACTTTCAAAATACTAAAATCAAGAATTCAAAATTGTTGAAAACATTACAATTGCAAAATTGTCATCCATTTGTAAATCTTAATTTTTTTCTTGACCTATCACGGCTGTCGAATTGAGCAAACTATTCCATCAAAATAAATCTAAAAAACTATCATTATATCTCTGCTCTAGATTATACAATTTGTATTACGTTACATCTGTGAAATTTGAAACTGAGAAATAAAAATAGTGGCACGTAATTTCATATCAAATATTCGTTTAGAGAAGGTGAATGACTTCAACTTCGATAAAAAATAAACAATATTCTAACGCACGCGTCTACTTCAATCGCCTATAATTATAAGTTTAAGTTATGCAGTTTTTAATTAGGAGTTAGTGTTGTGAGAGTGCTTCTCAAACTTGAGAATATTAGATGGCTTACTGAAGAAGCAATTATGAATGGAGAATGTATACAAAGAGTTGATGACAACTTTTTTAGAATTGCCAGAGACCACAAAAGTGAAGACAGCCTGGAAGACTATCAAATACAGTCGATTCCGCTTAATCGGGACACATCGGGACTAGTACATTTTTTCCTGATTAAGCGGCTGGCCTAATTATCCGATGTTTCACAAAAATTAAAGAATTAGTGTTTTTGTATAAGTATTTTATTTGATTAATTTGCAGGAAAATAAAACAAGTCACAAAACTATACGTCGGTATACATATATATTAAAAAATTATATACGTACTACAATCCAATGCTTTCAAATGTGTCAAATCCTTTCTTGGCATCCCGGTAAGGGTTTTGTCAGTGAGTCACTGCACTAAATTTACGTTAACTCAACCACAAAAACCATGCTTATACACAATGATGTCAAAGTAAATCCCCACTCCAACATGAATTCCCGGCGCCACGGGAATTCACACGATTACTGTCCCGATTAAACGGAATATTGTCCCGAAAAAGCGAAGTAAATTTACGATATTTCCTCGGTTTTCTTTCCGTTCTTTAGGATTTGTCCCTAATAAGCGGCTGTCCTGATTAACCGGTATCCTGATTAAGCGGAATCGACTGTACTAGAAATTAATTTGTGAAATCCTTTAAAAGGCGAATAAAAACAGAACAATGATATTGTAACTGAAGAAGACAAGAATTGGATATAAGATAGGACATAAATTAAAAGATTTTAAAATTGTAATTGTTTCTTTTTAGGGTTTTGTAGGTATGACCAAAAAACCCTTATACCATCATTTTGTGTCTGTCTGGCTGTCTGTCTCTCTGTCTGTCTGTCTGTCTGTTCGGTAAAAATTGTAGCCAAACGGCTAAACCTAGAGAGTTGAAATTTGGCATGCTTATACAACTCTTTGACCCGCACATAGGAAAAATACTAAAACCTCTAAAAAAACATATCCCCCTAAAAATATAAACAAATATGTGCTCATCGAAAAAAAATTTTTTTTTTTTAATTCTGAGTAGTGTATTAAATGAAAGCCCTTAGTACGTGGATTAACGATCAAAATTTTATTTTTGCAAAATAAATTATTTTGACGCGATTTGTGCCAAAATTGTGCAAAAAAAAATTTGTCCCACACCCTGTAGCCCAGATGGTTTAAACTAAAAATCTGTACAAAAGTACTGTACATTGGTGTGAACCAGAATAGTACAACAGGAATTTTTGATCAGATTACGTTTTTGGAAAAAATCGCATTTTTTGTGATTTTTTGCTAAAAATGTACACAAGTTATAGCTTTGTAACACGCTACAATGGAACGTGTATGCTGGTGTAGTGGTTTTGACGCTGGTGTTTCACCCAAGTAACTCGATCCGAAAGGGATCGCACCCTGCGAGAAGAGACCCCGGAAATCCTAGTGGAAATTGTTTAAATTATAATTTAATTCTGTTTCAATGTACACGATCAGAGGGTCGGAACTTATAACAACCAATGGAAGCCATAGGCGGAATTTTTAAAATTCTTAATGAACCTTGCTATATAAAAAAAATACTGCACATATTTAGAAACCTAAATAATGGTATTAGGCGTTCGAATAAAAATTAACAAAAAAAATATTTTAATATAAAATTTGTTATGGCATCCCAAATAATCAACTTTCACTTACTAAATACCTGCAAAACCCTGAAATGTGTGAAAGTTCACACTTCACATACATTTTTACCGACCGCCAACATATATAAGGGAGGTATTGTGATCATACCGATTTTGACATTTGGAGATTTCGATGGATCTCCACGAATTGAGGTCCCTTCATAACGTTTTGACTATTTTTAGCATGATGTCTGTCGGTCTGTCTGTCCGTCTGTCTGTCCGTCTGTCTGTCTGTCTTTCTGTCCGTCTGTCTGTCCGTCTGTCTGTCCGTCCGTCTGTCCGTCTGTCTGTGTACACGTGCAGAGCAAATTCGGCTGAAAGGATTTTTATGAAACTTCATATTTAAGCATCTGCCATCAATGGCACGAGTTGATCAACTTTTGGTAAAAATCGGTTGACTAAAAATGGGAGTTTACTCGTGTCGATTTTAAGATTTTTGTGAATATTTCACAACAGAAAAATATTTCGAAAAAAAGTTGCTATAAAAGCAATAATTAATAACTTTTATTTGAGACGTTTTTTGATAAAACGAAAAATTTCGAATAATTTTTGTAAAATTTTTTGAAATTTTTTTCAAGTCTCAATTTTTTCATACTTATATGTAACGTTTCCATGGTCATGATAAATAATATCTCTGTTAGAAAATATTAGGCCAAGTTATTTCTACTCTGCTGCTAGAATGTATATTATATACTTATATAAAATACTTTATGATGGCGGTCGGTCCTGTGGTGGCCACAGCTGATTTTTTATCTTGTTAATATGGAATATCACATAGTAACGGACAAATCAATTTCTTATTTGAAAATCATCGAGATCTACTACTTAAGACGTCGCGATTGACCGGCTAATCGCGATCGATAGTTATTTTTTTATTTTCGTTTTCTGTGGTCTTGGAAAATTTGGCCGTTGACCAGCGATCGACAGGTTAAGGACCAGAGACAGCATGAAAGTTTGAGAAAGCCTGGTGGATTGTTGTTAAGCCTATCTAGGTGTATGTATGGTCGTTGGGTTTGAAAATTAGATATTAATTACTCTCTTATTATCAGGCAGCGGTGATCATCTCGATCACGAAGTGTAACTATGCCTCTCAATCCCCAAGCATACCCACTCAATATTTTTTAATCTATTTTCAAAACATCGGTTCGCTGACTTAGATTGTTTAGCGATAAATTATGATTAGAGTTATTTGATTTTAAAACTTTTATTACTTTTACTTTTTTTTTTCAAATAATCTTTTAAAAATTTTAATTATCTATTAAGGTATAATTAAATAAAACATATATAGACTGGAATGTCACTTTTCTATATAATAATAGGCTGCTTAGGTTTTTTTAGTTATGGAATCTTGTTTTTATAATAATTGCTGTGTGTTTTTATATAAATGCCGTTCTGAAAATAAGAATTCAGATATCTTGTTTCACCATACCTGATACAGCTACTTTATATAATTTGAGATAAAATTCGGACAGCTTAGACCACAGACATAGTTCCACACGAACACACATATAAGGTATTATTTCAAAAATTGATGTGAAGTGTGAATTTTTACAATTTTCAGGATTTTGTAGATATTTTGGAAGTACAAGAAACCAACAGAGGACTCGAATTTTGGATGTTTGGGACAATATTTTTTGTCATATTCGCATCAAAATTAAAAATATTTTGAAATATTTGGAAATTTTCATTTATCATCCGTTTAAGATTTCATATAGTCTCTTAAAAAAATTTATGTGAAGTGTGAATATTCACACATTTCAGGGTTTCGCAGGTATATAATAAGTGAAGGCGGTATGCTGAGTGTGTAGGACAAATTTTACTTTGTAGTAATCACGGCAAAATGAACGATATTTTTAAAATAATTTATAGTCTGTTAATCATATAATAAGATAATTATTAAATTTACGCTCTTAAAAATTAAATACAACATTTGTCAAAATATAACTAGAATTTTGACAAAATAATTTCAACATAATAAAAATGCAAAAAAAAAAAACAGAAAAAATAAAATTCACTCCGTACTCGAAGTCGAAACCCTTAGTTTACCAGTGAGAGACACCACTGCTCTAACCAATAACGCTATCGTACGCCTTGCATGTGAGTGTCTTACATTGGTATAACTTTTATACTTTGTGAACCAAAAACCACAAAAATGCGTTATTTTCCGAAAACATAATCTGATCAAAAATTCCTGTTGTACTATTTCGGTTCACACCAATATACATTACTTAGAATTTTTTTAGATTTTTAGTTTAAACCATCTGGGCTACAGGGTGTGGGAAAAAATTTTTTTGCACAATTTTGGCAAAAATCACATCAAAATAATTTATTTTGCAAAAATAAAAAATTGATCGTTAATCCACGTACTAAGGGCTTTCCTTTGATACCCTACTCATAATTTAAAAAAAATATTTTTGTTTTCGATGAGCACATATTTGTTTCTATTTTTAGGGGGGTATGTTTTTTAGATGTTTTAGTATTTTTACTATGTGCGGGTCAAAGAGTTGTATAAGCATGCCAAATTTCAACTCTCTAGGTTTAGCCGTTTGGCTACAATTTTTACCGAACAGACAGACAGACAGACAGACAGACAGACGACAAAATGAAGGTATAAGGGTTTTTTGGTCATACCTACAAAACCCTAAAAAGAAATAAAAATCTTGTTTGTTTTTTTTACTTTTACATTAATGTGCATCTATAACTTTTTTATCGTTATCCTATCAAAATCAACAATTTTTTGAAAACGATTTTTTCCCCATTTATTCAAATTTTTAAGTAATGCCTACATTAATAATCAGTATCTTTTTTCAGAAATTCAAAAATTCGATATCTTTCGAAAAACTTGCGAGTGTGTTATTGTGTTTCACATTTATATTTATTATACTGAATTGTTTCAAATTTTGACTCCAACCCCTCTGGAAAATAGAAGTTTTTTGTAATACTAGATATTGGCAAAAATCGCGTCAAAATTTAAAAATTAATTTTTATTTCTATTTACTCGTCAAGATCTTTTGTTTAACGATCCACAAAAAAATCTATAACAAAATAATTTGATAACATTTTTGGAATTGTTTGTATTTTTTACATATACAGGGTGTTAGGTAAATGTCCGACACAATTTAAAAGACAGCATGGTGACGTAGAATGCAATCGATTTTTCCTTTGCCAATTTTCTATTCGTAAGTTATTAGATATTTTTAGATGCCATTCTTTCAAATATTTAAAAACGTCTATTTTGCATTAAAGAATAATATTGTTGTTATTCAAATAGTTCATAACAAATGTTATTACCACAAAATTCATAAATAATTTTAACAGTTTTAAAATCAATAAAATATGACAAATTGTCAATTTAAAACGCATAAACTTAATTTAACAATAATTCTTTTACAATATTTCAAATTAAATTTAGTTTTATGGCCAAAATATTAAGTGAAAGAATATGTACTTTTTAATATATTGTCTGGCAATAAAACCAGAATTGCCATAAAATTAAAATATCACGGACGATTGGAAACGATTAATAAATTTTATATGATTTTAAATCAATATGGATATTTTTATGCAGAATTTTGTTGTTAAAAATTTAACTGCTTTTTAAAATGTTATAAATTATTTATTAATTGCGTACAACATCTGAGACTGTCAGTTACTTGACACCTAAAAGAAGGCCAACAGTCAATCAATGCGAAAGTGGCAAAAGGAAACAGGGAGTTTCTAAAAATTGACTATTGCATACCGATATTTTAAATATTGGATACAGAATTACATCCCTCAATCGACGCATATTTGCGAACGATCCTGCAAATTGTAGCTTATGCTTCATTCTACAAATATGTTTTCCTACGAAGTACCTCGAATACGTTCTAACGAAGAACAACAGGGCAGAGCAGCACGTTAGGAAAAAAGTGAAGAAAGCAAGAATAGTTGTGGGAAAGCTATGGAGCATAGGAGAGAGGAGGTTTGACGACGATATTAGGTGGAGGATGAAATTATTTGACGGGATAGTGAAGAGTATCCTTATGTACGGAGTAGAGATCTGGGGATGGAAGGAATGGGAGATAGTAGAAAGGGTACAAGAGGGATACATGAGATGGATTATGGGATTAGACAGAACGACACCAGGATATATAGTGAGGGAGGAAATGAAGACGGAAAAGCTGAGAGTGGGAGCCGGGGCGAGGGCGGCGAAGTATGAGGAGAAAATCAGAAGGGACGAAAAAAGTAAGATATTAAGAGAATGCTGGGAAGAAAGAATGAAAGAAGAACAAAAGGGTAAGCTGTCGGAATGGGGAGAAACAAGGAAAGGGTACTATTGGAGATATGGGATAGACACAAGGGAAGCTGAGCGAAAGAGAAACGGAGGAAGAAACATAGTAGAAGAATTGAGGAGGAGAGACAATGAGGTACAGGAGCAGGAAAGAACAGTAAGAATAGACAATTCAAGGAATGTGTAAAGGTATAGAGAGATAAGGACGGTAGGAATACCTAAATATTTGAAAAAAAGGAGAGGAAAGGCAGGGGCCAGAGTTAGGAGGATTGCCAGATTAAGATGTGGAAATGAAGAACGGAGTAACAGGTATTGGGCAAAACCAGAGGATAGGTTATGCAGAATGTGTAGGGAGGAGGAAGAATCCTTGGAACACCTAACAAAAAGATGTGGAAAGATGATAAAATGGGAGGGTAGTAATACCAATGTAATTTTTTTCAGTATTTTATTGAAACAGTAATTCTAAATTTTAGGCAAAAGAAAAAACCGTTCTTGATTGAACGGCAGAAAAAAAGTGCTTAAGTTGGTGTAAAGAACGAAAGGCATGGACACAAGAATAGTAGAATTCGAATATTTTCATCGACGAGTCCAAATTTGATGTAAGTGTAGGTGATAACAGAAAACTTGATTGATTCGGAGCCAAAATGAAGCGTTTCATAAAGATTGCTTGAAACGCACTATTAAGTTTCCTGCTTGGGTTATGATTTGGGACTGTATGGCCGCAAGAGGTGTGGGATGTATGCGATTTGTTAATGGAATGATCAACGCCAAATCCCCGCTTTCTAAGTCCAGCCGTTTGGTCGCAATTTCTATCGAACAGACAGACACATGAGTGAAGTTAAAAGGGTTTTTTGGTTTTACCTACAAAACCCTAAAAAATATACAAAAATGGGATTAATTCCCTGCAAATATAAATATACTCTTTTAATCAATTTTACTTATTTAAAATATTGATGTATTATAATTCTAACATTATTTTTCTTTTCTAGGTACGTATTACCGCTATACATGTCAGAAATTATTTTGGATCCTTCCTGGTAAGGTTGAAATACTAAAACATTAAGAGCCGGTTTCTGAAAGCTTAGCCGAGTTTAATCTTTTGGTTAAACTTGGTTACAATATAACAATCCCATAAGTAATCATAGCAACCATTTTCTAACCATTGGTTATAGTTAACTAAGCTTTCAGTAACAGGCCCTAAGACAAAACAAAAATAAACGGTTTAATAAACATTTTGTTATGAGATGTAGAAAAGAGTTAAAAGAAACTTATCTTTCACTTGTTCCAACTAAAGAAGATATCTTATTGCAAATGCAGAATGCCAGAAAATGGAAGTTTTCTGCGAAAAACGACTGTAAAACAACAACACTATATAATATCTGAATTTTCCACAATGGAGTTTAGGAGATTTTTTTTACCAACCCCTATGGGGATTCGGGTGGCGGTGGTGGATAACACATACATTATCACGTACATACATTAAGAAAACTGAATTTATTGCGTTCCAACCAAATAAGAAGAGATACACGGTACCAAGTGTTTCCTTAAACGGTCTAAGTGTAAAAAGAGTCCATTCTGTGTGTTATCTTGGCCATATCATTTCAGATGATCTGAGTGATACGGCTGATATTGACAGACAGTGTCGATCCATATGTGTTAAGGCCAATATGTTGAATCATAGAATCTCTAGATGCAGTTCTGATGTACGCAAATACCTTTTCAACACGTTTTGCGGCAGTTTTTATACCTCTGCGCTTTGGGTTAATACAACCAAAAGTACTTTACGGAAATTTGTTATTTGCTACAACAATGCATTTAGAGTTATCTATGGATTGCCTAAATATTGCAGTGCAAGTGACATGTTTGTCATGAATGATGTTAACACCTGTATGACTGTACTTAGGAAATATGTGTATAGTTTGCGTAATAGATTATTGATGTCTCGCAACAAGTTTATTCGGCAGTGTTTACGCTGTGATAATATATATCACATATGCTGGTCTGCACAACTTATTCATTCATAAATCTATTACTATAACTTGTAACATATGTTTCCTAGCACGTGTGAGTTCATAATTGTTGAGACTTGAACTCGAATTGTTTTGTATTATACGTATTTATTTTATTCTTGTTAAATTGTTTGTTTCATGTGATATCTTTGTACAAATGTGTTTTTGTTTTTATTTTCTTTTTTATGTATAAAATTTTTTTTGGCCTTTGGGCTGTTGAATAAAATAAATAAATAAATAAATAAATAAATAACTCTTAAGCCAAAATTTGACGAAAATCCCATATTTTAAAATAAAAATATGTTGGTTTGTCCACGCATTAAGAGACTATTTGTTACCTCGCTCAAAAATTCCGATGTTGTCTTATTTCACTTCCTCTAATAAAATATACTCTGGGGTGCATTTATCTAGGCCCAACATCCATTTAATTTATTTATTTTGCACCACTTCTAATTTTTCCTGGTCTTCCCACCACCATATTTCAGCGCCATACATCAATATGGTCTTGACTATGGAGTTGAACATCAGCATCTTCATTTTGATGTCTCCTTTAAATTTCCTCTCACCTATTCCCCACACTTGTGGCAAGGTTAACATTTCTTTTCTTGTTAGAGTCCGAATATGTTCTTCTGGGCCCCCGCTGCTTTTAAAAAGGTATCCCAGGTATTTGTATTCCTTCGTTTGTTATACTTCTTCTTCTCCACAGCCAACGTGGTGGCCGAGCGCATTTAGTCGTGCGGTTTGTAATGGTGGAAACCCAGTACGACTGTCCGGTCTGTGGTTCGAGCCTGCTTTGTTGGTGATATTATTCGGGCGAGAATAATATGTTTACATTACTCTCATTTTCACAATCATTCACCCTTCATCCAGGTGTAGGAGCTCGCCCCCTGGCATCGGCGATTAGCCTCGTTGCAGAAATAAAGGCCGATGTAAAATAAATAATATAATAATAATAAAAAAATTCTTCTCCCCAATTCCATTTGTTTTGAGCCTGTCTGCGTCCTCCATTTTTAAACAACATTATCTTTGACTGAGCTGCGTTCAGTTCACAAAAGAAAAAACTATCTTTTGTAGGTACTTCTCAAAACATTTAAGAAGTTTCCTCATTTCTTCTTCTGTTCTAGCCAATCTCTTATAGGTATTGTCGCCGATGCGATTTCCAAGTTCTTTTAAATCTGCTATTATCTTGTTTCCTGTATTTAAATATCTAGTTCATGGTGTTGTATGTCTTTCATTCTTTCTATCATTTCTTGTATTTCTTGTCTATTTAATTTGTTCCTCCTGATCCACTTGAAAAACGCCCATATTCGTACATTTTTTTCCTCTTTGCCTCCCAATTTAATACCATTTTTAGGGTTTTGTAGGTATGACCAAAAAACCTTTATACCGTCATTTTGTCGTCTGTCTGTCTGTCTGTCTGCCTGTCTGTTCGGTAAAAATTGTAGCCAAACGGCTAAACCTAGAGAGTTGAAATTTGGCATGCTTATACAACTCTTTGACCCGCACATAGGAAAAATACTAAAACATCTAAAAAACATACCCCCCTAAAAATATAAACAAATATCTGCTCATCGAAAACAAAAATATTTTTTTTAAATTCTGAGTAGGGTATCAAATGAAAGCCCTTAGTACGTGGATTAACGATCAATTTTTTATTTTTGCAACATAAATTATTTTGATGCAATTATTGCCAAAATTGTGCAAAAAATTTTTTGTCCCACACCCTGTAGCCCATATGGTTTAAACTAAAAATCTAAAAAAATTCTAAGTTATGTATATTGGTGTGAACCGAAATAGTACAACAGGAATTTTTGAGTAGATTATGTTTTCGGAAAATAACGCATTTTTTGTGGTTTTTGGTTCATAAAGTACAAAAGTTATACCAATGTAAGACACTCATATGCAAGGCGTGCGATAGCGTAATGGGTTAGAGCACTGGTGTCGTAAGCTAAAATGCGCTGGAAAACGAAGGGTTTCGAGTTCGGAGTGAATTTTATTTTTTCTGTTTTTTTTTTGCATTTTTATTATGTTGAAATTATTTTGTCAAAATTCTAGTTATATTTTGACAAATGTTGTATTTAATTTTTAGGAGCGTAAATTTAATAACCAGTCTTATTATATGATTAACAGACGATAAATTATTTTAAAAATATCGTTCATTTTGCCGTGATTACTACAAAGTAAAATTTGTCCTACATACTCAGCATACCGCCTTCACTTATTATATACCTGCGAAACCCTGAAATGTGTGAATATTCACACTTCACATCAATTTTTCTCTATTCATCTCTTTTTTCTATTTCCTTCCAACATTCATTTAGTACCTGTTTCTCCTGGTTTCTAGGTATATTTTCTTCATATCTCACTGCCATTTTTTCTACTTCTATTTTTATTTTTTATACTTTCGTTTCCTCAATCACTATATATGTATGTTGGAGGAAAGGTGTTCTTTCATTTTAAAGTCTGCACAAACACAAGATGTAAAATGTAACTCGAACAAAAACTGAGTATTACATTTGTAATTGTATAAGAAAATAACATCTCAGTTATTTAGTAAGTAAGAATGTAATCCACACTGCAATTTTTTAAAACTACCATTTTATTTTTGTCAAATTTCCCCGAGGAAAACTACATTGCACAGTACGTTGAAAATTGCTTTTAAAATTACATGGCAGTTAGAAGAATGCAAAAAATTTGTCTCACATGATTTTAACTAGTAGATAATGTAATTAAGTATAAGTGTATTACTTGTAATTTTGCATATTACAACAATTTACATGAATTTAAATTTTACATATTGTACAATGTTGCCTTGGAATTTATTGTTACATGTTAATTAGGGTTTTTTATTCAATTTATATGATTTATTTATTTTATGTTCTCAGATCATAATTCAGTAGAGCAATGTTCATATTTTATATTTGCTAAGAATGTTGTTGGTCACTGGAGATATTGAATAAACTTTGGGAACAGATGTTTGGGGATGCTTATATATATTGGCTACATCGAATTGACGACACTACTTCGTTACTAAAAAAGTAACTTACAAAGTTTGAAAAAACTCTGAAAGGCCATAAGGTAGACATCCTGACTGAAAGATACGTCATTACGGGTTTTATATATATATATATATATATAAATAAAACACTATCTTGTATATTCGTCAATTTTTTAAAACAGTGATTAAAACATTACAGATACGTTTCGTGCATATAGTTGCACATCTTCAGTCATGTAAAAAACACAGAAAAATAATTATTGCAAGCATGGCAGGGCCACGTCACATCACAATCACAAGAACACATGTGTTCTTGAAGAACACATTGAAGAACACATGTGTTCTTGTGATTGTGATGTGACGTGGCCCTGCCATGCTTGCAATAATTATTTTTCTGTGTTTTTTACATGACTGAAGATGTGCAACTATATGCACGAAACGTATCTGTAATGTTTTAATCACTGTTTTAATAAATTGACGAATATACAAGATAGTGTTTTATTTATAATATTTAAATTCGTCGAGAAACTCCAACATACCTTATATATATATATTAATTTATACTACTACCCACCTCTGTTAGAGAGCAACTGCTAAATATTGGTTAGAAATTCCAAAAAGAAATGGACGACTTATCAAAAACGCCGGGCAGCTTTGGATTGAATTAAGTCACTGGTTGCCATCAACGGAGAGTATCAGGGAGTATTTCCAAATACTCTATCCAAGACTCTACTAAGAATAGAGTTAGACGACCAACTAAATGAACGGACGATATTAAGAAAATTGTCGCAAATTGATTGTTATTAACCCAAAACAAAAAGGTTTAGAGAAATAATACGGAGGCCTATGTTGAGCAGTGGACGAATTATACTGGTTGATGATGATGATACCAAATATCAGTTAACGGTAGATATGAAGGAAAGGTTAAGAATATAATGAAAGACGTAGAAGAGAACAGAGAAAAAATAAAAAACGAAAAAAATAGCCAATACGATGCACATATAATAAACAAGTTGAGTTTGTTAGTTAAATTTCACAGTAACAATGGTTATTTGCGCCAGTGAACAAGTTGAAGAACGCATATCCTACATTAGTTATTACTGTTGAATAGATTCGTAGCCATGAAAGGTAAATCTGACAATGCATGGGCACGTAGAAGAAGAATATTCATGGGAATATTCTTCTTCTTAATTTGGATTAATGATTAATTTCTAATAATTAATGATTACTTTCTAATAATTAAGACTTAATTTCATGATTGGTCATGAATTGAGCAAGATAACTTGTTTTGGGCAATCATCGTCTTTCCACTGTTTTTTTCTATCTTTTCGGGATGAGCGCATAATTCATCAGTTCTAACCAGTAGGTACACCAGCGTGTTTCTATCATCAATATAGATTTCCAGTCTAGTTCGTACCGATTATTTTCGTTCCTGATTTTACTGGTGCTAGTGTCTTTTACGGCCGAAAATCATTGCATGCAAGAAATGCATATCTACATCTTACGATGTTATCGATGAGTTCTAAGTAAGTTTATAGCGTATCTTTTTCATCAATATAGGTTTTCTCTCAACTCCTTCCAGAATGTTTTCGCTCCCTATATAGGAGTTAGTGCCTTGCACGGCCGAAAAAAATAAAAACGCATCGAGCGATTTATCTCTGAGACTACGTTATTAATAGTCGTTGGCGTCATCGATTCTAAAGTGGGAAACAGAATGCATCGAGTTCTACGACGCGTTGATGCCGTTCGTACGGCACTATCTGTCAGAACAAAGTTAAAACCAAGCTGTCGTACGCAAGTGCACAGAATGGACAACGTCCTACCGCGTTCGACCGCCGTTGATACTGAATGTTCGTCAACTTCCAACTTTTGACGCCGTTGAACGTTGACGCAGAACACGTAACCTCAGTTTTTACTGAATAATAAAGTGTTTGTATGTATAAATAACTTGCATACAACATAAATAGCATCACTCACAAGTCTTCATCATCCATTATACTTTTAATAAAAGAAAGCGCATGTATAAACACAGATATAGGTTGTCAAGTGACACTTGACGGCGTTAAAAATTATTGCATTGTGTGCAGGCGAAAATTCTCAACGGCGTTAACGCAACGCTGTCGCAAATGACGGCGTAGCGCGCTGTGCATTCTGTTCCAGGCTTAAGGGATTCATCAACGTTTCTTAATTGTCAATATAAATTTTCTGTCTATATTTTACCGAAAGTCTTCGTTCCTCAAAAAAGAATTCAATGAAAAATACAATTAGTAGCAGGCTCTTTTCTTTTGTAACTCAAGATTATCTTCCATTTATTATAAATATAGTTGGTATCGCTATTGTTTTATATTAAAAAAAAATCTCCGCTTTTTTCGTGTTGTGTTCTTCAAGATATAAATGATCAATAACTAAATTGGTAAAATGAAATATGTAATTCTAAAAGAGATTTTAACTACGCAAGTATCATTTCAACAATACATAATTAAATATATTGATAACAAAACATTAATCAACAACATATAAATCAAACTAACAAAAACCTAATCAATACCAATTGAATTTTTTTTAAATACACATAATAATTTATGATTGGAGCAGTGGTATCACAATATATCCAGACAGAGCCGTGAGAAAAACATATCTTTAAACTGATCAAAACTTAACAAAACGCTACAAAGTATTTTATCAGATTTTTCCAGGACTCATAATTAAAATATTGCGGCATATATTTGTACTTTCACTGTGATTGAAGTTCCCTGGCGTAATTGGTGTATACGCTAATAACAGATGCTAGATTACATATGCTGACCTAACATTTATGAAGCGTATTCATTAAATTTTAAATTATATTAATTTTGTTCTAATGAACAACAATGACGTAAAATGTTTGTTGTGTAATACCTCCATTAAAATGTCATAGAAAATGGATGTTTGTTGTTAATTTTTTGCGTCTTAAAAATTATAGTTAATAAAATACTCAACTACCTGACAAAAATAGCGTGTAGTTAGATTTACAACAAGTGCATACTTTTAGGTATAAACTACCTGTTATGATTAAATATTTTTAAGTACAAATCAGAAAACTTCTATTGAGAGGGTAACAAAAAATTATTACAACATTAACTTACTGAAAAAAAAATCTCTACAATAATGGATTTCTTTCCGGTCCCCCTAATACAGTGATGGCGAACCTATGACACGCGTGTCACGAATGACACGCTAAGACATTTTGGGTGACACGCACTGTTTATGGACGGTCTTCGGCCAAGAACAGTGAATGCATCTGGCTTCAAGTGTTTCTCGACTTGAGGTCCAAGCTTGAGAATCTGGAAAGAAATCGTTTGGAGAATGAAAAAGAGTGCCACCACGAACAGGAAATTTGGAGCGTTTGGAAATGATTACCGAACACTTTTAGCAATTTAAAAAATCTAGCGATGGCTTTATTCGCAATGTTTCCCTCTATGTACTTATTCTCAGCCTTAAATAATATTAAAACCAGTAAAAGAAACCGACTGACAGATGAAGTTACTAGTGCTTGCTTGGGCTTGAAGTGCACGAAATACCAACCTTCAATTGAAGTTTTAGCAAATGCAAATCTACAACAAAAAAGTCACTAATGTAAGGAATTATTTGTTTTTGCTTTTAAAGAAAATATAACTATTTTTTACTACGGCTGTATACCATTATGGATTATTTAAAATTATGGACATTTCTAGACGTGACACGGCACCCGAGTTAAGCTAGATTTTTGCCGAAATTTGACACACCGAGCTCAAAAGGTTCGCCATCACTGCCCTAATAGATGCTTAAGTGCGGAACAGAATGCAACGAGTTCTACGACGCGTTGACGGCGTTTGGACGGCGCTATCTGTCAGTGCAAAGTTAAAATCGAACTGTAGTACGCAAGTGCATAGAATGAGCAACGTCCTAACGGCGTTCCACGCTGTTGATATTGAATGTTCGTCAACTTCCTACTTGACGACGTTGAACGTTGACGTAGAACACCTAACCTCAGTTTTTACTGAATGGTAAAGTGTTTGTATGTATAAATAACTTGCATACAACATAAATAACTTCACACACAAGTCTTCATCGCCCAATATAATTTCAATAAAAGAAAGCGCACGTATAAACACAGATATAGGTTGTCACTTGTCACTTTGATAGCGTTAAAAATTATTGCATTGTGTGCAGGCGAAAATTCAACGGCGTTCTCAACGGCGCAAATGATGGCGTGCTAACGGTGCCCCGCTAGCGCGCTGTGCATTCTGTTCCAGGCTTTAGATTTCATATTAATGAAATTATTTATTTTCTGCTTGGGTATATTGGGACAAATTAGGTGGGGCAGATTTGAACTAGTCCAAATTTGGGTAGTATTTTCCTGGTTGCCCGAAAATGGCCCTAGCCTGCTAATTACACCGGACACTTATAATGGCCCGGCCATCCCTGGAAAGGTAGATACATGTCAACAGGTTGCCAAAGCCAAATAATAATAATAATAATAATGGCAGTATTGCTCAACTCCTGAACCTACCAAACAAATATAATTATATTTTAATTGTTAATTTAGAAATTTAAGCGCAGAGGCACTAGGTACTTATCCTTTTGTATATTTATTGTACCATAATTTTAAAAAGGAGTCAGCATTTGAATGATCCTGAAATATAAATATTTTTGCATCGCTCTGTATGTATGTTGAAATAACTTTACTTATTCAATATTTGTTAAATGATAAACTGCAATATTTTCTTATTCTGATATTCAATTAGATGTTAATTAATAATACAAATTATGAATTCACAAGGAAACATCATCTTTCCGTTCTCACATTCATTGCAGGTTCATTCGACATTGTACAAGAAGTACAAAACCAGAAATAAATCGAATAACAAATTACTTGATAATGATATTATGAAACATGTCTCATTAATTAAAAATTATATCATACACTGCATAATATTGAATGCATCTCTTTTTTATTCCTCACTATTTCCTTTATCTGAAAAAAAAACTATATTTATACATCCTGTTTGTTTGATATAAATCAAGATTTTACGTAATTCCAAGGTTTGCAATCTGTGTTTCCTTATGGACTGCTTGAAAAAGTGAAACTTTAAACATTTTGAAATTTGGAAAATCTTTTGTAAGGAAATATAAGATTAAATTAATTACTTAATCCTAAGCCTGTAATAATTTTGGTGTAAGGTGTTGTGGAGTAGAGTCACAGTAAATCTAATATTTTAATATCTATCCATTTGATCCCTGTCCCGCTGTTTCTTGCCTCAAATTTCCAACAAATACTTTGTCTCATGTCATAGCTGAAAAATATTAAAAATACTTTTAAAACATTTAAAAAAATAACCAATATAAACACTTATTCAATTTTATGTATTTTTATACATTTCTGTAATTAAATTAACTTAAATCCTCCAGAAGTTTAACAATTTTTATGCAAATTAAAGCAAATGCCTTTATATAATTATGCATAGAAAAATAACCTCAAAAAAATGTCATTATACCTGTGGAAAAGAACATACAGTGAGTCTTGGTTTAACTGAAGAAGAATTTATGCAAAATTGTCTCGATTAACTAATCAAAAATCATACATACCTTAAAAACGATTTTACACGTTTTTAAAATATTATAAACGTAATATCGTGGAGACCTTATATAGAAAACTAAGATGTCATTTCACCTGTCAATTTACACTCAAAATATAGTGAGGCTTGGTTTAGCTATGAATTGTAAAACTCTGGCGATTAATTAATCGAAAGATATTTACAACTTGAAATAATATTTTACATGTTTGAAATAATATTTAATTTTCGATTATTACCTACTTACTTAGTAATTTTCAGTTCAGTATCATTTTTAATTTTAATACAATTTTATGGTCAGCAAAAATTTTTTAAATCTTGAAAATTACAAAAAAAATGCGTTATATTTACCCACTCTTATATATTTTTTACACATTTCAGCGATTATTTAAAAAAAAAATCGATTATAGATTTTTCGATTTAGTTTTGTACTAAATCGAAATCTTCTGAATTATAACACATTCGTACATCGTCAACTAAAAACTATCCGTGCCGCTGAAGTATCCGTGATATGTTCAGCTTTTTAGAAATTTGTTGACGTTCAACGCCACGGATTCGAGGAAAAATTCATGTTTTTTATCAATAAAAATAAGTCAGTACCCGCTGCCGAAATAAAATTAAGACTAAGCACTAAAAAAATATCACCCGGATAAGATGGCGGTTCATTTTCCTCTCTCCGCGTTTCCGGAAAAATATACATTATACATATAAGATACACCAGAAGTTGAATAGAACATACATACCAACACTTGTACAATATAATAGTAGATTGGTATTGTCACTTTTTTGAATACATCTACCTTTGCTTCTGTGGAAATTTGCTTATTTCCAAGAAATTTACTTCTGATGGCATTAGCCCTTTCTGTTCGTCCTATTCTTTCCATTATTCACCACTTAGGTCGCCATCTGTAGTTCTTGTTGCTTTCAAGGATGTTGTTGATCTTCAAGATTAACAAAATAAATAATATCTATCATAATTTTAACTGACAATGCCCAAATAAACGCAATTATTTCTTAAATGACAAACAATTTGTATTCTGTTTTCTATTAGATCTCAATATCATTCATATGAGACTTCTGTGTTTTATTTTGTCATGTTTGATATCCTGTACGTGGTATGTACGCTATTTTTCACACTTTTCCCGTTTTCGTTACGAGTCTTACATGTTTTCTCCGGAGACCCGAGTGATTGATACCAATTGATGCTGAAAGAAATGCGGAAGTCTTTCTGATGATAGATAAATCTGTCTGTATTTGGTGTGATGAAGCTAACACTTCTTAACCTATTCTCTAAGGAATTGCGTGAAAAGAAAATCTCATATGGTAAATTTAATTGAAATAAATCTTCTTGATTATAACGTAATTGTTGGAAAATGGTGAAATCGGAAAATTTTCTATAATTCAATGGAAATATTTTGTTTTCTAATGCAACAATTATTGCTTAATACTGACTGAAAAAGAAAATACATTTTTATGCTAAATTGGTACTTAAAAAATGCC
Organism: Liopterus haemorrhoidalis; assembly: GCA_963971575.1. NCBI lineage: Eukaryota > Metazoa > Arthropoda > Insecta > Coleoptera > Dytiscidae > Liopterus > Liopterus haemorrhoidalis. Next base: position 7,940,256 of record OZ020613.1, read on the forward strand.
CAATATCTGGAAAGTAAATGGCCAATAGGAAATTTTTTAAAAAAATGTAATAATTAAGACCAAAATGTTCATGAAGGACAATTACGTTATACAGGCTGTCCCAGCTAAAGGCGTCATCATTGCTATCTCGTTTATTATTATAGATAGAATTTCGAACGTTTTTAATAAGAAATATTAAGTAATAGTCAAAAACAGGGTATATTGTAAGAGAGGAACTGAAAATTGATAAGATGAAAGTGGGTACAGGAAGGAGAGCGGTTAAGTACGAGAAAGTTAGAAGAGAATCAGACAAAAGAATAGCGAGGAAAGAGCCAGAGAGGAACAGAAATGAAGATGGTACGCATGGGGAGAGATGAGAGATGCGAAGTGGTTGCGACAGAGGTGGAAAGGAGAAGAAAAGAAGGGATAAGCGTGATTGAGGAGGACAGTCAGAATAGATAAATCAAGAAGCGCAGGAAGATATAAGGAGGTCAGAATTATAGGGGTACCAAGCTACTTAAAGGGAGAAAGAGGAAGGTCAGGAAAGAGGGTTAGGAGGATTGCGAGGCTAAGGTGCGGGAATGAAGAGAGAGGAAGTAGATATTGGAGGAAACAGGAGGATAAGATGTGTAGGATGTGCGGGGAGGAGGAAGAAGATCTAGAGCACCTCGCGAAGAGGTGTAGGGAGATGACAGTGTGGTCGGGGAGCACATTAGACCTGTTGCACGAAAATGGAAGGAGGAGAGGTGGGCGAGGGACTTAGACGCAAGAAGGATTAAGATTGGGGAAGGATAACAGGAAGGGGTAAAGGAAGGGAGGAAGAGGCCCGGTGGGAAGCAGAAGGGGGAAAAGGAAGGAAGGAAGGGGGCTGAGGTTGCCTGGAAATGGGGGAGAAGGAAGGGAGATAGGAGGAGGGGTGAAGAAATGGTTGAAAGGAAAGAGAATGGAATAAAATAAATTTTAATGTAAAGTAATGAAATGTGATGTATGTTCAATAGGACGTTGGGATTGATATTGGGATGCGTTGATAGGAGATATATGTTTTGTAATTGTAATAAATACCCTACACACCGAAAGGTCGAGGGGAAATAAAGGATTATTATTATTATTATTATTGTAAGTAATAGTCAAAAAAATATTTACCACCGTTTGAGTTTTTTTGAAAACAAGCATTTTTTTAAATGAAACATCCTATATATTTTGGGATATTATGAAACAGTAACTTATCCGGAACAAAAAAGTCTTTATTCAATATTATCACAAAATCGTTATTTAAGGATTTATAAATTTTTATGTAAATTTAGTCCAGTAATTATTACTCACTCTGTCCGAAAATATGGTATAAATTTGGATTTTTTTACTTGTCCGAAAATATGATATACATTTACAATTTTAATTAATTTAGCCGACGGAGTGGCCGAGCGCATTAAATTGTTTGGACTGGTGAAGGCAGTCTGGATTGTGTGGTTGGTAGTTCGATTCTCCGTCGGTGATATTATTCGGGCGAGAATAATATCACCAAATGTTTACATTACTCTCATTTCACAATCATTCACCCCTCATCCAGGTGTAGGAGCTCGCCCCCTGGCATCGGCGATTAGCCTCGTTGCAGAAACAGGCCGATGTAAAATAAATTAAAAAAATTAAAAAAATAATTAATTAGAATGTTTTTATTTATGAATTTGTTACAAATATCTAGTCAAACAAATAATACAGTCGATTCCGCTTAATTGGGACACATCGGGACTTAGGCCTTTTGGCCCAATTAAGCGGCTGCCCCAATTAAGCGAATTTCACATAAAATTAAACAATGCATATTTTTCTTTCAATAATTTTACTTTATAAACTCTTGGACAAAACTATAAATTACATATAACCAAAAAATATAAACTTTTAAGAAAACATAATAATAAATTCCAAAATAAAATAATAAATAGGTACATACAATTTAATTTAATGCAAAAATGCTTCAAGTGTAGTCTGTCTTTTGTTTTTGTAACATTTCACTTATACAAAATCAGCACAGGTATTCAGTGTGGATGTAGGGCTCCCTTCATTTTCTTCCTGCATAAAATAACGCTGTAATATTAAATTCTTTGTACATATTTTTTCTTGAGAATATGTTTAACATAATATGTACTGTGATCTTAAATTTACTGTCCCATTTAAGCGGAATGTTGTCCCAATTAAACATGTAAATTTACTGTTGGTTCCTTGGTTTGGTTTCTGTCCTTTGAGAATTGGCCCAAATAAGCGGCTGACCCAATTAAGCGGTGGCCCAATTTAGCGGAATCTTCTGTAATACAAAAAGTTTTAATTTAACAAGGACGTTGCTGTCTCCACAGCTTGTATGGAACAAGATAATGTTGTTTGTAATCGTCCTTTATGATGAAGTTTTTCCTTATTTATGTGCGGAATCTTATAGGAATTCCCTTCTTTTGCTAACATGGCTTGTAGACAAATTTGTAATGTTGGAAAAACATCAAGGGTTTGTATGTTTAATGCATTAAATGCATTTTGTAGGCATGCAATCAGTTCATCGATTATATTCGGTGAAGCTGTATGTTGTAAGGATTGTATAGAATTGAAAAAGCCAAAATCCAATACATTAAAATCTGGACTATTTGGCGTTGTGATTTAAGTCGCTTTGGAACTTCTTAGCAGATTAATACAATTTTGATCAAAGATCGCCATTTTGTTAGAACAGCGGGTGGCACTTTAATTTGTCTAAAATTCGTGTTTTTTTTTTCCTGTGAATTACTTTTGACATATGCAAAATTATGCATATGTCTATGCATATGTGTATTTTAACAACTACGTCTATGAAAACGTATTACGTTAAGTTTAGGGCCTACTTACGTCCGTTCTAGCTAGTGAATATAATCTTCTAAGTCTCTTGTTAAACATGCTCCTTATTGCGTTTCTGCTGTAATGTTCAACTTAAAATTGTTTCTTTTTAAACTTGACAACCCTATTGTGTACTTTAATTCTTTTGGAAAAAAATAAATGAGCAAAACAATTTTCAGGAACTAAGGAAGCATTTAAAATTAAACTAAAATAAAATTAAAACAAATAATTTCATTGTATGTCTGTCTGTCTTAAATGTCACTTCATCCGTTTTTCATTTATCATTTCCTTATTTCGTCACGCAAAGTACGAGTACAAGAAACATATAACTAACTCCCTGAGGTGAAAGGATGCGATTGAAATAAAAGTATTATCATTTATAAAACGTTTTCCCACGCATGCGTATTTGGATACAGTTACACACCGTGCTCTATTGGACAATAGTAACAATGAAAGTTAAACATATCACGTAGAGTATGTTCAACTATTTCAAACTGTACATTTGTTAATCGGTAATCAATTTCATTTGTTGAGAAATGTTATTGATTACTGACCTGTGCATACCAATTCTTTGAAGAATGATTTCCTCAAATTATGTCTGAATACTAATTTCGCAGTGCTAATATAGTATCTTATGTTGCGTCTCTTATTTTTAAAATGGTAACCAGACAACTGGGGCCGTAAGACAATTCGGGCCGTTCACAATTGGGGCTTTTCACAACTGGGGCCATTAACAACTGGGGCGATGGACAATTCGGGCCGTACACAATTGGGGCTTTGCACAACTGGGGCCATTAACTACTGGGGCGATGGACAATTCGGGCCGTACACAATTGGGGCTTTGCACAACTGGGGCGATGACAATTCGGGCCGTACACAATTGGGGCTTTTCACAACTGGGGCCATTAACAACTGGGGCGATGGACAATTCGGGCCGTTCACAATTGGGGCTTTTCACAACTGGGGCCATTAACAACTGGGGCGATGGACAATTAGGGCCGTACACAATTGGGGCTTTGCACAACTGGGGCCATTAACAACTGGGGCGATGGACAATTCGGGCCGTACACAATTGGGGCTTTGCACAACTGGGGCGATGATAATTCGGGCCGTACACAATTGGGGCTTTGGACAACTGAGGCCATAACTATAAGAGTCTTCTTTTGTTTAAAACAAAAAATAATTATTTTACAAGTTGGCATAAAAAATATTGCCTGATCATTTGAAAAAAAAAAAAAATTAATGGTTTGATTATGTACATTTTGGTTGGAATTAGAGTAAATAAAAAAATTGTATTTCAAGGGTTGGCTTAAGTAAATTTTCGTATTCATTTGATTAAAAAGAAATTGTATTTTAAGGGTTAGATTAAGACGTTTCCAAGCTTCGAAGACAACTTTACCTACTTTTTGAAGATTTTGAATTTCGGTCCACTTATGCTGGGAAGATAAAATGCACTTTTCTCTTTCTAAACTTTCCAGTTCAGAATTTAATTTTAAGAATATATTATTCCATAAATCTTTGAGTTTCAAAGCAATAATTGAAGTTAAAATTGTGCCTGATTAATCAATGGGAATGGTGATAAATATAATTGCTGCGTATCTGCTTCATTTGGTTTTGTCAAAAAAGCTAGTGTAGCTTTATATTTTTTAAGTTCTTTAAATCTTTCTCCAAAAGCTTCTTGCATGTTAACAATAGTTTGTGTAAAAAAAATTGCATTAATAACGTTGTTATTTTCCTTATGTTTTTGTAAATTAATAAAATTTAAAAATGTTTCTGCACGTAAATCATTCTCAAATACAGATAACTTTTTTTTGAAACAAATTACTTCCTCTAAAAGGGAATATGCAGTATCTCGGGGAATTACCGGGCGCGAATTGCACCGTAAAACATCCTGAACAATACAAAACTTATATAGTACAGGCAGAAAGTTGCAAATTTAAAAATAAATTATATTAAAATAAAAACCAGCTAATTTTCAAGGAGCCATAAAATGTTCTAAAAGATCCACATGCGGCTCCGGAGCTGCAGGTTGCCGACCCCTGCCCTAGAATAAAAATTTTGCAATATCTTAGCCTATGTTGGAATTTGGGTTTTACTTTATCATTATACTCAAATTAGGTGAAAATATATCTAGCCGTTTTTGTATGAATCTCGGACAGACAAAAATTTATTTATTTTTTTTTGGATATTATCATATAATCACCTGAAACGCGTAGAAACCAAACAAGAGGCCGAAAAAATGAAAAAACAGATATAGCATTCAATTTTATTAATAATATTGATATAGTATAAGAACTAAGTATTAGTTTATACAGATAGTTTAAAAAAAAATTATGTAAAGTGTGAATTTTCACACATTTCAGGGTTTCGCAGGTATTTAGTAAGTGAATAATGATTATTTGGAATGCCAAAACAAATTTTATGTTAAAATATATATTTTTTTTGTTAATTTTAATTCGTATGCCTAATACCATTATATAAGTTTCTAAATATGTGCAGTATTTTTTTTTATATAGCAAGGTTCAATAAAATTTTGAAAAAATTCCTCTTAGATAGATATATAATCTAAAAATATTAAGTGAAGGCGGAATGCTGAGTGTGTAGGACATATTTTGCTTTGTAGTATTCACTGTAAAATGAACAATATTTTAAAAATAATTTATCATCTCTTAATCTAAGAGCTTTAAAAACAAATTTTATGTTAAAATATTTTTATGTTAATTTTAATTCGAGTGCCTAATACCATTATTTAGGTTTCCTAATATGTGCAGTATTTTTTTTTATATAGCAAGGTTCATTAAGATTTTGAAAATTGCTCCTATGGCTTCATTGGTTGTTTCTAGTCATAGCTCCTCCCTTTGATTTCGTGTACATTCAAAAAGAATTAAATTATAATTTCAACATTTTCCACTGGTTATTAAATTTACGTTGCTTTTAAAAATTAAATGCAACATTTGCCAAAATATAACTAGAATTTTGAAAAAATTATTTAAACAAAATAAAAATGCAAAAAAAAATAAAAAATAATATTGTCTCTTCTCGTGGGATTCGAACTCATTTTCTTGGGCAGAACGCTAGTACCGTAACCATTGCACCAAGATGCACGTTACAGTTTAGTGTGTTATATAACTATAAGTTTTCAACATTATTAGCAAAAAAACACAAAAAATGCTTTTTTTTCCAAAAACATAATCTGATCAAAAATTCCTGTTGTACTATTCCGGTTCACACCAATGTACATTACTTAGATTTTTTTCAGATTTTTAGTTTAAACCATCTGGGCTACAGGGTGTGGGACAAAAATTTTTTTGCACAATTTTGGCAAAAATCGCTTCAAAATAATTTATTTTGCAAAAATAAACATTTGATCGTTAATCCACGTACCAAGAGCTTTCATTTGATACCCTACTCAGAATTATAAAAAAATATTTTTATTTTCGATGAGCACATATTTGTTTATATTTTTAGGGGGATATGTTTTTTAGATGTTTTAGTATTTTTCCTATGTGCGGGTCAAAGAGTTGTATAAACATGCCAAATTTCAACTCTCTAGGTTTAGCCGTTTGGCTACAATTTTTACCGAACAGACAGAACAGACAGAAAGACAGACAGACAGACAGACAGACAGACAGACAGACAGACGACAAAATGACGGTATAAGGGTTTTTTGGTCATACCTGCAAAACCCTAAAAAATGGGCAGGCACACATTGCATCGGCTCTGGGCCTTTTTGCGGACTGTTTTTCTTTACTTTTTTTACCGCGAATGTTTAAATTTTAGACCGTTTTAAACGATTTTAGACAATTTTATTAATATAGATGTATAGAATAAATGTTTCTCATTTAGCTTTTAGGTATACTTTTTGACAATCCCGCAAATCCCGGGATTAGATATTTTAAATCTTAAGATTTTTGAGATAAAATAAGTCGGGATTGTACTCTTTAGTTGCGATACAGACCCTACATATCGTACATTTTTTGTATCAAACAGCATTGACAAAAGCTGTAAAAATCTCTTCAACAAATCATAAAGCAACAAACATCGAAAGTGACGTGTGATTAAGTTGTCACTATAAAATTAACGAGATAAAAAAGCAACAACGATGCATCATTGTGCATTTAAACAGGAAACAACATTTATCAATTATTTTTATGTTGGTTCAACTGACGGTTAACCATCATCAAATAATAACCTTTATTTAATTTCCTCAGGATGTCATTTTATGATAAATGGCCATTAAATACTTTATACCTTTAAGTTCCCAAGTGAACAATATGAATCATCGTCTTCAGATGGTGTTAAACAGTTTGATTTTGAGATGCAACTTTGTGTTATGTAGGTTATGTTTAATACTTAATTTATTAGCTTTTCATATCTTTCAATCTTGTACTTAAATGTAACAAATTTGCACTTTCACTCCATTTCCTGTCATAATAATCACTGATGCGCTCTGTATTAGATTATGGGAACTAAACACTTAAATGTCACTATCAAATTTCTCTTTTGATTTTTAAGTACCCAATTAATCAGTCTTTCAATTCTTCAGAATAATTCTTGCCTCCTCCTCAATTTATTTCCAACTTGCTTGGTCAACAACAAATCTTCTCTCGTTATTGGTTATATTTTATGGTTTTTGGAGCTTTATATTCATTTCCAAGTTATTTTATTTGCAGTGCTCTTCTTGGTTTAGTTGTTTTGGTACACTGTTACAAATTGGACTGAATAAGAAACACAGAATACAGAGAACTAGGAACAATTCCAGTCAAAGAAGCATTAGAAAAAGGACTGAGATGGTACGATCATATCAAAAGGATGAATGATGGTAGATATACAAAAAGTGTTTACGAAGCCAGGGAATTTTAAGGAAGATGCCGATGAATTCCTAGGAAAGGATGGAATGGAATGCGGTAGAGAGAAGAGATATCCCCTGGAATGAAGTCTTTTGTGTGGACTTAAACTAAAGCCGTGTGAAGATCAATTACCTTGCGGTAATTGATTTAACTAATATTTTTTTGCAGAGATCTTAAGCACCGCATAAGCAGCAAGTATTAGTTAACTAAACAACGCAATGGTCCAGCTCAACTTCGGCTAAGAAGGAATAGTATCAAGAGTCCCTGTAGAGTTTTACTGAGCTGCATATTCAGCTGTGATCAAGCTCCAGCTTCAACCAAAAGAATTAAGCCTATATAGCGAACTGTACTCTAATTCTAACCGTTATCAAACTGCAGCTTTGGCCAGATTTTTGACGAAATTGCAAAATTCTTGATTGCAAGAAGTAAGGTAACGATTGTCATGATCATAATCAAAGTCCAGAATGACAAAGGAAGAAGAAAATGCTAAAAAGTAAAGGCCAAAAAAAAACATACAAATATTGAAAATGATCCAAGTAACATTAAAATGAGAAGTTGGATATAAAAATTTAACACATGATGATAAAAAATTGATGTGAAGTGTGAATATTCACACATTTCAGGGTTTCGCAGGTATATAATAAGTGAAGGCGGTATGCTGAGTGTGTAGGACAAATTTTACTTTATAGTAATCACGGCAAAATGAACGATATTTTTAAAATAATTTATCGTCTTTTAATCATATAATAAGACTGGTTATTAAATTTACGCTCTTAAAAATTAAATACAACATTTGTCAAAATATAACTAGAATTTTGACAAAATAATTTCAACATAATAAAAATGCAAAAAAAAAAAACAGAAAAAATAAAACTCACTCCGTCCGTACTCGAACTCGAAACCCTTCGTTTTCCAGAGAATTTTAGCTTCCGACACCAGCGCTCTAACCCGTTGCGCCATCGGACGCTTTGCATATGAGTGTCTTACATTGGTATAACTTTTGTACTTTGTGAACCAAAAACCACAAAAAATGCGTTATTTTCCGAAAACATAATCTGATCAAAAATTCCTGTTGTACTATTTCGGTTCACACCAATATACATTACTTGGAATTTTTTTAGATTTTTAGTTTAAACCATCTGGGCTACAGGGTGTGGGACAAAAATTTTTTTGCACAATTTTGGCAAAAATCGCATCAAAATAATTTATTTTGCAAAAATATAAATTTGATCGTTAATCCACGTACTAAGGGCTTTCATTTGATACCCTACTCAGAATTTAAAAAAAATATTTTTGTTTTCGATGAGCACATATTTGTTTATATTTTTAGGGCGGTATGTTTTTTAGATGTTTTAGTATTTTTCCTATGTGCGGGTCAAAGAGTTGTATAAGCATGCCAAATTTCAACTCTCTAGGTTTAGCCGTTTGGCTACAATTTTTACCGAACAGACAGACAGACAGACAGACGACAAAATGACGGTATAAGGGTTTTTTGGTCATACCTACAAAACCCTAAAAAGTATATGATGGTAAAGATGATCTAAAAAGGAATACTGAAATTTTTTTAATCTGTAGATGAACAGATGAAGAGACTAGTTAGTAGAAGATCTAGTGAGTACACAATCCCTAAAAAATAGAACTGCAGACCAAGTTGGATTTGTGCACAAGGCTAAAAAACAGACCAACAGACCAATGCCCAAGAAAAGACAGACAATATTGTAGCATTTTATTTTATGAATTCTTCGTAGTTTGTTCACCTCTAATCAGATCAAATTCCTTAATACTTTCGTCGCGAATATAGTTGTAATGCGTAGGTTTGATTATATCACCAAATGTTTATCTTGATCTAGATATTTATAAATCTATATCTGTCAGACTTTTGGCGTATATCATCCAGATCAACAGTTTTTTGTACAGCCTTTCATTAATTTGATTGTAATGCAAAAAATTCTCTTCTAATGCCCGTATTCATAAAATTACTATATAACACATCGTTATATCAAAACGTACCATTTAAATCAAATATTTATATTCATTTTTTTCTATGCAAATTTGATTAACAAATTGCTATACAGATAGACATTTATTCAAGGTGTTTACGGTGTAATGGGCGATACAACAGATCAAAAGAAGGCGAAAAACCTTAGTAAAAGTTTTATAATAAAAGAGATATTAATTTTTTAAGTTTTTATGTATTGGAGGTTTTCTGCCATAACTCTCCAAATATTTATCCAATCAAAAAAATGCATTTGGATAAAAGAATTGTCTTTGGACAAATCTTTTATCTAAATGCATTTTTTGATTGGATAAATATTTGGACAGTTGTTACAGAAAACCCCCAAAAATTAAAAATTTAAATTCCTCCCTTATTATTGAGTTAACAGCAAAAACTTATATTACAAATATTGTTAAGAATAAGAAGACAAATCTTAAAGATTTTTTTTTTTATTGGACAAATATTTTGGGAGTTGTGGCGGAAAAACCCTAAAGATTAAAAACTTAAAAAATTAATTTTTATTTTATTATAAAACTTATTTAAAGGTGTATCTATTACTAAGGTGTTTTAAGGTTTTCCGCTTTATTTTGATCTGTAATACCACCTATTAAAAAAGAAATAAAAAGACCGTAAACATCCTGTATATATAGGCACAGGCGCGTATCCAGAATGGGGGGGGGAGAAAAGTATAGGGAAATTATTTGAAAACAAGTGCTTCGGAAACCTAAAAAAATATTCTATTTTTAATATTTTAAAATAAATTTTCTTCTATTTTACATATGGCCCAGATTTCTTTTCTATAATACAAGGTGTCTCAAAAGAAATTTTATATTTAGTGGATCGATTAAAAAAAAAGTAAGCCGTATATAGAAAAAATGTTTATTAATTATTAAAATACACTTTTTGGGGATTTATTTCTTAAAAATAATATCGTCTAAATGTAGACCCTCGCGTTCTCGGCACTCATTTAATCGAACAGTAAAATTACTTATGACGTCTCGGCAGGTGGACTCAGAGATGGCTGCCATTTCGTGACGGATATTTTCTTTCAAATGCGCCAGTGAAGTCGGTTTATTGGCGTAAACTTTAGATTTAAGATAACCCCATAGGAAAAAGTCCATAGGGGTTAAATCTGGACTGCGTGGAGGCCAATTTATGTCACCTCTCCGGGAGATCAATTTGCCAGAGAAAATTTCATGAACACGTGGCAGAGACATATTGGACGTGTGTGAAGTTGCTCCGTCCTGTTGGAACCATGTTCTTTGGTTATAGCCAGGAAAGTTTTGCAGTTCAGGTACCAAGAAGTTGTCTAACATCTCCACATAACGCTCTGAATTCACTGTAACTGCACGCCCCCTTTCGTCTTCAAAAAAGTAAGGGCCGATAATTCCTCGCGCCGACATCGCAGCCCATACGGTCACTTTAGGCGAATGTAGGGGTTTCTGATGTTTGCGTTTCGGATTCGTTGCACTCCAGTAGCGGCAGTTCTGCTTATTTACGTGGCCATTAAGATGAAAATGAGCTTCATCCGAAAACAAAATGTTGGTAAACGTTGAAAATCGCTCAATCACCTGATTTAGCCTCTGACTGGCATCTTGGGGCTTTAATTCTTGCACCAATTGAATTTTGTAGGGGTGCAGCTTTAGGTCTTTGTGCATAATGCGATGTAATGATGATCTATGCACATTTAAAGCACTTGCGCGCTTCCGAATTGAAAGGTTCGGGTCGTCACGAATAGACTGATTAACATTCTCCACGTTTTCTACCGTTCTTGATGACCTAGGTCGCCCGGATTTTGATTTATCCAGCGTTGTACCAGTCTCGTTAAACTTTTTAACCCAATGTCGAATGAGAGGAATGCTTGGCGCATCATTTAAGTGGCGAAAACCTCGAATACTGCAGAATTTTCTACGCGCTACAGTCGCCGAATCACCGTTTTTGTAAAACTCTCGCACGCATAACGCGCGGTCTGCTCCCGAGAAACGATCCATAGCGACTAAATTCCCAAGAGCCAGGCTACCGACTGACATAACCCCCGCGCCCCTCGGATACGTTGCGTTCACGCAGTAAGCTAAATAAATATAAAATTTCTTTTGAGACATCTTATACTATAGAGATCTGATTAATGTTTTATATAGTTTGAATAAAATTGATATCCATATTTCTTGTAAAACTCTGTATAAACATAACTTATTTCGGTTTTAAATCTAAGTTTACAAGATGTAAACATAGAAAACAATTTACATGAATACAATTCTTATAACAACACATAATGTTATTGTATTTTGTAGTAATTTATCACAATAACGTGATAAGTAACATTATAATTCGTCGATAAATACGTGTGTTGCACAACAGGAAATTCTCTAAGAACACACTACAGACAGACAGTATTCAATCAGTCATTCTTCCTGATGTGATCCATATAAGGACGCACTTGCAATTTCATATGCAAAATACACATTCATTGAGCAATGAACTATGCGCTGCGTATGTAATAGTTCGTCCTTTTATCGCCAGGGGCAGACGTGTCTAAAATAGATAATTTACTTCCAGGTTCACATACTTTTTATAGTTCAAAGTAACATATTTATTTAAAACTAGTGGACCCATTGCCAACTGTGTTGGCAAACAAATCATTACCTTAATGTGGAACTTGCTCGCCACCTCAGACTTCTTACTCTATCCATACGCCTAATTTCATCCAATTCAAATTGAATCAACTCTTCGCGTATTATTAAAAACTGGACAAATAATGAGTATTATTCCGAATTATTTATTCATTAACTTTTTAAGATGGGAAAACGATTCATTTTCACTCAGTGCATTATATTTATAATGTTAAAACTAAAAATGATTTGAGACGTTAAATTTAAAATATATTTATTAAAATTAATTTTCCATTTTCTTATATAATATAAAAATACGCACACGGGAAAAAACACACACGGAATAATACGCACACGGAAAAAAGCACACATGAAAAAATACACACACGGAATAAAGCGTAGTTACACTATATCTCAAATCAGTTTGAAATAAATCGTGAGAAACTATTGCACAGTAAAATTTAATTGTTTGCCCGATTTAATATATTGCGTTCACATTCCGGGGTAGATTTACAATATACCACTGAACACTGCGCATGCGTCACACAGTCGTCATTTGTTCAATATACAGAGATTCTAAACAGGTGGGACTGTGCAGAACTTTTAAAACACAATTTATTTTTAGGTGGTTTATAAAAAAATAAAAATAAACAGTTATCAACCATAACCTAAGATAGTGCTTTTAAGGTGAATCTAACCTAAAGTAAAAGGTAAATGATATTTTAATGTGATAAATAAACAGAAACCATTGTTTTAGAGCCACTGATACCTCTTTAGTGTAGTCGTTATGTGCTGCCATCTGTATAGAGTTTGCAGTGGCATATTGTAAAACTTGTCCTAGAAATCGTAGAAACAGGGCCGGCTCAGAGGTCGGGACTTCGGAGATTCGGGACTTCGACACCAAATGCATTATTTTCCCGAGGCCCCGCAAAACCCACAGCTGGCACTGCGTAGATATAAAAAAATAATAAAACATTGAAAAAATAATAGTAAAGAAAAAAAAGTCACATTTTTCTTATTTTCATCAAAACCAAATATTTTTTAAAATAATTATTTTTCAGCTAATAATAATTTTAATCAAAAATGTCGAATATCACGGAAGGATAACGTTTCTCTGTGTTTTGTTTCGTAAAAAAAACCGATCCGTGTATTTCACAACTAAATTAATAATTGTGAAGTAATTTTTTAATGAAAAACACAACTGTCATTTTTACTAATTTATTGTCAACACTCAAAACAAAAATTCACAGCACACTACTGTCCAATACATAAATTAATATATAATAATCGTTACATTTCGGTACCTCGCTCAATTGTTTCAGACAATTTCCACGCACCCACCCAGCCAAGGACACAGGTTGGGGTATTATATTATAGATAACTAACCAAATTAAAGATTTATTTAAAATAAAAACGGACACAAATACGCTTATGTTGAAATATTTTCAAAATACGTTATTAGTAGTTCACATAAGAAAGTAAAATACAACCAAACGAGGGCATCGTAGATAATTTTCGAACTGACATGCTGTTTTGGTGGTAATTGAATTGTGTAAGGAAGATAAAACATGTGTTTTATTAGTTCGTACAATTATACTCTATTTTAAATAAGAAAAGAGTAGATAGCGCTGCGAACCGACTACGATTTACACAGAACAAATACAGTATAGCGGAAAATTTAAAGTAAGTTCCAACTAGGGCATGGGCGTAGTAACAGGGTTAGCAGGTGTTTTTTTTTTTTATATAAAAAAGGAATTGGTTAATAAGATATTGAAATAAACAAGGCAGATACACTTACGTTATTTATACGACATAAATTCAGTATAATGGGAAATTTGGTCTATATATAAAAAGAGATTTGGCTATAAGCTGTTCATTTTTGTAAGAACAAATTAAGAGGGAATTTTGTTTTCAATAGTTTGCATCTTTGAAGCTGTATGTCACGTTGGCATTAAAAAATCTCACTTTTTTAAAATGTCGAACCATTTGACATATGTCATAATTAAAAATGATATCTTAATTATAATGATCATAACCTTATCAACCTAAAGTCGGTTTTACAGCGTAAGGAATAGTTTTAATTGACATTTAAAGTCAGTAACACACCATAAAAGTAACCAAAATAACCAGATCTAGTGTGTTCTTACAAAATTGAACAGCTTATAAAAGAGTTTAAATAAAGCAATAAAACAAGCAATATATCTTCAGAGCTAAAGTTTCTTATTTAAATATTTATTGTAAATAAAAATATGTAGGTATATATGAAGGTCTAAAAATTATATCAATAACTTCTTCTTTGGGCACAATCAGCTGGGCTATCTTCTGGCCTCACATTAGTCCTCTATCTTGATCTGTTAGCTGTCAAGTGTCAAAAAATATTTATGTCAGATAGCCTAAAAATTATGTAACTGCGTAAAAACAAATTACATGGAGAATTTTCTCCATAAAACCTACGCCAAGAATATGAATAAAAGTCTAAATATGTAAATAATAACTAAATATACGAAAAAAATAAAATAATATTATCTGTCTCATTTTGTAATACGTAACTAATAGGTAAAGTTCATTTTTTATGTGGTATATTGACAATACATTTATAATATTATCATAGTATTGGTTCACACGGATACGCCAAAGTCTGTTTACACCACAACAGTCACCAAAGTAACCAGATCTAGTTTCGTATTACAAATTGAGACGGATTATACAAATAATATATATTTCCAATGTACGACACTGAACATCTGTCAACTTGGACTAAAAACAATATTTTAACAGTGTAATAGGGAAGACGTTCTAAACCAATCCGAAGCAAGGACAAACAGCTCCTATCTTCTTACACACATTTTAGTTGTCATGGTTCAAATGAAAAATATTAAACTTTATATGGGTTTAATAACGATATACCTACGAAATCTCTAAAACGCAAAATTAAACCTTTTCATCTTATGTGCCACACCACACTTTATAATATTCCTTTATTTGTTTATTTTCAAAGTTAAATCACGTGGAAAATCACAGAGAATTTTAAACTGCAATTTGAATTTAAAATTTCATTTCACAAAAATGTTTATTTTTTCAAAAGTTTGGTTCATTGTCTCATATGAGTTCATACAAGTTTTGTAAAGTTATATGAATCATTTGTAATCCAACACACGACTGAAATGAGATGTATGTTACAGAAACTTTATTAAAAATTTCTGATTAAAGTTTGTAAACAGGATTAAAAAAAATTGTAACAAGAAACAAAGAATTTCTATAATATATGTACGAAATTAAGTTGGGCGCCAGAAAGTATAATTACATGGTCTAGGATTACTCGCCGTGGCCGAGTCACTAAAGAGCAATATTAGTCTATAATTCAAATGAAAAAAAAATCGATTTAGTTATTTTTTCGCCACTAAGTTTGCCACCGAAGTTATGACGCCGAATAAGTGCCTAGACAGGGCGATTTCAGTATATAATTTTCGTAAACGCCTAATCTAAATGATGACTATACTGCGTGACATTAAAAAAGGAACACCCAGTAATAATTAATACCCATAATTAGTTTATTTCAATAATTTTTGTTATACATGTTTGCGTATAACGCGTAAAGTAAGTAAACTATCAAAATTTGAAGAGAATCGGACAGTTAGAACCCGATAAAAATTAATAATAGGTTGAGCCTCCATAGTGCACTATGCACTCATTAACATATCTGGGCATATTCCTAATGATCTGATCGATTTCCTCTTGAGGTATCATCCCAGGTTACCTATATCTCATGACAAAGTGTCACTAGAGTCTGTGGGGGATGGAGTAAATTTAGCAATCTTCTACCCATAATTTTATTATTTAAAATTTCTTTTATTGTCTTTGATAAAAATGTATTACATTGTGTGTAGAACATGTACAATAGTAATAGCTTATGCTTCTAGTATTACCCATATACTATTTACATAAATCTTGTTTTTACAATTAACAATATTTAATTTTTTTACAATGAGTGTTAAATTTTACAGGAAAAATAAACTGTAAAATAAAAAACCTGTACTGATCTTCTACCCATTATGTCCCATACGTGTCTAATGGGTGAAAGATCGGGAAATCTTGGTGGCCAAGGCAATAAATTAATTTTACTATGCTCAAAGTAGTCCAACGCAACTCTGCCTACATGTGGTCACGCATTGTCTTGTTGAAACAGTGGATTGCGGAGAGTCCTGAGGTGGGGTAGAACATTTGTTTCCACTACTTCCTGAATGTAACGCTGGGCGGTCATGTTGCCTCTGATGAAGACGAAAGGTGACCTACTGCCATAAGTAATAGCCCCTCACACCATATCTCCAACATATGGTGCACTGGCCTTTCCACATAAAATGGAGGATCACGTCTTTCACCACATTAGGTTTTCACCCTTGCATCATGCATGCGGCTATCATGCATACCCAAACAGAATCTGGATTCGTGGCTAAAGACTACCGTATTCCATTTTTGGTTCCAATGTAGTCGTTCTCTGCACCACTCCAGTCGGTTACATCGATGCTTAGGGATGACGGGTAACACAAGATTAGGACGGTATGAAAACAGTCCAAACCTTCTTATGCGGCGATAAACGGATCGCATCCTAATAGGCCTTCTATGCTCTGTAAACAATTGGTCCGCAATTACCCTTGTGGAAGTAAAGCGGTTAGAGCCAAAAGTCTAAGGTGGCAATTTTCTCGTTCTGTGGTTTTTCGGCGACGTCTTGTACCTCCTGCTCTTCGTGTTCGGCTTTCCTGGAACCATTCCCGACAACAAACCACCACAGTATTGATACAGCTATTGGTTCTAGTGGCATTTTTCTAAAGGATAAAACAGACTCTCGCAGACCTACTATTCGCCCCCTATCAAATTCGTTAAGTTGATGAAAATTTGCGTGTCTTCTCGCTCTAGGCATAATGAACAGATCAAAGAAGCTCTTAGAAGTGTACGAAAATTAATGCTCATTGCAGCTACAATTGTCGCCTAATATGTCGACATTATGTCGCCTATTATGCCTCAGAAAACAAAAATGTGTTAAGACAAAAACCAGTGTATCGATATAGTTGAACAACTGATCGATTCTTGTCTTAACCTGAACGAACCTATATCCAGAAAATTACTGAAATATATTCATAAATACTGGGTGTTCTTTTTTTAATGTCGCGCAGTATAATTTTCGAAAACGACTAATTTAAATGGTGTCTATAAAAATAAGTTAAGATATGTATTAACAATCAGTATTGTTTTCATTGAAATGTATTCGATGACACTTGTATATCTGATATTTATATTATTGTACGATAAGAATAAATCAAATTACCCTGAATAAAATTTTATGGTGTTTACGTTGGCGATAATGAAATGTAGAACGATTAAAATCCACGATTAAACTAACCTTCTTTGTAAAGAGTAATAATTAAACTAATCTATATTAGCAATGTTGCAATAAGATAACTCAACGGATAGTAACAAACTATTAACTCACATCTAAGCAAAACCTCAATTAATACTCATTAATTTAACTTTAACGTTATTTGCGTAGGAAATGTAACAGGAAAGAACGCAACACGAGAATAATAAACTAATACATGTGAAACCAAATTATAGTTACCTAACGATTTGTAACGTTAGATTCCGCTGGCCAACTAGAACTTATGGTGTGGATAGTTATTAAGTGGAATCTCATTCGTTATTATGATGCACATAAGTTCATTGGTTAATTGGGTGGATGTACAGAAATATGCATTAATCCTTTACGCTAAATGAATATTTTGCATATCATGGAAATGTATGGTGCATCAAAAGCAACAGTTATAGACGCCATTATACTAAAGATGGGGTTATAAACACCTTAAATCGCTATAAACATTGTGCGCCTAGATATGAACAGTAATGCTGCTATAAAACACTTGACAACAACTCCCTAAACTACTCCTGCGCGGGTGGATTATCATTGGTGGAAAATTCTTTAGTTAGTCGAGCTCGATGCCCGGTAGCATTATCTTCATGCAAGCGCCAAGTGTCAAGGCCTGCATGTGGCCATAAATTTTGAAGAGAGTGAATCAACTGAGGCAAACAAAACTTAACGTACTATTTGGCTTTATCTGTGTTTTGCTCTTCTAGAACAATTCTTATAACAATCCATCGCTTGCCGAAGAATACGACAATCATTTTCTTTTTCACAGATCTTGATTGATTTACCACGGTTGGAGTTTCTTCGTCTTCAAAGAGCCATATCTTGTTTCTTGACTTCGATGGCACATCATAATAATAAAACCATGTTTAGTCTCATGTCACAATCGAGTTTACGTATTTCGAGTGTCCCATTTCAATTTTAACATTTTTCGAAAACATTCAACTCTTATTGCTGTTTGTGCGTGAGGCAGGTTGTGAAGTACCATAGCGTGCAAACTTCGCTAACTTCCAGATGGTCGCAAAGAATTGAAACGATAGCTAGTGTATTAATGTGCAAGACTCCTCTATCTGCCTGTATATAATTTGCCTATTTTCATAGAGAAGTTTTTTGACCGTAGCAATATTTACAGGAGTAACTGTTTCACGGGGTTTTCCTGGACGAAGATCAACAACTAGGTTAAAAATTGCTCTTTGGAATTGTTTATACCAGAGATTCCCAAACTTTTTTCTACTTAGACCCCTTAGCATTTTTTTTTAGATAATAGATCCTCAATTATTTTTATTATAATGCATAAATATGTAGCGCCATTATCGTTGAAGTTGTCACAATCCAGTAACTAATATAACAAATGTAAATATATATATATATATATATATATATATATATATATATATATATATATATATATATATATATATATATATATATCGTTATTCCGTGTCTGTATTATATTTGGTAAAGTTATTGGGAATAGCGGTGGAGGAAAAAGTAAACTCAATATTTACATGTACCCGATATTTCGACTTGACTTTTCAAGTCTTTTTCAAGGGCTGAAAATAGTATAATTAAAATTATAAATATAAAACATAATTTTAAGTGCAGACTTACAAGTAAAATTTAAGAGTTGCCTCTGTTGTAACACATTAAAAGAATAAATAAATTAGAGTTAAAATAGAACATTACAATTAATATCACATTGAAAAATTACACTTTAAAATTGTTATCACAGATCTGTATATTGATTAAAATAGTATTAAATAAATAAATCTACTTGTATTAAAATAAGAAAGTTCTTCTTATTATCCCCTAGAATATAGCGGGAAAGATCCAACGGTTTTTTTCCCCCTACTCATAGATGAAGTTAGACTTCATCTATGAGTAGACTTCATTTGGAAAGTTTCTTCATTAGAAGTTAGACTTCATCTATGAGTAGGGGGAAAAAAACCGTTGGATCTTTCCCGCTATATTCTAGGGGATAATAAGAAGAACTTTCTTATTTTAATACAAGTAGATTTATTTATTTAATACTATTTTAATCAATATACAGATCTGTGATAACAATTTTAAAGTGTAATTTTTCAATGTGATATTAATTGTAATGTTCTATTTTAACTCTAATTTATTTATTCTTTTAATGTGTTACAACAGAGGCAACTCTTAAATTTTACTTGTAAGTCTGCACTTAAAATTATGTTTTATATTTATAATTTTAATTATACTATTTTCAGCCCTTGAAAAAGACTTGAAAAGTCAAGTCGAAATATCGGGTACATGTAAATATTGAGTTTACTTTTTCCTCCACCGCTATTCCCAATAACTTTACCAAATATATATATATATATATATTTAATGCGATGGTTGTGGTTGATGCTTTTCCAAAATACTTTTTATGTTAGGTGTAAAATTAGTTAATAATAATCGTAAATCACCGCGTTCTGTAATATTTAATCGATTTCTAGTTTATCTTAATAAATTGTTAACGTGACTAAATCCTGCCTCAACTAAGTAAGAACTAGGAAAAGCCAAAAATAATTGTTCGGTGATATGAATTAATTTGACGTATTTTTGGCCTAATCACTTGCTTGAAAATTGATTTTATCATCCAAATTCTCCTTCAATTCTTCTTGTAGCAAAAAATCAGTATTGCTTGTATCACTTTCAAATGGATTTATAATCCAAGACGGGATATCTAAACTTTCCAAATCTTTATAACGGGCATTGATATCTTCTTTTAATTGTTTCAAGTGGTCAGTGTAGATTTTAATGTCATCAACATTAATCATATCTTTTTCAACAACAGAAAGTTGCATCAAATGTTCAAAGTATCGAAAATCATTTCGATTTAAAGTGGAAATAAACAAATCAATTTTGGAGCAAAACCCAAACTGTTCGAGTTTGAATGAGATTCACGTTTTTTCCTTGTAATTTATTTTGCATATTATTAAATAAAGAAATATGTCTGCTAAATAAAATATATGCTTTTTTGATTCAATTAATTTTGTTGCCGTAGGTTTATCAATTTCCAAAAGGAATTCAATTACAAAATTAAAGATTTCACTGAAACGGTGCAAACAATTGCCTTTCGACAACCAACGAACTTTTGTATGAAGAAGTAAATTATTATAAAGTTCATCAGTACTTTCGCATAATTTTTTTTAGGTTTAGGAACCGTGGCTGGCTCTTGCCCAACTTTGAATGCGCACTAGTTTAAAATAAACTTGCTATGTTTTTTATACAACCCTATCTCAAAACTTTCCTACCGCCCTACGTATTTAGCTGAAAAATACAGCGTTATAAAATAATGTATTTTACTCAAACGATAGTTGACAGTAGAAGAGCAAATCTAACGGAAAGTTAAAGTTAAAAATCCATCATTCTAATAAGGAAACATAATAAATTGTCTCAGGTTGTCCATAAATCCCTTACAATATTTAACGTTTACCCGTTTACAGACAAGGAAAAGGAAGTGTCCGAGGCATAAAATGGATTATGAAAATTACACTTGATTCAATTTTTCTCTATCACGTACGAGACTGTGCACTTTATCTATTAGATATCCATTTATTCTGCGTGTGCCATGAACAGGAATGCCAACTCTACGGTTTATTTCCTACATTACTGACAACCGAATGCTTGTCACCTTACAGTTGTCACACCTGTCTGATAACGTTATATAGTGTTAACTTCGTAATTTCAAGAAGCAAGAAAAACCTGATCATTTTAAAAAAGAAGTCATGATTACTAACTTGAAACTAAAAACTTTAAAAAAGGTAAAGTCGATGAAATAATACAGGGAAAATTCAATAGTAATTTGTACACCATGGTCAAAATCTGCAAAAGGCCACATCTGAATTTGAAGGCCGAAGCGCAGTCAAAGCCTTCAGATGAGGATGAAAAAGTTCTTTTTAGGGTTTTGTAGGTATGACCAAAAAACCCTTATACCGTCATTTTGTTGTCTGTCTGTCTGTCTGTCTGTCTGTCTGTCTGTCTGTCTGTCTGTCTGTCTGTCTGTCTGTCTGTCTGTCTGTCTGTCTGTCTGTCTGTCTGTCTGTCTGTCTGTCTGTCTGTCTGTCTGTCTGTTAGGTAAAAATTGTAGCCAAACGGCTAAACCTAGTGAGTTGAAATTTGGCATGCTTATACAACTCATTGACCCACACATAGGAAAAATACCAAAACATCTAAAAAACATATCCCCTGAAAAATATAAACAAATATGTGCTCATCGGAAAAAAATATATTTTTTTTTAATTCTGAGCAGGGTATCAATTTGTATTTTACGTAATTGTATGTGGATTAACGATCAAAATTTTATTTTTGCAAAATAAACTATTTTGAGGCGATTTTTGCCAAAATTGTGCAAAAAAAAAATTGTAAGTAATGTATATTGGTGTGAACCGGAATAGTACAACAGTAATTTTTGATCAGATTATGTTTTCGGAAAATAACGCTTAAAAATAATTTTTGTGTTTTTAACTAAAATATGTTAAATATTTAATTCGCTATGTAAGACAGTAGATAATAAAGCGCTTGTAGCGTAGTGCGTTTCGTCTTTTCTTTGTAATTTGCAAACTAGAGTTCGATTCCTGTCAATTTTAATTTTTCTTTGCATTTTTATTTTGTTTAAATTATTTTGTCAAAATTTTAGTTATATTTTGGTAAATGTTGCATTTAATTTTTAAAAGCGTAAAATTAATAACCAGTGGGAAGTGTTGAAATTATAATTTAATTCTATGTTTGAATGTATATGAAAACAGAAGCCGGGCTTATGATTTAAGCAACCAATGGAAGCCATAGGCGCAATTTTCAAAATATTAATGAACCTTGCTATATAAAAAAAAATACTGCACATATTTAGAAACTTAAATAATGGTATTAGGCATTCGAATTAAAATACATAATATATACATAATTATTATTTTAATACATAATTAAAATACAAAAATATTTTGACAAAAATTTTTTGGCATCCCAAATAATCATCATTCAGTTACCTGCGAAACCCTGAAATGTGTGAAAATTCACACTTCACATAAATTTTTTTACCATACACAGAAAGGTGATTCCATTACTTGAAAGTACTGGAAAGTGCTGAAAGTACTTCCATTTAATTCTACCTTGGATCTAACTGGAAAAATTGCCGATATGTTTTTTTTTTTCTTATTTATTTTTTTACTTTTATGGCCTTTGCTGCTTTGGCAATTAGCCAGGACAATTCTTTATTTTTGAAAATTCCATGCCTGAACGAGATTCGAACCCGAGACTACGCTAGGTTGATGGACTCGATATGTTTTGTCATGCATCCAACGGGTCGAAATGTCAAAGGTATCTATTTCCTATTATTATTCAGAAAATAATGAATGGAAAAACTAATTGTCATATATAAATTGCTGTTAATTATTGTTAATGTTCAAATTATTCCGCTTTCAAAATTCAATACCGTAACAAAAAGAAATAATTTCGACAAGTTGACTATATGCTTAACCATCCAGAAAATATGCTCACTATTAATATTCACCAGTGAATTAACAGTCAATAAATCAAGTAATACATTGACAATAAGGTATGTTGAACATAACTTGTGCATATCACCACTGCCCACACATTATTCCAACTGACCAATAAATTAGTGAATAAAATCACTTTCCCACGAAGTGCAACAGACAAATCAGGTCAATTAGAAAATGTCTATTGCTAAATATAATATACTCATTCATTTCTGACATGTATAAGTTCATTATCAGACCGTGGAGAAAGAACATTGTTGGAATTAGTCGCGCAAAACAAAATAAACTAACAGGTATACATTGCAAGGACATGCTTTTGTTTCTTTCTAATTGTCAAGAGGTTATTTGAAGAACGAAGGCGCCACATTCGTCATATTAACATTTAATTTTTTGCTAAGACAAGACGAATTGTTCATAAATATAACCAAAACAAGGCTGCAGGACTTAGACATGTGATGAGGAACAAAAACAACTATTGAATCCTACAGACTTTGGTAAACGTGTACCGAAGAAGAAGAATATTCTGGCTGCAGTGTCGGAGCTTGGTTTCGAAGGCTCCCAGATCTTTTTTTTCAGCTCATTACTTCGATTCGACTTCCTTGTTTTGCTCATCACTAGGGCATGCAAATTTACCGAGATTTGGTTTTACCGGTATGTGGGGACTCTGATATGAAAATATGAAATGTCACGGTTGGCTGATTTATTTATTTAATTTGTACTTACTCTGTACATCCCTCACATTATGGGTTCCAAGACTTGCGAGCGGATCAAGTCTGGACTCCCCCCTATTGTCCGCTAGCTGGTTGTTATGATTCTTGGAAGGATTAAGGGTTGTTCAATTAAACTCAACATTTTAGCTAATCTACTTTAATTACAATTACGGTTTAAATATCTACATTAATTACATTAGACTTGCAATTACGTTGATACAGCTAAATCCAAATGAGACACACATTCGCACACACTAGACACACTTTACACCAAACACTTATTTAACCACTATGTTTCTAAATATTGTCGCTCCACTTTTTAGCTGGTCACTACACTAATGTTCATACGGAATTACATTGTTACTTTATTTCGACTCGCCCAAATTCTCTAAATGTCTCTAACCCATGTCTCTTAAAAACCAACTCCAAAACATGGTCTTAACCATACGACGGCTTAAAATCAACTACTTAAAACGCGACCACCCTAAATATGCTTACATCGCCCAACTCTTAAATGTCATTTAACACCTCTTGATTGTCTGTCTTGTACTATCTTAAAATTCATAATTTATTGGTGATAACTCAGATAAATATCCGATTAGAAAATAGCCGAATCATAATATTTATATCTCAGACAAAAATGAATTATTATTTATGTGCTTATTGTTGACGTATATTTTTAACACAATAATTTACGATTCACTTTTCATGTTACATTGACAAAAGTTCATTGAAATATGCCCGCAATAAACAAATTGTATCTATAGTCATCAATAAGACTTGTTCTTATTTTGGTACATATAACCCCAGCTGAAGAGAAAACTCTTTCCGACTCAACACTCGTCGGCTTTATTGTTAACAGATAGTTGTAAGCCAGCGTTAAATATTTTCCTAGACTTTTTTCCTCTTCAAGCACAGCGATTTCTTTCCTAATAATTTTTGTTAAAGTTGTAGTGTTGGTGGATGTTGTTGCATTAGAAATTACTTTGTGTTTTATTTCATTTTTCTTTTTAATTGCCAAATGTTATCTTTCCTTCATAGTTAAATTAGTTATATCAACAACTTCAGTTACACCATCTTCAGACGACTCATTTGATTCATTTATATTTTCAGAATTTTGTTTATTTACCCGTTCAATGAGCGCCACAATAGTTTTAATAACTAGTGATTTATTTAATTATACATAATAATAGAAAGAATCTTAAACAACACACAATTTTGGAAAGCAGGTGGCGGTTAAAAAATAAAAATACATGAAAAAATATTCAACATAATTTTAAAAAATTACCGAAATTATCGCTATATTTTAAAAAATTTACCGGTAATTTCGGTAATCATATTTGTTGGTAAAACCGATTAACCGTTTACCGGTAATGTAACCCCTACTCATCACTATGATCCGACTTCCTTTTTTTTACCGACCGCCAAAATATATAAAGGAAGTATTGTGATCATACCGATTTTGATATTTCGAGATTTCTATGGATCTCCACGAATTGAGGTCCCTACATAACGTTTTGAAAATTTTTAGCATGTTGTCTGTCGGTCCGTGTACACCTGCAGAGCAAATTCGGCTAAAAGAATTTTTATGAAACTTCATATTTAAGCTTTTGACATCGGTGGCACGAGTTGATCAACTTTTGGTAAAAATTGATCAACCCGTGCGTGACTGAAGGTTTTAAGATTTTTGCGAATATTTCACAGAAATATTTCGAAAAAAATTATTTAACAAAAGTTGCAATAAAAGCAATAATTAACAACTTTTATTCGAGACATTTTTGAAAAATTTCTCTATACATATGTATTTTCAATTAATATGCAGTTACGTGCCTTTTTCCTAATCATTTTTAAAGCCCCGTTATCCATTTGTTCTTATGTTATTTAAATGAATATTTTAGTACTTTAAGTTGACTATAATTTTAACATGTTTTTATCCTCTACAATATTTTCAACATTAAAAAAAGATTGATTAAATGAGTTTCGTCCGTAAGTTAGTAATTATAGTTGAAGGTAATGGGATTCGGACCAGTCAGAAAATAAAAACAAATTTATTAACTTCGCTAACGTTTCGATTTAATTTAAATCTTCATCAGAGCTTAGTTAATAGTCACGATATAAAATAACAATTTTTAAAATTAATAGAGAATACATCATATTGTCCGGTTATTGAACTCAGAGATGAAGTGACTATTAACTAAGCTCTGATGAAGATTTAAATTAAATCGAAACGTTAGCGAAGTTAATAAATTTGTTTTTATTTTCTGACTGGTCCGAATCCCATTACCTTCAACTATAATTAAAAAAAGATATATATTCAAATAATTATTTTTCTAGAGATTTCTCGAGAATTCTCGAGAAAATAAGTCTAATTTTTCATTTCTCGGAAAATGAAAAATGTCGAGAAATCAGAAACACTACTGATTAGTATTGACATTTATTCAGTAGATGAAGTTGCAGATAACCTTATCTGTCAGATAGTTACCTAGAGGTATACCTGAAGGTGGAAAGACCGGGCCTTGAAACACTATATTTAGTCTGTTCAAAAAATCTGAAAAAAGAAAGAAATAGTAAATAGTAAAACGGGAAATTTCATTCAGAATATTTTATTTAATATTTAGGTTTAGTTTGCCTTTTATAGATTCCTTTTTTTGACTATTTGTTCGTAATGACCACAACTGAAAGGTCTTGTTGGCAATTGTAGAATCGCACATATGTTAACTTTGAAAATAGAATCAAATGAATAATGACAGTAACAACCACGTAGATAGGATGGCAGCACAAGCACAAATAAACCAGTCATCATAAGTATCGCACCCAACATCTCCCGATCAACCGAGGATGATTTAACGCGCTCATAAACCATAAATCCGGTCTAACCTGTGGTCCAAACACAGTGGCGTACACACAATCTCCCACAAAACAAATTATGATCAAATTTTAAATACATCATACCGAAAAATATTCAAGGTTCGCTGTTATATTTTTCTCGGATGAAACGGTCCCAGCAAACATTATTATACGGGCCAGTACTGGTAAAGCACATACTCCCCGGCATTGAAAGTAATGGGCCAGTACCCCGGTGTCCCCGTGGCCATTACTGGCCCATTGATGTATCAGTTGCCGGCCCAGCAACGGTAAAGTGCAAAATATTCACATTAGTTGCAAGATTTATTTCTGATGGTTTTAAGTAAAAAGTATGAGTGAAGAAGAGTGCTTATAAAATGCTGGTAAAGTACTTCGTATAGGCGGAATGCGAAATACAAATGTGAAGTACATTATTAATACTGGCGTTGCACTTACTTTTGGTGCCAGTAATTTACCAGCATAAAAGCAGTTTGCCAGCATTCGTCCGTTAGTTGAATGTTTGCTGGGGTGCTAATAATTGACAATGAAGAAGATTTTTAATTAAATATTCAGTATTTTCTTTAAATACGTATTAGGGTCACTCTTAACCAGGGGTTGAGAAACCGACGTAAATTACCCGAAATGGGATGAAAATGAAAATATCGGTGGTAATGAAGGCTCAATAAACATATAAACTGGAACCTGCACAAAATTTCTTGAACTTTGCTCGAAGTACGCAATCCAAAACGAGGCAGATATGTTATTTTTTAGAGTTTTGTAGGCAGTGGCGCACCCAGGAATTGGGGGAGGGGGTAGACAAGAAAAAGTAATGTTCTAAAAGAAGCTCCTCGTTTTTGAAATACTAGTGATAACCAAAAAAAAAGGTCCTCACTTGTAAAACACAAGTTATGACAAAAAACCTGTAACATACAAGTGATGACAAAAAAAAAAAATAAGTGTCATCTCTCTACTTTTAAATCCATATCTATTTATTTACCTAAAGACCATGGTGATACAAAATTTAAAAATTTGGTATTTCCCTCCTTCTACGTGGGGGGGAGGGGGCGGGGGGCGCCCACGTCCCCCTGGGTGCGCCACTGTTTGTAGGTATGACCAAAAAACCTTTATATCATCATTCTTGTGATTGTTTCTGTGTGTCTGTTCAGTAGAAATTGTGGTAAAAGCCTGGACTTTGAAATTTGGCATGTTTGTACAACTCTTTGACCCACATATACAAAAACTATTGAGAGTTTGAAAAACACATCGCCGAAAAAATATAAACAAAATATAAAAAGAAAAAACATCGAATTTTTTTTCGAAATTTTAAGTGGGATATTAAATGAAGCCTCTTAATACATGGATAAACCAAGAAATTATTATTTTTGAAAAAAAAAAAAAAAATATATATATATATGCGATTTTTGATAAAATTGCGTCAAAAAGCTTTTGTCCGGCAGTCAATTTCCCAGAGGAGTAAATCACAAAATCTGAAAAAAATACATCTCTATAATGGATGTAATTTTGAAACTCTTCTCTTGAAAAAAAAAAAATCGTGCATTTTCAAGCATTTCAGGGTTTTGTAGGTATTTAGTAAGTGATAACAAATTGTTGGTACATATTAAAAAATATAAATTTCGATAACATTTGAAAGAATAATCCACGAGCTTCCATCTAGACTTTCAAGCGTACTTGAGATACGCTCGTATCAAGATCTAGATGTAGATACCCAGTTCTCTAGTAAGTCAAATAAATATTGTAAGGACGGTGTTTGAAAAAGTTCGATAACTTTCGAAATAATTGTCAGATCAGAAATTCCTGTTGTACTATTCCGGTTCACGTTAAAGTGCAATACTCAGAATTTTTCAGATTTTTATATTAGTTCCTCTGGGACCCAGGGAAATTAATATAAAAATTTAATTTAGCCCAGGTCATGGGCCTAATTCAATTTAAAAAAAATTCCTAAAAGGCCTAAAAAAAATCCTGTTAAACTATTCCGGTACCAATCAATGTACATTGTTGAGCATTTTTTAGATATTTAGACCAACTTCTATGGACAATAGAAGGGGGGGGGGCAAAAGTTATGAATAGAACCATATAAAAATTGATTTTAAAAAAATATGGGTTAGGTGATTTCTCCACACATAAGACGTTTTATTTAATACTCCATTTAAGTTTTAAAAAATATATTTATTTATTTGTTTGTATACGAATTTGTTTATATTTTACCCGTGATGAGTTTTTTGCACTTAGCAACAGTTTTACTATATGTGGGTCAAAGAGTTGTACAAGTATGCCAAATTTCAACTTTCTAGATCCAACCTTTTGGCTACAATTTCTTCCAAACAGACACATGAAGGTCGGTATAAATGTTTTTGATCATATCTACAAAACCCTAAAAATGAGCATGGCACATCATGCCAAATCCCAAATATAGCAAAACGTCAGACAAGTCAACTGGAGGGCATTTAAGGACGTGTGAATAAGAACCTCTTGGCTCAATAACTTGAGACAGTAGTACAGAGTCACTGCACAGGCGATCTTTAACCTCGAAAGAAGGTCAAAGCAATTGTTGAAGAAGAATAAAAATGGACTGGTATGGTAGATGACTAAATGGTCCCAATGTGAGCTTAATGGATCGATCCGTGTTCAATTAGACTGCATATTGTACTTAGTAAACAATAATATTATTTGTTAACATAAAACACTGTATGCACTCAATTATAAAATAACTTTAAGGTTAGGTGGTAGAGCAGTGTAAACTGAACCTTGCCAATAAAGAGATTTATTATTATTATTATTAAATTTTAACCAAAAGACTGCTTAAGTTGACATCGCAAGATCATTTTTGTAACCAATTTTGATGGTTGTTTTACCTTTTTGCCTTGAAAGTTTTAATTGTTACACCAAATAAATCCAGATGATCTCAACGTCTTTAATATGCAACTAAAATCCACAGAAAGTTTGATTGATAAATTAAGAGTAAACTAAAAGGGTTACTGAACTCTTATCTACTATAGTATAAACGTACTGAGATATTATTGTTTTGTAGTTAATCTTATTAACAACAATAGAAGTAATATCTGAAAACTATTACAATAATAGTCCACTTTACTAAGCCTTTAATATTCACCAGAAGCCATTTCAAATCGAATTTTCAATTACTAGTTATATTTCCATCTGTGTTCCGTCTTTTTACCCCCTTCGCGCCTGACCTGTACACGGCTAAACCTCTCACTGCGTACTGAAACGGATTATTGAAATTATATGTTCGAATTCAAATCGACACTCATAAATCTATTATGCTCGCCCAAGAAATTGATAATTTTAAACAAGATAAAGCCATATCCGTACACTTTTATTTTTATCAAACAATTTTTAGTGAGATGTTATACATCATTAATGACAATAAGGCATAAATCATTTAGATTGATGGATGGGATTTAAGCAATACTATAATTTTTAGGTGTTATTGTTAAGCAATCTTGTTTTATAAATGAGATAATCGTTTTCTTCATTGTATCATGAGTTTGGTTTGTTCGGACGACCATCATCTTCTTTGCTCTCTCAGTTGTAACTTGCGGGAGATTTTTTTTTTATGTACCCTATATCAGTGTTTCTCAACCTTTTCTGCCATGGAACCCCCCAAAATAACATAAATATTGTCTGCGGCCCCCCTATATATATATATAGAGAGAGAGAGAGAGAGAGCGAGAGGGGAGCGAGGGAGGGATCTCAAGGTGTATCAAGATAGAGGAAACACGATTTTTCTCAAAAAGACGATGTGTGAGCAAGTTGGGAAAAAAATTTGGTGACCAGAGTTTACCCAAATAATTGGATGGTAGTATTTAAATTTTCGGAATAAACCGGAAGTACAGGATATCAAGGACATCTTCGATTTTTTATATACGTTCCTATATAAAAAATCGTTGGGTATAATTGGATAAAACTTTTGAAAAGAAACAACTTTTACATAAACATGTTTTTAACATCTGTTACGATTACCTATAATGGCTTGCAAGTATTTTTATTTACAAGTATTCCATTGTTCCAAGTTGCTTTCCATTTTGAACACTTTCGCATCCTTACTCTTTAGCTAACAGTACCTCGAAGCATAACGAAAAATATTGCAAGTTCAAGTCGTACCTACTTGAAAGTACTTGAAGTACCTCCAACGCGAACCGTTTTAATTAGTTTAAATTAGTTGTCAAAATAAGTATAATTTATTTTATTTAAGTTTAAAAGGTATATTTTAATGAATATAAATGTCATATATTTATGAATATATCTTGCAAAATTGAGCGTTTATCTATTATAATTTCATGCTTCGATTTTATATGACTTCGCGGCCCCCCGACGAAGCTTTACGGCCCCCCAGGGGGCCGCGGCCCCCCGGGTGAGAAACGCTGCCCTATATGACAATGAGAGCAGAAGATTTAGCGGGTATAGCCAAACCTTGTAAAGTCATGACAATAGAGCAGTTTTCCCTAAAATCAAACTAATTAACAGTACCTACAAATTAAGTAACAGCGATATATTAATCTTCTTTTTCATCCTATACCAGAATTTCCAGTTACGATATTCATCATTTTTGGTCATATTTATAAATTCAGCAAGCAATAGTATACTAGATATTCTACGTCTTCGGCTTCATAATAGGGATGGGAAAAAAACATCGATGTATCGAAAACATCGATGTTTGTTTTAAAAACATCGATGTTTTTACCATCGATGGTCAGCTGGCGATAGTATCGATAAAACATCGATGTCTACTACCGATGTCGATGTTTAAAGTTTGAAATTCAGAAACTACCGCTAGAGGCGCTGGAATCTTAAAAATTTAATTTTTATTAAAATTAGTACACAAAATATAAGCGCCGTCTATTGTGATATAACAATAATAATAGTGTTAGTTCTTATTCTTTTTAGCAGTTAGCAGAATACGAAAAAATAAGAAGAAATTTTTTCAAACAATGCGAACGACCAACGACGCCAACACACTTTTTCTTTTTGAGCCTTGTTGACACTTTCCCAGTTGTTATTCCTCCAATCCCTGGATTTTTGTAAGTTGTCATTAGCTATTTTTTTATATATTGAAGTTGGCTTTTCCTGAACAAAATGATCAAAAACTTCAATTAATCGGTAAAAGTAACTAGAATTGAAAATCTAGTTCCGCCTAAACCAAAGGAACAGAGTTTATTTCAACTTAAAAAAGTATAAAAATAATTGTGTATGACAGTGTTATTTTTATGTTAAATAATATAAAATTAGCATTAAGATTACTATATTAGTATTGTAATAAAATCCAATATTTCATTTTAGAAATGTAAAAATAGTAAGGTCTGTTCCTTTGGTTTAGGCGGAACTAGATTTTCAATTCTAGTTACTTTTACCGATTGATTGAAGCTTTTGATCATTTTGTTCAGGAAAAGTCAACTTCAATATATAAAAACATATCTAATGACAAAGTACAAAAATGAAAATTGCGGTTAGTTCCGCCTAATCGTTTGGAATAGACTGTAGGTACAAATTAGGATTATTATATTGGGTATAATAATATTAATGTGAAATTAATTACTATTAAAAAGGAATATTTCTATTTCAAAATCTAATAAATGCTTTTTGTGTATTATGTGTTACTTTTTTCGTATTTTATCTTTACATTATTAAATAAAACCTATATAATATAAATAAATAGCTTTTTTTTAATATTAATAAAACATCGATGTTTCCGATACATCGATGTTTTTCCTTCGATGTATTTTCAACATCGATAGTAAACGCCGATGTTAACATCGATGTTAAACATCGATGTTTTGCCTTCGATGTACAACCCTACTTCATAACATCTTTAAAAGCAATATAACTTTGACACTAAAGAGAAAAGCGTATGAATATGCATATTGTCTGTTATGAATTATGCCACAGAACTCTTAAGCTGCATTCAGAGCTCTGTAAATCAACACGTTGTACGCTATGGATAATTTTTAAACGAGGTCATTTGGTATGATCGGACATGCTCGTGCTTTGTCGTTGCTATACTACTGTTGAGCGATATAGTACGAGCTTGCCCGATCATACCAATTGCACTCGTTTAAAAACTATCCATAACGCACAGCGTGTTAATTTACTGAGCTCTGAATGCAGCTTTGATCTAACAAAAGCATGTGCTTAAAAACTACAGAAAGCACAAAGTACCATAGAACGAGCTGTGCTTGGAATTACTCTTTGGGACTGAGTACCCAATCAGGAAATACACCGAAGAACTAAATTGTCTGAATCCTAGTCAGAGTGGCGTCAATGAAATGAGCAGGACATCTAGCCCGTTCAAGCTAATAAAAATGGACCAAAATAATCTTGCGATGGAGGCCATGTCAAGAGAAAAGAAGTAAAAAAGGACCACCTACTCGCTGGACTGATGATATCAAGCGAATAGTCACAAACTGGATGGAACAGGTATAGGACCGCATAATCTGGGTTTGCTTAGGGAGGCCTATCTTCAACAATGCATGGCAACTGCTGGATGATGATGATATACTAGATTCCTGTTGTAACTATAGAGCAAGAAATGCCAAATTCAAACTAAACTGGACAGTATCCAAGAAAAGAGAGGTAACAAACCCTGCTTCAATTTCTTCCCAGTATGGATTAGGCAGAATTACTTGTTTCGACACACATCGTCTTGCTCTAGGTTCTTCTCTTTCCATTGTCTCCATTAAAGAATTATTTTGATAGGAACTAAAATTTAATTTAGTCTCTCTAATTGTTGAAACTAAATCAGAAACTAAAGGAAAAACGTCCAGATTTATTTAACTGAGAAGGAATTATGTTTAATCATGACAATGCACGTTATCACTTAGCAAGAATAACCCGCGAAAACATTCAGGACTAAAACTGGGAAATTATTCCACATCCACCGTATTCACACGTTCTCGCGCCTTCAGATTTTCATCTATTTAGGTCTATGGAACATAAACTCAGAGAAAAATATCGAAATATCACCAATCTAGAAAATCACCTGATCAGTTATTTTAAGTCAAAAACAGAAAACTTCTATAAAGAGGGTATCGAAAAATTAGTACAACATTGGGAAGCCGTAATAAATATTGATAGAAATTATATTTTGCAATTATACATGATATATACAATAGAATATTTATTTAACGTCCAATTGGTATAATAGTAGAGTTAGGAAATAATTTCATTCAGCTTTTTGGACAAGAAGCGTTTATTTAAACAACACAACGTTTCGTCAACAACATTGTTGGCTTCTTCAGGTGCTACAAACAACAATATACAATAAAGTAACAATCTTATATAAATATAAAATGTTAGTTAAACGTCACTCTAACAACATGTACATCACCAGGGATGGTGAAATTGCATAAATAACATTGACAAAATAATGTTGTTCCAACAATGTTGTTGGCGAAACGTTGTGTTGTTTAAATAAACGCTTCTTGTCCAAAAAGCTGAATGAAATTATTTCCTAACTCTACTGATATATACAATGTTTTGTACAAAATAATGGATTTCTTGCTGGTCCCCTTAACATATTATAAGTTTATAGAGATATGATGAATATATCACAAAAGAGAGAAAAAAAAAAAGTGTAAGAAACAAGCAAAAAACATATCTGAACAAAAATCATGTGAGTAGTTTTATTTCTACAGATTCATGCTTCTTTCTCCCTTGGTGTTTTCCACATAACTCTCTCTTCTTTCTGCCAACGGAGTGGCCGAGCGCATTAAGTCGTGCGGTTTTAGACTGTTAGAAACAGGCGGGACTGGGCGGCCGGTGGTTCGAGCCTGCTTCGTTGGTGATATTATTTGGGCGAGAATAATATGTTTACATTACTCTCGTTCACCCCTCATCCAGGTGTAAGAGCTCGCCCCCTGGCATCGGCGATTAGCTTCGTTGCAGAAAAAAAGGCCGATGTAAAATAAATAATATAATAATAATAATAATCTCTCTTCTTTCTCATCCTACTCTTCTATATCTGTCAGTCCTTGATTTATTTCCCTCCCTCTATCTCTTTTTATCTTCTCATTACCCTTCTCTGCCAGTCCTCATCCAATCTTTCTTTATTGGGGTTTCATGAGTTTCATAATTTAAATTAAATTTCTCTATTTATAAAATGTTTTACTCCGCCTCTGTTCTAACACTTCGACGCCGCGTGTGCTTGCAAGACACCGCCGACAGAGCAGTACTAGCCAAACCGCACGTGAGATATTGCTCTTGTCCGACTCTGCATACAGACTGTAAGCGCAGGTGGAGCAGCTGATACCGTAAACACATGGGTTCAACTTCGGTCATATTACGTAATATGTATTCGGTGTTTGTTTTTTTGATTTAGATATGCAATATAAGAAGTTTTATTCAAGATATGTGCGCTATTTAGCAATACTTTTTGTTTAGTAAAAACAATCGAATTGAAAAAAAAAAGAAAAATACGCAGACACATCAAAATATGTCTTCGATATTTTTATACATAGTACTGATATTTTACATGGTACATTTTTTCCCGGAGAAAATTAGAAGATTGGTTCTTGACATCGAAAAAAAGTACAATTACTACGATAAATAGGTGATGAGATATTAGTGATCAATCCTTTTGATGCTGTTTAGATAGGACATTGTTCAATTCTTGGTAACACGTGCATGACATCAATTCACGTTTAAACTATGTAGGTAGCTCTTTCGATAAGGGGATCATGTGTAAGAAAATGGTTTTGCAATTCACCGGCTAGTTGAAGCCTTTTTTTACTAAACTTGCTGTGAGTGGAATCTTTTCGTCATCACCACTAGAATTTTCTTTCAGATCAGAAGTGGCAAGGACCACCTTCGCTATTTCATTATCTTCAGGTGAATGCTATGGTCTTAGCGATGATCTCTCCAGTTTAGAGCGGTAATACAATGATGGTTCCTGTCTAATCCAGCGAAATCTTAGTGCAGCAAATTTCATCTGAGCATTCGATTTGCTAACCTAGAGCCGGAAGTCTATTTTCGAGGTGACAAACTAAAATACCCTCTGCCAGTCTATGTTGGAGTACCTCTTGACAGATCGCTGACTTACAAGTCCCGCGGTATTAAAGTCGCACAGAAAAACAAGACCAGGAATAATATCTTGCAAAAGCTCTCTGATACTAAATAGGGAACAGATGATAACGTCTGCACACTGCTGAAATAACCCTAGCTTACTCTGTTTCCAAATAATGAACTTCGGTTTGGAGGTCACTAATCGAGAAAAAAAGACACTCTACTGCACAACACCATGAGCATAATATTGGCTTCTACGCGAATGCCTTACTGGGTGAATACACACTAGTATATACCAGACCCTGGAGATGTGCGGCAGCGTCTAATACACTTCACCGTGCGAAAGGAATCAAGCAAACCAAGCTTTATCAAGCATCAGTTCATCTATGTCGGCAAATGATAAATGTATAATCCTTTTCCGCCAACTGCATACGTAAATTTGAATACAGTAATAATAAAAATTGATGTGAAGTGTGAATATTCACACATTTCAGGGTTTAGCAGGTATATAATAAGAGAAGGCGATAAGCTGAGTGTGTAGGACAAATTTTACCTTGTAGTAATCACGGCAAAATGAACGATATTTTTAAAATAATTTATCGTCTGTTAATCATATAATAAGACTGGTTATTAAATTTACGCTCTTAAAAATTAAATACAACATTTGTCAAAAAATAACTAGAATTTTGACAAAATAATTTCAACATAATAAAAATGCAAAAAAAAAACAGAAAAAATAAGATTCACTCCGTACTCGAACTCGAAACCCTTCGTTTTCCAGCTCATTTTAGCAGTGCTCTAACCTATTTCGCTATCGCACGCTTTGCATGTGAGTATCTTACATTGGTATAACTTTTGTACTTTGTGAACCAAAAACCACAAAAAATGCGTCATTTTCCGAAAACATAATCTGATCAAAAATTCCTGTTGTACTATTTCGGTTCACACCAATATACATTACTTAGAATTTTTTTAGATTTTTAGTTTAAACCATCTGGGCTACAGAGTGTGGGACAAAATTGTTTTTGCACAATTTTGGCAAAAATCGCATCAAAATAATTTATTTTGCAAAAATAAAAATTTGATCGTTAATCCACGTACTAAGGGCTTTCATTTGATACCCTACTCAGAATTAAAATATTTTTGTTTTCGATGAGCACATATTTGTTTATATTTTTAGGGGGGTATGTTTTTTAGATGTTTTAGTATTTTTCCTATGTGCGGGTCAAAGAGTTGTATAAGCATGCCAAATTTCAACTCTCTAGGTTTAGCCGTTTGGCTACAATTTTTACCGAACAGACAGACAGACAGACAGACAGACAGACAGACAGACAGACGACAAAATGACGGTATAAGGGTTTTTTGGTCATACCTACAAAACCCTAAAAATACGTAAAATTTAGGGAAATTTCCTACATGAAGACGCAGAATTGGGACCATTCGGCGATTTGTAAACTGTGTTTCTAATCATGCAAAAATAATCTGTGTAAAACAGGTTTAAGTGTATAGCTACATCTGTATAAATTCTAGTAAATTATTTTCTTTATTTCCTTAGTGACTAGCATGCTCGTAAATAAAATATGTTACGCCACTGTAATCTAGTGGTATACCGCACCGAGTAACTAGTGATAGTTTTAGTTCTTAATAAGATGTCTTCATTAATCCTGGCATAAATGCTCACATAGTGTGTTTTCCTTGATATAATCTATTATTAATCTTAAACCCTAGTCGCGTTCAGTACCGCGTTGCAAGGCAAAGCGATCATGTGGAAAATTGAGAAACATTCGACCAACCATTCTATTTTATTACAATGATTTCAAATACTGTAGATGTTTCTAAATAGCAATGTTATTGCTGATGATGAGTTTAAACTGTTTATTGATCATTATTTACGTACTTTAAACTAATGTGTCAGATCCTTTACAGAATTCTGATTGCCTCATCACTTTAAGATGATCAGATAAGATTGCTTTATAAATACATTTAAATGTTTTATTATGTATTAATTTACATATTAGAAAAGAAACATATTTTAAGAACACACTATACCTCGAATTACTATGACTTAAAGCGCTTTGGACTTACAACATTTTATGCTGCTACAGTTCTCCAAAAGTGCGGAATTTGATTCGGACTTACGGCTATTTAGCAACATAAATTGAAGTACAATAGATGCAGTATTCTTACGAGACAATGAAAAAATCCATATAGTACAAAACAACCCAGCTTTTCTGTGTTTTGTGGATCTCGCAAAAGCTTTCAACAGTTAGGAGGTATGGTATCATTGAAATACTGTAAGAAGAACATACGAGGGGTGATTGAAAAGTAATCGGCCTAGGCAAGAAAACACAACTTTTTCGGCAAAACTCAATTTATTTCTTAACATAGTCCCCTTTTTGAACTATACACTTCGTCCAACCATTCTCCAAATTTTCGAAACCCTCAGAATAATAAGATTTATCGAAGCCCTAAAAATAAACTTCTGTTTCAGCGAAGACCTCCTCATTCGACACAAATCTCTTACCACCGAGCCATTTCTTCAAGTTGGGAAATAAATAATAGTCGCATAGGGTCAAATCTAGCGAATGTGGTGGATGAGTAACCAGTAAGCCAATGATGGTGCAACAGCACTTTTTTCTTCGCCAAATACAGCTGCCTTCGTTTCAAATCGGCGTCGAATCGGTCCAACAGCTCTGCATAATATACGTCCGTGATCATTTTGCCCTTTTCCAGGAAGTCGATGTGAATGATACCATGCGCATCCCAAAAAACTGTGGCCATGACTGTTCGTCGACAGACCCACCTTGGCCTTCTTCGGATTCGATTCGCCAGGAGCAGTCTGTTTCGACTATTCCTTGGTCTCTGGTGTGTTGTGATCGATCCATGTTTCATCCACGGTTACGAAATGGCACAAAAGGTCCTTCTTATCGCGGTCGAACATCGCCAAACATTCCTTCAAAATGGTCAGACAATCGCGTTTTTTAGTCGACGAAAGTGTGGTGACATCTTTTGGATGGCCTAGACCAGGGCTGCCCAACCAGTCGATCGCGGCATGATTTTAAGTAGATCTTTAGTTTTCTCTGGCTTCCATGTACTTAAAAATACATCTTATAAATATAAAGTAAAAATTAAAACAAGCTTCTCTCACTAACCTTTTACATGAAAAACAGCTTTCAAATGGCAATATGAAAAACATTTTACAAAATTTTCTTCCCGGGGCACGACTCCTTCACCTGGAAGGGCACTCTATGCTGCCCCGCTGGCCGACTACGCGTTCTGTTCGATCACGGTAACAATTTATTTATAAAAAGTAGATCGCAAATACAAATGGTTGAACAGCCCTGGCCTAGACGCTCATCATCAAAAATGCTCTTACGTCCGCGTTTAAATTCAACTGTCCAATATTTAATTGACGATATCGAAGGTGCAGTTCCCATAAACATCGTTCAATTCGGAGTTGATCTCATCGTTCATTTTCTTTTTCAAAAACAAGTATCTAATCACTACACGATATTCAGTTTGATTCAAGTTTGTTAAAATGCAAAAGTTGTTCGCTTTCAATGACAGTCTTACTCAAACTAAATAACGCAGCTGGTTGAAAATAAAGTAGTCATTTGAAGGCTAGGATTTACGAAAAATAACATTGATTTGATACTGGTGGTGCCACCTCTTGTCTAGGCTGATTTCTTTTCAACCGGTCCTCGTAAATCGGAGCAGGTAACAAACCTTATAGATAATATCAACACTTATAATTCGACCCAAATAACTGTTTTTAA
This sequence comes from Liopterus haemorrhoidalis, assembly GCA_963971575.1. Classification (NCBI taxonomy): domain Eukaryota; kingdom Metazoa; phylum Arthropoda; class Insecta; order Coleoptera; family Dytiscidae; genus Liopterus; species Liopterus haemorrhoidalis. Next base: position 7,979,826 of record OZ020613.1, read on the forward strand.
ACAAAACAGTTTCCCTTTCATCCTCGTGTGGCGTTTCTTGTGATGAGAAAACAGTGAAACATGTTTGTCGGATCCCATGTGATCGACATTATTTTTTTGCATTCCCGGTTAAGCATTGGTAGTATGTTAGGAAATAGTCGAGTTGTTTGCTTGGTACTATGAAGACTAATTATTCCTAGTTATCCACACGCAAACTATTGACATTTTAACGAAACATTAGTTTACTTATTTCATAATGAGAAATATAAAACTTAAGTTTACGTAAGTTTAAAATAACTTACTACACGTATAGTATGTATTTTTAACTGAGAAAACCTCGTTAACCAGATGAATGAACTCAATAAAAACTAAACATGAACTATTTGTCTCAGAAAATGCACTGAAAAATATATGAAACGAGACAGAATAATATAGTCTCCAAAATAATGTATACACACAAATCAGCACCTTAGAGGTAAACTGTATCAAGTCACATTTTTATCAGAAATGACATTTTAGTGCCAAGTGACTAAATACTTTATAGTCCATCGATTGGAAAATAATTTGGAACTATAGCTGTAGCCAGTTTCAATATACGTTGCTTTAAAACTGTATCAAGTCGATCAACGCAAGGAAGTAAACAATCTTAAATCGTCTTTTCTGAGCTGTTTATCATTTGTGACTTAATACAAGTTACCTCTGAGGTGCTGAAATATAATTGCTGTCGTTTTCCTCAATTTGCATCAGAAATTAATCGTTCCACACATTCGTCAGCTATTTCAGATGAGGAGTAATTCTATTTATAACATTTTCATTGAGATTACGGTTTTTTTGGACGAAACTATCACATGTATCTATGTGCTTATGTCTTGTTGACTCTGAGAAGTCATTCGACAACACTCGTTGGGCAAAACTAAGGTATGTTCTATCCTCAGAAAAACTACTAATAGAGAAGGCATATCGAGCCTATCATCTTTCTCAAACTAAAGTTGACATGCGCAAAGAACTCATAGAAACCGATCTTTTTGATTTCTCTGAGACAGAATGACGTTTATTACAATAGGTTACCTAACGACTGAAAACATGTTTTGTGCGCATGACGACTTTAATTTGAGACAAAAGATACGTATTTATATATCTTTCTTTCTCAATCTCTCTGGTTACGATATTTTACATGAGTATGAATGCGCGCTGCCCTCTCTATTAGTGGTTCCTCTGAGGTTCTATCAGATATGGGAGTTCCCCTCCATCTCGTTTATTATAAAACAGCTCTACAAACAAAGCCTAGCTGTCATGAAGATAGATAACACCATATCACTGAAATGTCAGATAAGAAAAGGCGTTCGTCAAGGTTGTGTACCGTTGCGCTTGCTGTATAATATTTATAATGAATATCAGATGAGACCTGTATTGGATGGATAGAATAGCAGAATCTCTGTAGGATGACAAGAAATATGAAACATTCGTTTCTCCAATGACACCCTTGTATACAAGTGATGAAGAATTTATAAATCTCTTGGAGAAGCCAAACACTATCATTGCTGATTACGGATTGAAAATTAATTGCTACAAGATTTAAATTATGATCTTGAACCGTGCAAACGAGTCTGTCAGAAATGCAATATCAACAAATATCTTAAATGATTGATTGATAAATGACAATTTTTTCCACATTTTTTCTTTATTATGAAATTATAAAATCGAATTTATTAAAATAAACAATCTTATGCTTGGTTTATATACGGAACAAGAATAAGGAATAGGAAATAAGAATAGTACACAAGATGTTAAACATGGCTGCGCCGTATCTCGGTTTATGTAGGAATGAAATTTAACTTAAACATAAGAATAGTTGGTAACATTCAACATTTTTATTCTTATTTCAAGAATAAGACACGATAAGCCTGCGCACAGCAATCAAAATGTCTGCAGTAATAAAGTTTGGTCAACAGATGTTTTTCAGTTGTGATCAGAGGGTTGTAAACAACAATAAAATGTTTTTAACGGTAATAAACGAAATTTTTTAAAAGGTTTTATGAATCAGAACCTGTCAAGTGACAAACGTTAAACACAGGCCAACGCAAGTACGCAGGCGCAGCGACGAAATGTTATGTCCTATATAAACGGTTTAATATTTTTTATTCTTGTGTGCTATTCTTATTTCCTATTCCTTATTCTTGTTCCGTATATAAACCAACCATTACCTAAATAAAAGTATCTTACAGAATGTGGATATATTTTATTTGGACGCTGCAATAAAATCGTTGAAGCTCAACAAAAATCTTAAACCAAACATGTAAATCTTTTGGCCTCACACACTTAAATATTGAGAACTGGTGTAAGTGAGATCATAAGCCAACCCTATTGACAGTTCTGGAGAAGATTGGTCCCTCTGTGCCATAACAGTCCGATGCAAGAACGTTAATGTTGTACTCAAAAACACGGGTGTAAGAAATTCGGAATGTATTCCTTTGACGTAGTATAATATTATTGATTTCAGTAAAGACTTTTCACAGTCGTAATTCTGTCCCTCGTTGATAATATTGGCAGACATTGTCTGGAATAAAACAGAAAGAGCAGTAACAATGTTAAAGTAAATGAAATTCCTCGCTGACAGCTGTCACTCAACAGAAAAGCTTCAATGAGTCCGTATAAAATTGGACTTTAATTACTGCCTATATCGTTCTACCATAATTTAGGCTGAAGACTGTGTCATCCTTTTTAAGTGTTAGTTACGGTCATTTCCCACACATTAAATCAGGTTACATGCTTTGGAAGATACACTACTTGACCAACGTCTAATGTGAACAATTCCAAATAAAAATAGCGGTAGTAATTAAGACAATATTATGACACAAATTTCTAGATGTAAAAGTGGTAGAATATTCACAGTAACCATGGATTAGGTAAAATTAAAAAAGGATTCTTTACTTCACAAATTATTTTAGTACCATTATACATACATTTTGGCTACCAAGTAGTCATCTTCAGTAGCTAAATGAAACCATGGTTTAATTTGTTTCATACAAGTTAATCTACGGAAGGAAAGTGATAAAATGCACCAATATACAAGGTGTCTCAAAAGAAATTTTATATTTATTTAGCTTACTGCGTGAACGCAACGTATTCGAGGGGCGCGGGGGTTATGTCAATCGGTAGCCTGGCTCTTGGGAATTCAGTCACTATGGAGCGTTTCTCGGGAGCAGACCGCGCGTTATGCGTGCGAGAGTTTTACAAAAACTTAAATGATGCGCCAAGCATTCCTCTCATTCGACATTGGATTAAAAAGTTTGAAGAGACTGGTACAACGCTGGATAAATCAAAATCCGGTCGACCTAGGTCATCAAGAACGGTAGAAAACGTGGAGAATGTTAATCAGTCTGTTCGTGACGACCCGAACCTTTCAATTCGGAAGCGCGCAAGTGCTCAAAATGTGCATAGATCATCATTACATCGCATTATGCACAAAGACCTAAAGCTGCACCCCTACAAAATTCAATTGGTGCAAGAATTAAAGCCCCAAGATGCCAGTCAGAGGCTTAATTTCGTAAATCAGGTGATTGAGCGATTTTCAACGTTTACCAATATTTTGTTTTCGGATGAAGCTCATTTTCATCTTAATGGCCACGTAAATAAGCAGAACTGCCGCTACTGGAGTGCAACGAATCCGAAACGCAAACATCAGAAACCCCTACATTCGCCTAAAGTTACCGTATGGGCTGCGATGTCGGCGCGAGGAATTATCGGCCCTTACTTTTTTGAAGACGAAAGGGGGCGTGCAGTTACAGTGAATTCAGAGCGTTATGTGGAGATGTTAGACAACTTCTTGGTACCTGAACTGCAAAACTTTCCTGGCTATAACCAAAGAACATGGTTCCAACAGGACGGAGCAACTTCACACACGTCCAATATGTCTCTGCCACGTGTTCGTGAAATTTTCTCAAGCAAATTGATCTACCGGAGAGGTGACATAAATTGGCCTCCACGCAGTCCAGATTTAACCCCTATGGACTTTTTCCTATGGGGTTATCTTAAATCTAAAGTTTACGCCAATAAACCGACTTCACTGGCGCATTTGAAAGAAAATATCCGTCACGAAATGGCAGCCATCCCTGAGTCCACCTGCCGAGACGTCATAAGTATTTTTACAGTTCGATTAAAAGAGTGCCGAGAACGCGAGGGTCTACATTTAGACGATATTATTTTTAAGAAATAAATCCCCAAAAAGTGTATTTTAATAAATAATAAACATTTTTTCTATATACGGCTTACTTTTTTTTTAATCGATCCACTAAATATAAAATTTCTTTTGAGACACCTTGTACCTCGTTTAGGTCAGCTCTTAAAAATCTCATTTTTTACTAAGATCTTTTTTCTTCTTTTTAGGGTTTTGTAAGTGTTAACCTCTTCTTCTTCTTCTTCTTCTTTGGCACTCGTTGATTTTTCGCCCCAGTCACATAAATCTTCCATCTTGATCTGTTCATTGTCAGGTCTTGCCATGTATTCTGTATACCAATACTTGCTAGATCTTCTGTTAGCTGATCTCTCCATCTCTTGCGAGGTTTTCGCACTGGTCGACTTCGTCCTTCCCATATTTTCCTAACCATTTTATCGTCCCTCATGATGACCTCTTCGGCTTTTTATATTGTGCAGTCAGCTGTGGGGAAAATCATCCTCAATTATTTAATACTTAAAAAGAGTACCTGTCTATACAGGGATAAAAGGTCAGGTCGAAACGTAGTACTGACCAAGTGGCTTTGATATCTATAACCGACGGTCTAGAAACGGAGAACTTACCATCTCTGCCTCAAAACGGCTATCTAGTCATTGGGAACATATTATTATTAATGTTATTGTAAGTATTACCAAAAAACCTTTATAAAATCTCAGAATCTGAAATAATTCTGAGAAATATACATTAATGTGAACCGGAATAGTACAACAGGCATTTTTGATTAGGTTATATTTTCAGCAGATGTTTTTTTTGTGATTTTAACAAAATTATTTTTTTAATTCACGAGTAATGATGTTATTGTCCAAGCGCGCATCTTAGGGGGGGGGGGGGGTTCTGAAGGTTTAAAGCATTTAAAAAAAACGTGTTTTTAAGGAACACTTGAATTTCCTTTCTTTCAGTTGAATTTTAGTGTTCAGAAGCTTTTTTTTAGTTTTTGTATTTTTGAAGTGAGGACCTTTTTTATGTTTTCACTTACATTTTCAAAACGAGGACCTTTTGTTTTTACGTCAGTACTTGAATTGGAAAGAAATACTCTAAAAAAAGTGTTAAAGGGCCTCGATTTTCGCGTTAATTATTTACACTTTTTTGATTAAATTTAATGTAAAGTTTATACTTACATACTGGTTAAATTATAGTGTTAGAAAATAGTGTTAAGGTAGTGTTAATTTTAATACTGAAAAAGTAATATTTTATAAAAATAACACTATCACGGTGATTTAGTTAACTAAAAACTTAAAGTTAAAATTTTGAACTATTTACTTTTTTTAAATGAAAATTTTAACACTAAAATTTTAACCAAACTGAGAATGAACATTTATACTTATGAATTTTTTGCTGTGAAAAGTCCTGTTTGGTTTTTAGCCCGATAAAAATGTTGCTCCTGGTCTAATCCCAATTTTGACTTCTAGCGCCCCCACTATAATCCTGGGTGCGCTTCTGGCATTTTCTATCCAAGTTCCTCACAATATTGATAATAATATATTATATTTTAAATACATAAATATAGATAATAATAAATATATAGGTATTTTCTTGGGTTTCGGTCGATAATTAAAAGCAAATTTAGTCAAATATTTAAAAAGATTTATTTACTTGCTAACTAGTTTCGGTTCTATCTGAACCATTCTCAAAGCTTGCAAAGATATTATAAAAATCAGAGTTAAAATTATAAAATTTGAAACATATTAAAATTTTTTAAGTTAACGGATAAAATTTTTCTCCTTATCTTCTACAGGTTGCGACACAAAAGGATGCAAATGTGTCGCAACCAAGAAAATACCTATATATTTATCTATAAAATACGGTCAAGAATTCTTTTATTCAATAGATAATAATATTTATCAAAATATATTTTCACATTATTGTTTTGTAGAGACCCATCTCTTTAAAAGTCAAAATATTCCTACTCATCTATCAATTACCATCTCTCTCATATCTTTTTCCTAGCAATTAATCTTTAAAAAATTACATTACAACAACAATACGCGTTTAAATTACTAAAAGATTTCTTAAACAAAACCTTTATTGTTATCATGTGCTCGTCACGTCGTCCATGTATTAATGTAAGAAGAATAAAAGAGGCAATCATAACAGCGACTCATATCTCCAATTACGTTGGTCCGCAGTCATTTGTTAATGAAACACACTACATATATGCTGCAGATTCCTTCACAATTACCGCCGGACCACACGCCGCGTACCGACTGCACTAATAACCAGGATTTGCTAACTGCTGCAACGCACAGGCAAATTTAGAACGCTCTATTACATTTTACACCAGTTTTAGTCAGGGATCTTTATTATCATCAAAGTATTAAAAAATTGATAATTGAAAAAGCATCGTATCATCATACCCATTTTAACTTTCCGAAATTTTTATTTCGAATAAACTGTTTTAACCGTGATTTCGGTCTGTCGGTCTGTCTGTCGGTTCGTGGACAGGTATGGAGCAAATTCGGTTGAACGGATTTGTAATAAATTTGATATTTAAGCTAAGAGAAATATATAAGAATTGGGGTTTAGAAATAAACTCACAGAAGACTGAGTATCTTGTTGTCGGCGAACAGGGAAGAGACCTAAAATTAGATGATGACATCATCCGAAACTGCCAGTCTTTCAAATATCTTATATGCTATTGTTTCTTATGTGTTTCGTCTGCTCTGGATAGTAATAATCAGGCAGATGTTGCATATACCGATTTTGCCAAAGCTTTTGGTGCAATTGATCACCAAATTATCATCAAAAAACTTATATTTGGACTTTCATCAGCACTGGTGGCGTCCAGTCCCGTCTTCCAGAGTCCCACAAGGATCAAATTTAGGTTCTCTTCTTTTTCAATATTTATTGATGACATTAATAATGTAATAGTTAGTGAACGATTAGTTTTTGCCGACGATCTCAAACATTTTCGAACAATCTCCTTAAATAATGACTCATCCTTCAAAACGACTTGGAAAATATCACTTATTGGTGCACCTTAAACAATCTTAACCTAAATCTTTCTAAATGCAAAATTATGACATTTACAAGAAAATGTAACCCCACTATTTTGCCCTATTTGATACTTAACCAGTTGCTTACTCGTTGCGAAAGTACCTGGAATCTGGGCATCGAGTTTGATAATAGATTTACTTTTAACTCGTATATAGATACGATTTGTTCTTCTTCTTATAAAATGCTTGAATTTATTTACGAGATTTGCTGATTATGAGATTCAAAAGAAGTTGCCATTGAAAAAGTGCAACATAAATTCTTGAAGTTCATCTACTTTTAAGGTATAGGATCCTACTCCCTTTCGATATCTCATATAATACCTTTCTTAATATTTTTTCCACCAAATATTTAAGTGAGCTTACTGTTAAACTCCATTACTTATCTGAAAAAATTAGAATCAAATATAAATAACGATCCACTTTCTTTTCAACAATAAAATTTTCACATCCCATCTTTTTGTACAAGGCATTCGTCACTTTTTTATCTTCCCCAGGCACATACCAATCTATTCCTTAAATCCCCCAACAAACAGGATGTGTTAATATTGTTAGCAGAATACAATAATTGAACCGTTCTAGTAATTTCTCATTGCTGTGTATTGTTTTTCTTTTTTCTTAAGTCCTAATATTGTTAATTATGTTCCTGTCCAATTTTGGCTATGTGTTTGGGAGAGATTAAATAAATAATATAAATAAATAAATAAATAAATAAATATAGGCGTCACCCTATCAAATTTAGCAAAGGGTGACATAAATAATGAAATAGGACAAAAAATACGTGTCATCGTGCAGTAAAACCGCGTTTTGTGGAACGATAATTTAACCATAAGGGCCAAAATCTATCTACAAGAATAATTGTCGAAATTATCTGTATCTACCTATATGTGTTTCACGAATAATTTGTAACAAAGAAATATTTCGAAAAAATTTATTCAACAAAAGTTGTTATACAAGTAATAACCAACAATTTTTATTTGAGACGAGTTGATATGTTTTTATAACTTCATATTTTTTCTATAGTCGTGGAGCACCGCGTATCAAACTCAACGGCTGTCAAATTTCCTCCGGTAACCCTTCACATTCAGTTTTAAAAAAATCACCTTACCATAATGAATCCCGGTTCATCATTTACCAATACTGATGTATTTTTCAATACTAGTATCTAATTGTAATTCCAAGAATTGCTTCCATATATAGTTACAAAGTTGCTTATTTTGCTCAGGTGGGTGTTGCAACTTGCGATCAAATACTAGAAATACAAATTATTATCTAACGCTAGTGTTGGGTAAATACGAAGCCAGTATGAATAATAATTCAAGTACCATACAGTATTATATTTAGAGAAATTTAAATAAAAACAGCAATCGATGTATCCTTGAAATAGAAAATAAAAATTATAATGACAGTAAAAGAATAGTTTCAGAAAACCATGGAAAAAGATGACATTTTGGGACCAAATAAAACGAAATTTAGAAGACTACTGAAGTAAATAATTCATGAAAAAGTAATTTTTCTTCAGTAATATTAAAATGTTTTCTAATTATTTCACGATACTAATTCTGAAAGCAGATGTACATAGCGGGATACAAACGCTAATGCTTTGTTACAAAAACTACAAAAAAATAAGACCCCGTCGCTGACTGCCATCTAGAGACAGGGGAAATTATCTTGATGTATTTGCTCAGACTTAAAGACCTAGGTTTTTAGTCATGCTATCACACACACAAGTCTTCGATTCGAATGCAAAGACTTTAATTTTCCAAGTTTAGACTTGAATAATAACTTTAGTGTGATAAGGCCTTTATCTAGAAACACCAAGATCAGGTTAAACGAAACTATAATACGTACTTAGTTATGCATGGCTCCGAAACATGAACCTTATCTAAGCGAATTCGACAACACCTCACAATTTTAGAAAATAAAATATTCCGTCAAATCTTTGGTCCCATTCAAATTAATGGTAAATGGAGAATCCGTAAGAACAAAGATATCCGAGAACTGACTCAAGGTCGAGTAATACACAAGAATGGAGAGGTAGACGATTACAGTGGATAGGACCCGTGATGAGGATGAAAGATGACTAGAGAATAGTAAAGAAGATATGGTAAGCTAAATTGAACACGCCGCGATTTGTGGGAAGACTTTGCAAGAGATGAAGATATCAGCTAATCGAAGATCTAGCAAAGTAATGGTATGCAGAATACGTGGAAAGACCTGATATTTAACAGATCAAGATGGAGGACTTACGTTAGTGAGGTCAAATTTCAACCCAACTAAAAGTGCTCATAGAGGAAGAAGAAAAATTGTTATTTTTCCGCATTTCTTCAGCATGTGATCAATTATCGCTTTTCATTTTCTACACATCCCGCACATTTAATAAGAAATAAAAGATTGTTGGTCGTTAGTTACTCTGGTCTACTGCTTTTCTGCAGCTTTTACTGTCATCCCTCTATCTAATACTAGGTCTTCCGGGTCATGTTTCCTAGTTCTAGGCCTACACTCAGTATTTCTTTTTGTCCATTGGCCATCCCAAGTTTTACTGCATTTAAATTTCACTTATATTCGCATCTCAAATTACACAATTCCAAGAAACGCTAAAAAACATTTGTTATCGCAATTAAAATATTTTATAGTAATTGAAAAAAAGTTAAAAATATTCAAAATGAGTCATATAAAAATTCAAGTCACTGTATAATTATAAAACAAAAAAATGTCAAGTATTCCAAGGCCTTTTTTTGTGATTAACTAAAGTGGATGTACTGTAAATTTGCAGAATAAGAAGAAGAATATAACTAGATATGTGGACTACTGTTCTCACAGGAAGATGGCAGTCAGCGACGGGGACTTATTTTTTTGTAGTTTTTGCAACAAAGCATTAGCGTTTGTATCCCGCTATGTACATCTGCTTTCAGAATTAGTCTCGTGAAATAATTAGAAAACATTTTAACATTAGTGAAGAAAAATTACTTTTTTCTATTTTGAATTCATAAGAGAGTTATTATGAAACTGAATTGACTGTTATAATAAGTTTTATTATGACACTAAACATTTTTATAGTAAAATTGGTAAAATTGGTAAAATTGGTACAATAACCTGAAAATTTTACAAAACAAAAATTGACGGCTATAGCACAGGCTATAGCAAAGAAACAGGCTGTTTCATTGGTTTAAGCGGAACTAGATTTTCAGTTCTAATAACTTTTACCGTTTAAGTGAAGCTTTTGATCATTTTGCGTAGCAAAAGCTTACTTCAAACTTTAAAAGGAGAGCTCATGACAACTTACAAAAACGAAAAGTCCAGTTAGTTCCGCTTAAACGTTTGAAATAGCCTATCTCTTGAAAAATATAAAACTAGCAAACAGTCCGCCAACTGCCATATTCTCAAATTAAATTCCCTAAATGAGGATGTTGTTTGATTATATAAAGCAAATTTATTGTTTTAAAAGGCATGAAAATGCAAAATAAAAAAATTAGTATAAAATACTCGTTACTTAAGGTTTTTGTCGCACTTGTCGATTAGAAAACTCATATGTTCGTGATAAACTAGACGCGTGCGGCAAAATCAAAAAAAAACCAATAAATTTTTATTTTTGGAAAATCATACTTTTTTATTGGATTTTTGCCGAAAAAGAAACTTGTGTGCCCTACTCTACTTCCGAGAGGGATTGATCTCAAAATCTAATACAATTCTCAATAATGTACATTGATGGGAACAGAAATGGGGACAGGAATTTTTGATCATATTAGTATTTCGAAAAATATAATTTTTTTTTGTCTTAAGATTTGAATTAAGAACCAAGAAGTTTTTAAAATTACTTTATTTTAACACAATTTTTGCCAAAAGAGTGCCAAAAAACTTTAGTCCCGAGTCCTTTTACCCCGGGGGGTTAATTTAAAAATATGAAAAAATTCTGAGTAATGCACATTAATATGAACCGGAAAAGTATCACAAGAATTTTTTATCTGATAATTATTTCTAAAGTTATAGAATTTTTCGCAACACTGTGTTTACAATATTTATCTGACTGACTAGAACTGGAGAGCTATTGCTGGGTCTTGATGCGAGCACATCTCAAATACGGTTGTAAGTCTCCAAATAGAAGCACGTAATTATTCTTTCAAAAGTTATCGAAATATATAATTTTTAATGTCATCGTCATCATCATTAATCAGCCGTTCTTGTCCACTGCTGAACGTTCAGCTTTCTCCATTCGAAACTTGTGCCTTAAATTTTCCGTTCCCCGCAACTCTCTTTACGTCGTCCGTCCACCTAGTTGGGGTCTTCCTCTGCTTCTGTTGGTATCTCTGGGTATATATATATATATATATATATATATATATATATATATATATATATATATATATATATAGTTGAATGTAGTTCTTGACGAAAATCGTTCGTTTCTCTTAGTATATTTTAATTAATAAATTTTGACGAGTAAATAAGAATTTTTATTTCTCCTTATATATATATATATATATATATACACAACTAACCCGCACCATAATATGTAACCATACTAAATACCTACAAAACCCTTAATGTATGAAAATTCACACTTCACATCATTATTTTTAAGCGGGACAAACTATTGAATACAAGACGTGTTGTCACCTTAGTTATGTATCGTATCATAAAACAATACATAGCATAACATTAACTTTTCTCCAAAATTCAAGTTTTAGTTTGAAAACGCAATATCAAGTTGTATACTTTCTTTGAAAGGTAAATTTAATCAGAAATAATTAAACTTGTAACTAATTTCACTTCCTCAAGTAAATACTTAATTAAAAACTTATTTTGGGGATGTCAGAACCAAGTATCAAGTTGAGGAATATCTATATATAGAATATTTTAATTGTTTCTCATTACGAAAATACCTATACTAAAACTCAAATTTGAGCAGTGAAATGTAATAATTATTGTAAATATATCAAATACGTATTACTGAATTAGTTTAATTCAGTAATACGTATTCAAATTTGTAATTCAAATTTGTCTAGAAGCAACCATGTTAGCAAAAGTAGAGAATTCCTCTAAGATTCCGCACATAAATAAGGCAAACCTTCATCGTGAGGGACAAATTACAAACAACATGTTCCATACAAGCTGTCGAGACAGCCACGTCCTTTTTAAATTAAAACTTTTTGTATTATTCTTTGTTTTACTAGACATTCGTAAGTATTTCATAAATAAAATCATTCTACTTAATTGAAATTGTAAATATATATGATATTTTCGGACGAAGGGAGTATATATTTCGATGTACAATATCCAGGATGACAATGACATTAATTTATTCAAATATACGTTACTGGAATATCTGTCAACGTGCACTAAACACATTTTTTTATATTGTAAAATTGGTGGTGTTCTAAACCAATCGTAAGCAAAGGAAAATAGCTCTTATCTTCATACACACAGTATTCTTAACTGACACAGACTGTAATGTAATATAGTCTAATTGACAGAATGACTTGCTATTTTCTATGTTCTGTATTTCTATGTTTACTTATTACAGATGTTCTTATGAACAAAATATTATTGCCGCCAGCAATGCTAATATGGGCGAGCCTTTAGCCCAAATTATTGAGAAGGCTTCTTAGATTTAAATCTGGTACCGATCAGGTAGTAATAGTGGTGTATGCCTGTAAAAGATGAGGTTCTAAAAGCAACAATGAACTTGAATCTGAGTTATTAACCTTTTAAGAAAAAGAAAACAACTTATCAACATCATAAAACTAGTATAAAATTCCCATGTTGTTTGACTCATTGATTTCTCAATATCTTTATTGCAATACCAACAATATTTAAAAATGATATCTACAATTTTAATTGGAATTCTAACAGCTCAATAAACAATCTATAATTTATATTCACAATTATCCAATTGAGAGTTGTGAATATACTTCCTTGAAGAATTCTTAGAGTAATTGATCAATATCTGGATACGCAAACACCCACCTAATCCTACACAAAGTGTCCAGTACGATGGACAAATATCCAGATAACGCCGACAACTGGTTTTCTCAGATGTGTTTCAATGTTCAATCGACCGACAAAAGGCAGCGGCGGAGAACATAAGTTCCAGGGGAATTAGTTACCAGTGAAAGGACAAACGAAATGAACCAAAACTAAAAAATTGCCTAAATTTAAACACTCCAATATGTGGGTAAAGAACAGCTGTCGATAGGACTGATACCCTTTTCACACTAGATCTTTAAGACGAGTGAACTTAAAATTCACCGATGTTTAAGATCGGTATGCTTTCACACTTGATGTTTAAATTTCTGGTGCTGTCGCACATTTTGAATTATTATAAACAATTAAGGATATTTCATTTCATTCTACAATAAAGGCACTACAATAAAGAATATATTACACCTGTATTAACATGTAAGTCGATACATTTTATCTCAATTATTGTAGCTCTGTATTTTATTAAACACATTATTAAAATAAATAATTTTATTATAACAATAAGTATAAACTTCTTATAACGTCGATATAATACAGTATTCTTGTTTTTGATAATATAAAATGTTGACAGCACAAGTTCAAGGAGTATTTTTTTATAATAGAAATTAAGTTGGCAATGCGTACGAAGTTTAAGACGCAGATCTCTGTCTTAAACATCGGTCGTGTTTAGACGAGGCCATACGGTTTCACATTAGCGTTTAAAGATACATTCACTTTAACATCCGATCTTAACCCATTAGAGCCCCTCGGCAACTAAAGTTGCCAACGGTTTTATTACCTAAAACTCTGATGATTTGAATCATAGGGCAATGCGCATGTAAACACTTATTATCTGTAGCTTTATTTATGGCCCATAACATAAATAAACCACTTCAAGTGCATACAATCAAAATAGTCTCAGTTTAAAGAAAGCAGCGTCACGTTAAATATTTACCACTGGTGCATTATGGAAAAATTGTAATTATAATTTTATTTTTATTTTCTATGCATGAACATATTTTGTTATATGTCAAAATATAAAGAAAAACGTTGCTTGGGAAAGTTTTTAAATATTTTGGTTTTGATATGTTCAAAATTGGACTTGAAAGTGCGTGGCCACTAAAGTTGCCGGCTAATATTTCGTAAGAGGTATATTTTTTGAAAATGAAATTGCCTTTACTAGTTGTATACTGATATATTCGAATGATTTTGATAAAAATATCTTGAAAATAACATCCACAGAATTACGGGCTCTAATGGGTTAAAGATCTAGTGTGAAAAGGGTATATGAGTAAAACATTTACAACATGGACTTTAAAGAGATAGAACCAGGCAGAGCCGGCTCTTGGTGAGGCGTACTAGGTTCAGCCTCAGGTGATGAACGGTTTCAAAAAATTTGTCATTGTGTAGGAGAGAGTTGGACAAAACCGATGAGAAGACCTTACCGAACAGTAGAGCTTTTTAATATCCCATCACTGTAACGTAGTGTAACAAGTCCATCTATCTTTAAAATACTTTCGTAGTTGAAATGAAATTTTGACAAACATTTCTTAAACCATTATTTAATAATTCACCATAAAAAATAAAACTGAATTTTTCTTCACTTCATCGTTTCAATAGAAACGATACCTACTTTAAATAGTCGGATAGAAAAGATATAAAGAGAGAAGAGTGATCGGAATACCAAGAGACTTGAAGGGGAAAAGAGGAAGATCAGGGGGTAGACTCATTAGGATAGCGAGGATAAGTTGCGGCAATGAACAATGGAACAGGTACTGGGCAAAACCAGAGGACAGGCTCCGTAGAATGTGCAAGGAATAGGAGGAAACCTTGGAGCATTTAACGAAGAAATGCAGGGAAATGGCAATCTGGGAGGAAGAAATAAAAGAACTGGTGAGTGCGGAAGACAAGGGAGAAAGATAGGCGAGAGAACTGGAGGCAAGAAGGAAGGATATAGGAAAGGGAAGCTGGAAAGAGAACAAAGAAATGAAATAAAAAATATTGTAAAATATCCATTGTATCCCAGCAAACATTTTTATACGGGCCAGTACTGGTAAAGCACATACTCCCCGGCATTGAAAGTAATGGGCCAGTACCCCGGTGTCCCCGTGGCCGTTACTGGCCCATTGATGTATCAGTTGCCGGCCCAGCAACGGTAAAGTGCAAAATAATCGCATTAGTTGCAAGATTTATTTCTGATGGTTTTAAATAAAAAGTATGAGTGAAGAAAAGTGCTTATAAAATGCTGGTAAAGTACTTCGTATAGGCGGAATGCGAAATACAAATGTGAAGTACATTATTAATACTGGCGTTGCACTTACTTTTGGTGCCAGTAATTTACCAGCATAAAAGCAGTTTGCCAGCATTCGGCCGTTAGTTGAATGTTTGCTGGGATGTTATTTTATTTTTTATTTCTTTGTAATTGTTAATAACCTAAACTTCGCAAGGTCTAGGGAAAATAAAGAAAATATAAATAGCCGGATACTTTTGAAGGCCCTCAATTTTAATGCTTTGTCTAAGGCCTCACAAAATCACGGGTTTGCACTGGAACCAGGAAAGAGGTCGCTACGAAAAAAGATGGAGGACGACCTGTAAAAATTTCTACCAAAAAAATCAAATAATAAATGACAGCAAACATTTTTTGGTATGGGATCTATCTTTATGGGCGCTTTCCAGGTTGCTGTAAAGAGTAGCTCGGAGTTGCTCCGAACAGTTCGCTAGTTGTTCCAAGTAAAAGAACTTCACACTCTCAACTACACCAGAATTTCCTTCCCCCGTCCCCTGGAGTACCTACCATTATTTTAAAACTTAGAGTTCCTTTGTAGTGGGGGTAAACAGCTGATGCAATTCAAGCTTGTTAAAGATTTATCACGCATTTATAACTGTATATTTTTTTAATATAAAATAAAATCCATTTATCTTATCATAAATATGTAAAATTTAAAATAATTTGTACATTTAGGATTGTTTTCATTTGAAATTTGTTAATTCGTAAGATAGCAGCGCCTCTTTCCACTAAATACTCAACTAAAGTGTTCCAAATGCAAAAATTTTCAGAGTAGTTTGGAGTAGAACAGTTCGGAGTAGTTCAGAGTATTTCACACCTATCTGGAAAGCACCTATTATTTCTTGTGTGAAGTATTGCATTTTATTTGTGTTACATATTTTAATATTTGATATATTATGGTAACTGGTGCCTTTTCAACTTGTTACTATTGCCCTGCGCCTGTGAAAATATTCTAACAAGCTTTTATTCTAATTTATTTGTAAATTTTCCGTACAAGATTTCTTTTATTGTGTACACAGGCCCTGATAGAGGGGTGGGGGGCTATGAGTGCCATATGGCCCAGACTCCGAGGCTCCAGGTTCTCCGGCGAAAGAGTTATGTTGACACAGACATGTCAAAAGATTGGACGACTTATAAATGGATCTCTGTAAAATTTGGAAAAACGTAACAAAATTAAAAACAAGACAATAGATGGATAACAACATGGAAAATAACTAAATGAAAATGACAGTGTGAACTGGCGTTGGATACAGGGACAACCAGTTGTAGAAAACTTCTTTATATATTTCAATCGAATTTGGATTTAAATCAAAAATAAGTATTCCACCATTTTTGGTAGATATAATGATCTTCTAACAGGATATGCTAATAATCGTGTAAAACTATAATTTTACTTTGGCAGGAGAGTTAATAAACTAACGAGCTGTCAGGATGCCCACGCATCACCGACTGACTTCCACACCTGACCTGTCTACGGCGGTACATCTCTTCTCTTGTTAACATCGCAAATATAGAAATGTTAACCAGTTCAAATTGATTGTAAAATGCTAAATAACAACTCGCTAGGTGAATTATTTTACTAGATTTGAATAACTATTTTATGATCAAATTCTACGAAAGCGAATCGAAGATATTTCTGTACTAGCTGAAGTATCTATACTGCGTACGGTTTTTATTGTATACACTTTTTCTACAAGTATGAAATGCGGATTTTTTTTTTTAAATAAAACACATTAAACTCAAAAGAACAGTAAAAGTTTATTTATTCAAAGTATGCTCCATTAGAAGTTATACATTTTTCCCATCTTTCAGGCAATTTGTGAATACCTCGCCAGTAGAACTCTTCCCCTTTCCCCGCAAACCATTCAACAAGCCATTCTTTCACATTTTCATATGAACAAAAGTGCTGCTCGGCAAGTGCGTGACCCATCGATGCGAACAAGTGGTAATCTGAAGAGGCCAAGTCTGGTGAGTAAGCGGCATGGGGTAGCACTTCCCACTTGAGTGCCTCCAATGTGTTGCAAACTGCTTTTGCCTTATGTGATGGAGCGTTATCGCGAAGAAAGATTACCTTGTGCTGTCTTCTTTCGTATTCTGGTCATTTTATGAGCAGCTAATGGTTCAATTCGATCAGTTGTTGTTGGTAGCGTTGGGTATTAACTGTTTCACCAGGTTTTAACAATTCATAACAGACCACACCCTTTTGGTCCCACCAAGTACAGAGCATTGTCTTTTTGCCAAAGTGATTCGGTCTTGCAGTTGATGTGGATGGTGAGCCTGGGTTCACCCATGATTTTTTGCGTTTGGAATTTTCAAAATAAATCCATTTTTCATCGCCAGTACTTTCTTTTGTATCATGCAAGCAAAATTTCACAAGTGTTTTTGCGTTTTTCCATCTGCCTCTCATTCAATGCATGTGGAACCCATCTGCCGACTTTCTGGATCTTACCCACCTCTCGTAGACGATTGAAAACAGCTTGTTGACTAACGCCTAACTGCTCTGCTAGTTGTTTTTGTGATTGACTATCGTCTTCCTGTAGCAATGTTTCCAATTTTGTATCTTCATATTTTTTTGGAGGTTTTCCATGTTCTTTGTCTGTAAGATCAAAGTCACCACTTTTGAAACGCCGAAACCATCGTTCACACGTATCTTGCGATGGAGCATATTCACCATAAGCTTCTCGAAGCAGTCGGTATGATTCAGCAGCAGTTTTTTTCAAATGAAAACAAAACAGTAGTTCTGTCCGCGAATGCTCTTTATTTGGCACAAAATTTGACATTTTTAACACAGTAAAACAAAACTATATGATCACTTTTCAACTTATAACCTATACGCATTTGACACTTAATGGTAACTTAACAAAACGCCATATGTGTTGAAACTTTGAACTATACACTTTGTTTGCACGGCAAGTTTGAAAAAAATCCGTATTTCATACTTGTAGACCTGGTAGTCACCTTGTAGTTGATAGATTGACAATAAAAGAACGAATAAAAAATGATATAGCCCCCAATTTTATTTATATAGACAGATAATCTAAAAATACGTGTTCTGAACAGACTGTATACAAACCAAGTACATAATACTACCAACATAAAAAAACTAATAAACAAAAACTACTAAACCATCCAACAGCAACAATGTTTACTGAGTATTTGAGGTGAAAAAAGCACGGTGTTGTCGGCGTTAACCGATTTCTTTCTCGCCTTGACATTGGCAGTGAGGCTGCCTAGCGCCGGAGGGTTCAACGCACGCTCTCCAGTGCTGCCAGCGGACAGAGCTCAATGGCGAAGAAAGTGAAACCAGATGCTTGATCGATGAGATCAACCCGTCCACGATAAGAGGATTATGACTATTTAAAATGTATGTTTATACATTTTACTATTCCGACATAGAAGATCAAAGGAATTTAATAAAGAGACTCTTATTATAATTTTAAAATAAATATACGTATGTAAATACAGGCGCGCATCTAGAATTTTTTCTCGAGAGGCTCACGTTCAATTACAAGAAAAATTTGTGTCTTAAAAACATGTTTTATGTGTGTTTGGGAGGTCCAGTCTAGAACCCCCCCCTAGTGTGCGCCTGTCTATATTAAGAAAATTGGTGGCTTTATCTGCTCTTTATTGTTTCGGTTTCATATTTGGTTTCTACACGTTTCGGATGAGATCTGTAAAAAACTCAATCTTTGTCTACCTGTTTGTCTGAGAATTACGCAAAAACGGCTAGACATATTTTCACTAAATTTGGTATGATGGTAGAGTAAAACAAGAATTCGAATTTAGATTGTAAATCATCTAAAAAATTTCATTTTTGGGGGGTTGTTTCAGGGTTAAAACTGTTTATTGATTCTAATATAAGCTATAAGGTACAGAGCCGTGTTTTGGCGCCCTTGGTAAATAAAAACAAGGTTCTTACCTCTCAAAATTTAAGTGATAAAAAAAAAGGTCCTCACCTCCCAAAATCCATGTGACGAGCAAAAAAAAAGGTCTTCACCTCTCAAAATCCAAGTGAGTAGCAAAAAAAACAAGGTCCTGATCTTCGCAATGGCGCCCTTTAGCAAGCTCGTCAGCGCCCTTTTGCTTAGTGCGCTAGAAGCCATCGCCCCCCCCCTTACTGCGGCTCTGATAAGGTATCTCAAATTTTTTATTTTAGGGGGTGTTTATGATGACATAATAAAATTCAATATATTCAAAACCCTAATAAAGCCTCTAGTTACCTACGGATATAGGAACGTGGAACCAGGGATGAAGCTGAACCCGAACCCAAACCGAAAACCCGAAAAACCTAAATTTTTCTTGTACCTAAACTTGAACCCAACCATTACATTTCCAAGCCAGTTAACCAAAACCAGAACCCGAACCTTTTATTATTAACTAGTGCACCTGTTGCCAACTGTGTTGGCAAATAAATCATTACCTTAATGTGGAACTTGCTCGACACCTCAGACTTCTTTCTCTAGCCATACGCCTAACTTCATCCAATTCAAATTGAATCAACTCTTCGCCCATTATTAAAAACTGGACAAATAATGAGCATTATTCCGAATTATTAATTCATTAACTTTTTAAGATGGGAAAACGATTCATTTTCACTCAGTGCATTATATTTATAATGTTAAAACTAAAAATGATTTGGGACGTTAAATTTAAAATATATTTATTAAAATTAATTTTCCATTTTCTTATATAATATAAAAATACGCACACGGAAAAAACGCACACGGATTAATACGCACACGGAAAAAAGCACACATGAAAAAATACACACACGGCAAAAAGGGCACACGGAAAAAAGCGTACTTACACTATATCTTAAATCAGGGGGTAGATTTACAATATCCCACTGAACACTGCGCATGCGTCACACACACGTCATTTGTTCAATATACAGAGATTCTAAACAGGTGGGACTGTGCAGAACTTTTAAAACACAATTTATTTTTTGATGGTTTATAAAAAAAAAAAAAATAAACAGTTATCAACCATAACCTAAGATAGTGCTTTTAAGGTAAATCACTGTTCCTGGCCCTACACAGAACAGTTAAAATACAATTTATTTTTAGGTGGTTTATAAAAAAAAAAAAAACAGTTATCAACCATAACCTAAGATAGTGCTTTTAAGGTAGGGTGACCATCCGTCCCGGTTTTCGGTCAATTGTCCCGGTGTCCCGAAAACTGTTCTCGGGACGCCCGATTGTCCCGGTTTTTTGAATCTCTTTGCTTTTCACTTTGAATCTGAGAGGTGAGGACCTTTTTTTTTTGCTCTTCACTTTAAATTTGTGGAGGTGAGAGGACCTTTTTTTTTTGCTCTTCACTTTGAATTTGGCAGGTGAGGACCTTTTTTTTTGCTCTTCACTTGGATCTGGGAGGAAACAAAGACCTTCTTTTTTTTTCCTGTTTCCCGGTTTCCCTTCACTGAAATATGGTCACCCTATTTTAAGGGCTATCTAACCTAAACTAAAAGGTAAATGATATTTTAATGTGATAAATAAACAGAAACTATTGTTTTAGAGCCACTGATAATTCTTGAATTATTTAGTGTAGTCGTTATGTGCTGCCATCTGTATAGAGTTTGCAGTGGGATATTGTAAATCTTGTCTTATAAATCGTAGAAATAAAAAAATAATAAAGCATTGAAAAAATAATAATAAAGAAAAAAAGTCACATTTTTCTTACTTTCATCAAAACCAAATATTTTTTAAAATAATAATTTTTCTGCTAATAATAATTTTAATCAAAAATGTCGAATATCACGGAAGGATAACGTTTTTCTGTGTTTTGTTTCGTAAAAAAACCGATCCGTGTATTTCACAACTAAATTAATAATTGTGAAGTGATTTTTTAATGAAAAATACAACTGTCATTTTTACTAATTTAATGTCAACACTCAAAACAAAAATTCACAGCACACTACTGTCCAATACATAAACAATAATTTCTTACAATTCTATCAATTATTATAAAAAGTGTTCGTAGAATATTCACTATTATTGCATCTTATAATAATTATAAAAAGTGTTCGTAGAAAATTCACTATTATTGCATCAACAATATATTTTAAACAATTTACATAAATAATTAACATATGCGCGCCTCTATCGGGGAATGAAGAAACGACCGGTCGAACATACCGAACATACGAACATACAAACAGGCGTATTATATTATAGGATTGGTAATAATGTAACATATTTTTAACAGTTCAAGAAATTATAGTATACTTAACATTTCACATTTAACAAGACAAAAAAAGAAAAAATCAAAACGGAAATTTTATATTTGGCAATTTTTTTTTGTTATTTATATTTTATAATTTTATTTTACATGCAAGTAAAGTAAAGCCTATTTTTATGGCTTAAGCGGAACTAAACAGGAGTTTCGTTTTCCTAAGACGTCACGAGAATCGAGTTTGCCTAGATTATTTTATGTTTTATGTTTGTAGATAGAATTTAAAATGTGAAGATGAAAACCAGTGATATGTAAAATATAAAATATAAAATACATTTAAAAAAAAATAAATAAAAAATAAATAAATAAATATGAGAAAGTTGTATCTATTGATTTTGGGGTTAAATCTGTTTATTAAATAACTTAAAATAACTCCTTTATTGTTGACAACAGAAAAATATAGGTATATAACAAAAATTATTAACAATAAGACGACAAATCTTTTATTTTTATGCATTTTTTCATTTAGATGAATATTAGGGGAGCTACAGGCGGACAACCTAAAGCTAAATGCTCCCTTGAAATATCTCCCTTATTCACTGCCACAAGGTTCTATTCTTGGCCCAGTTTTATTTCTCTTATACATAAATGATTTGCCTACATTATTTCCAAATAATGCTATTTGTCTATATGCGGATAATACTTCACACTTGCTTCATAATTCAGATGCAACTTTACTAGCTTTCGATGGTAAAAGTAATCTGGAAACAATGAGTCAATGGTGCTACGAAAATAAACTCGTTTTAAATACAAACAAAATTCATGCTCTGCTCTTCCATGGACACAAAAATGAACCAATTACCAGCCCATATATCCACTTACAAGGACAAAAAAGTATTCAGTGTTCCCAGTCAACAAAATTTTTAGGTATAATAATAAGTGTTAACATGAGTTGGCAAAATCACGTTAAATATATACTACCTAAACTCAGCAAATCTTGTTTTATATTAAAAAAACTTAAAGATATGGTTTCTTCCGAAATACTTAGAACTGCTTATTTCGGAACTTTTCACGCAACAATGAGCTATGGCATTTTGTGTTGGGGAAGTTCCTCTGAATCCTCAAAGGTTTTTGTACTTCAGAAACGTGCTATACGCATAATAGCTGGTGCCCCCTTTAGATCATCTTGCAGATCCCTTTTTCCTGTTTTGAGGATTAGATTTAAAAAATGAAAAGAGTAGGTGGCAGTTTGGCTTTCAATTTTTAATTAACGGGTAACACGAGTAACAGGTAATTATCGGGAGTGAGTAAATAACGGGTAGTGAGTAATTATATCGGGTACCTGGTTTCAGAATTGTTTAATTTTTATCATTCCTAAAAGAGAGAGAGAGAGAGAGAGAGAGAGAGAGAGAGAGAGAGAGAGAGAGAGAGAGAGAGAGAGAGAGAGAGAGAGAGAGAGAGAGAGAGAGAGACAAGCTAAGAATTTTAGAAACAATTTTTTGTTTTACTTATTATCCACTTGAAACTCATTAAATTGTACAAATCAATCATAATATATGTAACAGAATGTCCCATAAAATATGTTTCAACGGTATTAATATGTTGTAAAAATCACTAATGACTTAACTGCTTCCGTAAAGTGATGCCTGAAAAGGCCATGTCTTCCCATAAATACTGAATTGCGCTCTACAAAAATTAAACAAGAATTTATTACGGTCAACTAAAGTAAGACAGTAATAATTTAGTAGACAGCATTAAATAAATTCTTAAACGGCATTAGTAATTTAAATTCATTTTCAGAATTTCGTAGGTAAAACCAAGAAGTCCTAACCGTCATTCATATATCTGTCTGTACGGTAGAAATTGTGACCAAACGGCTGGACCTACGGACATAATTTTGGCATACATGTATAGTTCATTCATAGTCTCTCTATTCTCATCGTACTTTTTAGGGTTTTGTATGTGTGACCACCAAAAAACCCTTATATCGTCACTTATGTGTCTGTCTGTCTGTACGGTAGAAATTGATTGATCTCAAAATCTGAAAAAATCTCCGTAATGAACATTGATGGGAACCGGAATGGTTCAACAGGAATTTTTGATCATATACATTTTTAGAAAAATGTAGATATTTTTGTTTCGTTGAAAATATATTGTGTGGTATCAAAAGAAAGCTCTTAATACGTAGATTACGGAACGATAGATTTATTTCTTTTAACACAAATTTAGCAAAAAATATACTTTGAAAACCAAGAAACTCCAACCGCGGTAAAATAATTAAGATTGGTGAAAAAGAAAATGTTGTATTCTTCGGTAAGCGAAAGATTTTCAACCTTTCATCAAGGATAAGCTTAAAAGCCTCCATTTTAAAAACGATGATGAGTTTCTAGTAGCCTGGAACCAAACCTGTGTAGAAGTACCAGCTGCAAAGTGGGAAGACATTTTAAATACGTGGTTTATACGTATGAGAAAGTGTATTGAACTTGATGGGAAGTTGAAAAAGTAAGCCAGTATCGATTAGGCGGAACTAGATTTTGAAATCTAGTAATTTTTATATGTTAATTCTTTTAGTTGTTTTGTTTAAGCTATGTTAATCAGACTCATATTGCAAATTTTAGATTAAATTGATTGTCATTATGAAATGTCGTTTTCATTGCATTTTATTTTTTTTATCATTCTTGATAAAAATTTCCCGTTTATTTATTTTCTTTGTCTTTAAAATACATAAAAATATGTCATATTTTTAATAAATGTCATTCGTTTCCATGGTTTCACTGTTGGCCTAAACATTTGCAATAACCTGTAAGTGTGAACTGGAATTTTTACTCACGTAATTTTCTCGAAATACGAGGGCATATTGAAAAGTAAGGTCACCTATTTTTTTTTTTTTTTTTTTTCGTAAAAGATCAAATTTATTCACACACTTTATGCGTACATCGTTGGAAAGGTTGAACATTTAGCCATTTTTCTACAAAGTCGCCTTGACGATCAATCACTTTTTGCATCCTGGTAACCAGCATTTTAATGCCGGCTTCGTACCACTCTCCCGCCGCGTCGCGAAGCCAACAATTTTTGAATGCAAAAAAGGTTTCTCCGATAGACATTGCCAGTTAGTGGAAGTGTACGGTGAGAAGTGTATGGACATAAAAAACGTGCAGAAGTGGTGCCGGGAGTTTTCTGAGGGCCGGGAAAACGTCCACGATGAGCAGCGATCGGCGCGAGTTTGCCGGAATCAACGGCGGCTCGAATCGACGAAATGGTGCGCAATAACCGGAGAATAACCCTCATGATATAAGGGAAGGTCTTAATGAAGAGTGTGGCTACTTCTCCGTACAGAATATTGTGTCGGAGGTCCTCGGTTACCTCAAGGTGTCCGTCAAGAGGGTCCCTAAGCAGATCACCGATGAACACAAGAGAAAGTGCGTGGAAAGTGCCACAGAATTTCTCCGCCGCTATGAGGAAGAGGGCGAAGAATTTCTGGATTCGATTGTGACTGGAGACGAAACTTGGGCACATCATTACACCCCGGAAACGAGGAAGTGCAAGAAGCAGTCGTCAGTTGGCTTCGCGGCGCGGCGGGAAAGTGGTACGACGCCGGCATTAAAAAGCTGGTTACCAGGATGAAAAAAAAGATTGATCGTCAAGGCGACTTTGTAGAAAAATAGCTAAATGTTCAACCTTTCCAACGATGTACGCAAAGTTGTGATTAAATTTGATTTTCTATGGAAAAAAAAAAAAAATAGGAGACCTTACTTTTCAATTCGCCCTCGTATGTTTCCATACTAAAAGTATCCTTTTCAACTTTATAGTATTTTAATATGGGAACAAATCGATATTATATTCCAATTTATTTGGAAGGGATACACAAGCTGTACAACCTACGTTCAACATTAGTAAAAAGTGTTATATTTCAAGATAGAGATCACAATATCTAGTTGTTATTCTTAGTATCTGTTATGTGCAAAAAATGTGTAAATTCCAAACAATAACCTTATCTCTACATGCCATTACGAATCTAACATGGTGTTAAAGTAATTCTGGATCTATAAATCACACAACTCCATTTAATATGTACACCCATCATTACTGTGATATATTCTCACTGTATTCTATTATGCCACCTCTTCACATTCTTTGTCACTTGCAAATGGCACGTGTAAAAAACTAATATCAGAACTCTTTGATGCAACAATGCTTGAGACAAAAAGTTGCACTGAAATAATTCAATAGTTTTTCTTAATAGCTTTAGTAAAGGTTATACATTTAATAAATTTTAACTTTCAAAATGTTTGGACAATTGAAAATTTTGTTTAGAACTTAAAAAGGAAAGGTCAAAAAGACCTGTTAATAATGAAAATAATAATGAAGTTTGCGACTAGTGGACGCTTGTCGAGATGTGACAAACCCCAAATAAAAATATACGAGGTGTGTAAATTAAATAACTGGACTGGCAACATTTGGGACGCGCGACTTGGAGGGGCGGCAGTTGAACATACGCCTTCAGTACGAGTTTGAACTCGCTAGAGTAATTTTGTTGTCCGTAGCGATTTTTTCTAGTGCATTCTAAAATTGAGTGACATTCATTTCGAGCAACGATGTGCTATCAGGTTTTTTTTCAGACTTGGGCACAGTGCAACAAAAACTTTTGCAAATCTTCAGCAGGCCTACGGAGACAGTGTTTTGTCAAGGCCCCAGGTTTTTTTGTGGTTTAAGGTATTTTCAAAAAGGAAGAGAGTTGATTGAAGATGAATCACGCAGTGGAAGGTTTTCATCTTCAAGAACCGATAACAATGTCGACAGAATCCGGGATCTTGTGCGTTCAGATCGTCGGTTGACAGTCAGAATGATCGGGGAAGAGTTGAATTTGACTCACACTACCGTTTATCAGATTTTGACCAATGAATTGAGGATGAGACAATGCGCCTTGTCACACAGAAATTTCAATAAACGAGTTTTTGGCCAGTAAAAAAACTAATTTTTTAAAATATATATTGTGGTATCAAAAGAAGAAGCTCTTAAGACGTAGAATACGGAACGATAGATAGTTTGTTGAAATTCATTTCTTTTAACACGAATTTCTTGAAAAAGTTCTTGTCCCGCGCCCTTTTACCAAAAAGGGTTAAACTAAAAATCTGAAAAAATTATAGGTAATATACAGGGTGTTTGTTTGAAACGGGGCACCCCGAAAATCTCAGAACAAAAGTTAAACTAGACAAAAAGGTTCATCTAAAGGTTACTATAAGAATTCTGAGGCACTTCCGGTTTCACCGGAAATGATGTCAACTTTTGATTTAGCATAGGGAATCGATAATTTTATATTTTTTTCCTAAAAGTACATTAAATTAGATTTACAATGACACCAAAAAGTAATATTTTTATGTTAACCATTTCAAAATGGCGACCATTTATTTACAAAATAATAATCAACATAAGTTTTACAAAGTTGAACGTAGCAAGCTTTGAAAACAATAAAAAAAGAAACAAAATATCTCTTTCACTTACTAAATACCTGCGAAACCCTGAAATGTGTGAAAATTCACACTTCACATTAATTTTTTTTACAGAATCACAATACACAGTTTCGAACATAGTAAAATAAACCGATAGTAAAACGAAAACGTATATTGATGCCAAAATTTCTATGCAACAAATGAATATTTCTGAGGTTAAAATTGTTAGTTAATAACATTGTAATGATACCATTAGATGTTTTCTTAGGAGGATGTACTTAAGCTGTCATGAAAATTAGTACTTTTTGTTAGTTTTGAATCCGCGTCTTTTAAGTTAAAGGTAACAATTAAAGAGCACAAAACCGTCTAATTATCGTATTTCCCCATCAACGGAAGCAAACAACGTGAGAACCAAATGATTAATGTATCTTCTTAACTAATCCCTTGTTTAAATATATAAATCATTGCCAATTTCACAGAGATCGGTGGAATCTTTTAACATTATCACAAAACAATCTCTACTTCCGTAAACAGAAGAATTGGTACCCAACTAAGGCTAGCTCCAGGCAGGCTTATTCCTTGGAAGATTTTATCAGGAGATATCTAAATATTTACATTGTATCATGAACGCCAATCGGATGAGCAATGAAAGAAATGAAATATCTTTAAGAGATGTTGCTTTTGCTGTTGCCGTTCAAAGCTTCCGTGGTTTTTTAAAATAGTTCATTCAATGAGTTCTCATTTAGTCAAGCATGGAGAGATGCTTTTGTATCATACTGTCATGCAAAACTAAAACAAATTAATAAACTTAATCGAAATAGTAAAGGTACATTCATTTTTTTTTTGTCACAGAATAATACAGGCAATAATAATCCATTTTTAGGGTTTTGTAAGTATGATCACCAAAAATAACGTCAGTCATGTGTCTGTTTGCCTGTCTGTCTGCCTATCTGTCTGTTTGTCTGTCTGCTTGTCTGTCTATCTGTCTGCCTGTCTGTGTATCTGTATGGTAGAAATTGTAGCCAAACAGGTGAATATAGAAAGTTGATTTTTGGCATACTTGTACAACTCTTTGACCCAAATATAAGAAAAATATAGAAAATTAAAAAAAAAAAAAAAACTCACACACACACATTGGGAAATAATATAAACAAATTTGAATTTTTTGGAAAATTAATATTTTTTTAAAATTTTGAGTGAGGAAATGTGTTTTCGTCGTAGGTTTCATTTAAAAGAATTTCATTTAACCTCTTTATGCGTGGATAAACAAACACATTTTAATAGTTAATAATACTTTTTTAAGAAAGAAATAAGTAACGACACAAAACTCCTAGTATACAAAACGATTTACCTACCCACATTAACATATGGTTGCGAGTCATGGGTACTTTCCGATCGGCTCAAGAGCAAACAAAGTTCAAGCTGCAGAAATGAAATTTTTAAGAAGAGTTAAGGGTGTCACTAAACTTGACAGAATAAGAAGTGAAACAATACGAGAAGAGCTACAGATAGAAGCAGTGGAAAAAACAATAGACAGACAGAAATTAAGATGGTATGGACACATCACAAGAATGAAGCAAGAAAGACCGACAAAAAATATATGGCTAGCCAGAACTTCAGAAAGCAGACCAAGAGGAAGACCTCATAAAACATGGAATCAAACAATGTCACAAATCCTAGATAAAAAAGGACTGACATGGAAAGAAGCAGAAAATAAGGCTCACAATAAGACAGAGTGGCGCAACTTCATAAAAGAATTAGACTGAGAAGAACAACCTCTACACCGAATGGTAGAAGATGTTTCTGACTATATATATATATATATATATATATATATATATATATATATATATATATAATAATTTTTTTAGGGTTTTTTGGGAAAAACCTATTATCCCCCACCTTTTAACAGAAGGTTAATCTAAGAATCTGAAAAAATCTGATTAATTTAGATTAATGGGAACCGTAATAGTTTAACAGGTATCTTTGATCAGATTAGTTTTTCGAAAATTATCTATTTTTTTGTCGTTGAGAAAAATAATAATTTATTTTTGTGTGGTACCAATGGAAAGCTCTTACGACGAAGAATAAGGAGCGGAAAGTATTTTTTTAAATCTCTTTATTTTAACACTTTTTTTTTAATTATGTACTAAAAAGATTACTGTTCCCTTATAGTTTAACCCTTTAACCGAAGGGGTTAAGCTAAAAATCTAAAAAAAATTAAGTAATGTAGATTGATCTAAACCGGAAACGTACGAGGAATTTTTGATCCTATTTCATTTTTGAAAAATATTGTAGTTTTTAATTACTTGTATTTATGGCTTAGATAGTGAGTGTATTTTTTTTAAATAAAAAATATAATAAAAATGTTTAATAGCTGAGAACTGAGTTCATGTGTGTAGATTGTAGTATTTAGTAAGCTACGCCTACTATTATCGTCATGATTCAACATACTGTTTGAATTATTTTAGATTTTTGTTTTCAAGGTATCAAAGAAAAAATATACTCAACTAAATTATCTTTATGACCGAACTATGTATTGATTAGAGTGCATCATTTAATTATAGATTTAAAAATAAGAGCTGAAGGCGTTGTCAGATTAGTTGCTTTAAGTGAATACGCACGAAGTATTCATCATATTGCTGCTGCTTTAAATTTGGCCCGAAATAAAATGAATGACGATATGGAACAGGAGAGATAATAAAAAAAGAAGAACGGAGTAATAGATATTGGGCAAAACCAGAAGATAGGCTATGCAGAATGTGTAGGGAGGAGGAAGAATCCTTGGAACACCTAACAAAAAGATTTGGAAAGATGACAAAATGGGAGGGAGAGATAAAGGAGCTGTTGAGTTAAGAAGGAAAGGGAGAAAGGTGAGAGTACTCGAGGAAAGAAGGAAGGAATGCGGAGAGGTAAGACACAACTGAGAACAGGAAGGAAGAGAGAGGCAAAGGAGGAGGAAAGAAAAGTAGGAAGAGAAGCGAAGAAAGACGGGAAGAAGAACTGGAGTCAAGAAGGAAGGAGACCGGAGACGGAAGCCGAAAAGAGAATAGGAAGAAAGAGAGGAACACCGGAAGAAGAATGTAGAAGAAGAAGAAGAAAAAGTCATAAAATGCATTATTTTATTATTATTATGATTATTTTTCCAATGTACTGGTTAAAATATATATATATATATATATATATATATATATATATATATATATATATATATATATATATATATATATATATATATAAAGCAATACTGGACCGTAATCGAGAAACTGCTAAGTAGCATTTATTTTATCCACAATTTGAGATCGGGGTAGAAGAACAATTTCTGTCATTTGTCGATTAGATCAAGTTCAAGGAGAGACAATTTTGGTAAGTAATCTGAAAGTTAAACAAAGCCAAACTACGATACAGGGGACCAGATACTGGACCAGAGCTACTCCTTGTTCAGTAAGTCACGTCCTCTTTGCTAATCACGTCAATTGGGCTGTCAGTGATTTTCGTGTAATTTTATTTACAATAAAACGTTTTTGGCGAAGACCTGAAGAACGATATGCTGACTTTGTAATATATGGCAAAGTGTGCCATATATTAAGTATCCTGCTCACAAAAATGATCGAATGAATAACAACTACTTCAATGACTGACTCAATGAATCACTGACTCCATGAATAACTGACTTCAATGAATACCTGACTCTCCATGAATAACTGACTCTTCATGAATAACTGACTAAGAATGACTAACCACGACTCTATTCCCTAAGACCATTTTATAACTGTTAACCAGGATACTATGACGTCAAGTCCTACCTCAATTGTTTTGGAAACATTATTCATTTGTGTAATTGTTGGCAGCAATTAAAGACCATAGTCGGCACAATTGAATAATGTTTATCAACACATTAGAAAGTAGTTCAAAACTTATGTTGACAAACACGTAACACTCTACACATTCTTTAATTCCCAAAACCGCAAGTCAGCAACCACGACCTACACGGCCTAAAGGCCGCTCAAGGAATTGGGAGATTAGCATACAATTATATCATAATTGTGACAATATCACCAAGAACGTCGTTTGCAAGTGTCCTTTTTTTTGTCGCGCAGTGTAGTAGTGTCAACAAAGTAAAAGGGAAGAGGCAGAGAGAGACCAAAGTTCAACTCGACACTGCAGAAGAACATACAGTGTGATAGAGAAAGAGAGTAATCTGTAGCTTTAAATTGTGAAAGAATATTAAAAATCTAATAAAACAAACATATAGGCATGTCAGAGTAGCTGTCAAAACAGATCGATCACGTGTTGGTGTTTATTTTAATCAGCTTGCTTGAAGGCGACACACCATTTGTATATGTGATGCCAGATTGATTATCGCTGTGTAAATGTTCGCGAATGAAAGCCACCCATAATTATTTGTCTCAGTCGTCCATGTTCACTTGCCAGAAAGGTTTATTATAAATGAACATTGAATTTATATGTGAATGTATCGAAGCAAGAGCCACGGTTAAATTATATCACTCATATACATTAATAGTCTTTGGCGTTTAGATACAGCTCATAGGCGTACAAGTTTATACGCGTTTAGACGTTGCTTTTTTTGCTTTAGAAGTGCATTTTCTGAAAGCGCTGCACTGAAAGAAATTTATACTTTTATATTAAAAACACTAGTTTTTGATTTCATATTAATAGTATTTACTTTCATTCTAATGAAATTGCAGGTAAAATCAAAAGATATCGTGTTTTTGTACTTTTAAAATATGCTTTTGATTTTACTTTTGATTTGAGTTTTAAATACAAAAACTATTATCTTAAAAGAACTGGCATTAAAACAAAAGTACTCACTTTCATATAAAGAGAATTTACACTTGAAGCTTATGTTAAAAATAAAGTACTTTTGATTTGAAAGAATAACTATCAAAATAAAATCACTGCTTTTCTTTTAAAAAGCCATACTTTTATTTGTATTTCATTTATAATAGGGGATACGCATAAAATTTGTATTTCCTTAAAACTACATTATTTTGATATGTTAATGTTAGTTATGTCACCTAACAAAACAAAAATTACATTTTAATTAATATTATAGCCAAATTTCTGAATTAAAATATTGTAAATTTGAAATAAGCCGACCACGGAGCAAAGGTTGCCGAGTAAAAACGACTGAGTATAACGTCAAACGATAGGGGTTTCACGTCACAGATACAGCTACAACATATTCTTTACACGTGTGTATATTGTATTGTTCGAGAGTTTTGTATTTGTTTTTAAACAATTTTTCACGCATTTATTATTAAAATGGCAGATAAAGATTTTGTTAGGGCTCAGAGTGATAATTTACCCAACATTGATGCATTTATGCTCATGGAATATATGAAAAATAATGAATGCTACAGTGCTGAAGAAATACGTGGTGTCAAAGCAGACCTGTAAGTAATTTGTATTTTATATTCTATAACTTTATGTAAACAAACGCTGCAACTCTGTAAAATGTAAATATTTATGTAATTTAGATGTCAGAATTTTACTACATTGTTTACATGAAGTTACAAAACGTTAGAGGCATAATTGAAATACTGCAATAAAAGTTATCTATTTTAATATAAAATTTAATTCGGTAAACATGTATAAATTGTTTTTATAGAATTAAACTTTATTTTAATTAAAATCACTCTAACTTTACATGACCTATAAAAGTTATACAAACAAATAAGTTCACAAGAGACTATGTACGTCGGTAAGCTAGTAGTGTCATGCGTCAGTTAGAAGGGGTATAACGTCACACGTCGTTTTCGCGCGCTACATACATTTATGATTTTTTTAAGCCTTCAAAATACAAAAAAAAAAATTAAAACTGTTTTTTATGTTTATATGCAACAAGAGGAATATAATAAAAAAATTTAAAAAATCATGCCTATCCCCTATTATAATTCAAAAGTAAAAAAATAATTTTAATGTCGTATATTTTAAGATATAGTAAATCAATTGTAAGAATTTAAAATTAAAAGCACTTGCAAAGTCGGGGAACTGCGTATGTTTACCGATCCTGTTTAAACCTGCTTGTTTTGTTTTGACCGTTAAATGAAGTGCGTGCATATTTGTTTTATTTTGTCATTTACGCAAAAAAATTTGAAATACGCAAAAAGTCGTTTATTCCCTTGATAACTATAACTAACCTTGATAAGTAAATTTTATCTATGGTTCGAAATACCGGGCCTTAGTGAGCTTTACGATTCGACAACATTTCTTGCGGATGTGCTTATTATGAGATGATCTCTGCAAAAAGTTAAGAAACGCTGTTCTTAATTCGTTTTCAAACTTTTGACATTTCTGATTGAAGATATAAATGCAAAAATCTTATCTAAAGAAAAGTTGTTAACAAAGCATTACCATTTATTTAAAACTATCCGTGTTGAGTTCATAATTTATTCTATAACCTGGGTGGATTTTATTAAGACAAGCCGACATATCCATAAAGTTTTGTCCCAGAAACAAGAAAACCTAAGTCAGATATGACATGTACAGTGCGCGGTATCGTAGCGTGCATTAATCAACTGCAGTTCTGGGTTCTAGTACTGGCGTTAGCCTTGCACAAAACCGCTGATTTATGTAATAAGAGCCAGGGAAATTATTTTAACATGATATTAATAAATTACGTGGGAAAATCTGCATTATTCTGCACTTTTTTCTGCATTGTAATGCACATCTGGGCTGGATTATAAAATATTATAATAGAATGCTAATTCTATTTTGTTAATATTTTTATTATAATAATAATAATAATTTATTAAATTTGCCAAATACAAGAAATGTACATTAAATTATGTCAAAATACACAAATATACAAATTTACAAAAAAAAAAAAAAAATAAGCTGCACGCAATTACACAATCACAAAATTGCAGCTATCAATATTATCATTTAAAAATTCTTGAATACGGTAGTACGTTTTCTCCATTAAGAATTTAAAAATAACTTTCTTAAATTTTTGGAGATTTAATTCTCTGATATGCATAGGTAATTTATTGAATAGGGTAACGCCTATAAAAGAATTAAGAGACTTTGAAACATTTAACCTTATTTTCGGTAGACGAAAATCAGATTTGGCTCTGGTGTTATAGTTGTGAAGGTCGCTTCCACTATTCAATAAATATCCATTTTCTTTTATATATAATAGCATTTGCAATATATATATATATATATATATATATATTAATTGGATCTTGACGTGAGTATGTATAAATAAAACTTCTTTGTTGATCGTCAAATTATAAAATATATATTATGAATTAATAAAATGGAGACGTTTCGGCCACGAAAATGTGGTCATCATCAGTCTGAGGAGGTGTGTGAATAGTTTACACCAGTTAGAACAGAATATTCTGTTCTAACTGGTGTAAACTATTCACACACCTCCTCAGACTGATGATGACCACATTTTCGTGGCCGAAACGTCTCCATTTTATTAATTCATAATATATATTTTATAATTTGACGATCAACAAAGAAGTTTTATTTATATATATATATATATATATATATATATGTGCAAGGAAAACTTAATATTCCTAACTCTTTAAAAATCTGTCTACAATGCGCTCTTCTTGCAACCCCACCAAGTATTCTTATTGCATTTTTCTGAGTTCTGAAAATTCTAATAGAATCAGTAGAATTGCCCCACAGAATAACACCATATTGCATGACAGACTGTATGTATGAAAAATATACAATTTTTGCTATATGTAGTGATACGTATCTCATGATTTTATATAGCATAAAGTTGTACGAATTAATTTTGTTAGCTACATATTTCACATGTTCTTTCCAATTTAACTGTGCATCTAACACAAATCCTAAAAATTTTACATGTTGAACATGATACAGATGATCATTGTGGAAAGATCTGTTGAGACTAAAAACTAAATGGAAAGTTTTATCTTCATTAAGTTTAAGCTTATTCCTATTAAACCACAATAAAGCTTCATCCATAGTAGCTTTTATATTCTGTTCAACGTGATCATGATCAACACCACTATTAATAAAATTTGTGTCATCTACATACATAACAGTACTAGCATTTACTTCATCAGGTAGATCATTTATAAATAATAAGAATAGTAACGGCCCAATCACCGTTCCTTGACCGACCCCTACATTAAGAGCAAGTATGTTAGACGTGTTGTTATTGTACATTACAACTTGTTTTCTATCCGAAAGATAGGATTTTATTAGAGTTAATGCAATCCCACGAAATACATAGCGCTCGATTTTGCGTAACAATTCATAATGACTGTCACAATCGAAAGCTTTAGTGAGGTCACAAAAAGTTGCAGACACATGAAGACCGCTCTCGAGTGCCTTAATGACATCAGACAATAGTTCACTGGCTGCTTTCGCTGTAGACCGTTTAGATCTAAAACCATACTGACGTTCTGATAACAAATTAAATTTTTCTAGATAATTTACTAATCTGTTTTTTAAGGCGATTTCTAAAATTTTTGAAAAAATAGGCGTTAGTGCAATAGGCCGATAGTTTATTATTTCATACATGTTTGAAAATACACCTAGGAAGAGAAGTGCATCTTTATTCTGACTGTGTACGATTGTAAGCGAAACCCTGGCGAAACCAGGGATGAGGAGTCGGAGTCATGAGTCGGGAGTTGAGGAGTCGGGAGTTGATGAACCAGGAGTCGAGGAGTCGGGAGTCGAGGAGTCGAAGCGTTTTGGAGTCGGTAATTGAAGCCAAAAGTCAGTTAAACTATCAACTCCCGACTCTATTTTTTATCAAGGGTGATAATAAATCAAAAACGAAAACTATAATACCATATAAGCAGATTTTTTTACAAAACAGAAATAAAAACAACATTTTGTTTAACAACGAAACCAAAATTGTAAATATTCAATACAGGTTTTTTATAATCTCCCGTTTATTCTTTGATTAATATTAATCGTAATGGATAGGACACATTCCAAGAAAATCTACGGAAAACATAGCAAGAAAAGTTACAAGACTAATACCCTTTTCACACTAGATCTTTAAGACGAGTGAACTTAAAGTTCACCGATGTTTAAGATCGGTATGCTTTCACACTTGATGTTTAAATCTCTGGTGCTGTCATCAGCTACAGTAATTTTGTCCTTAAGTTACCGTCATGAAATTACCAGTTTTGAACTGTCTGCGCAGACGCACATTTTGAATTATTATAAACAATTAAGGATATTTCATTTCATTCTACAATAAAGGCACTACAATAAAGAATTTATTACACCTGTATTCACATGTAAGTCGATACATTTTATCTCAATTATTGTAGCTCTGTATTTTATTAAACACATTATTAAAATAAATAATTTTATTATAACAATAAGTATAAACTTCTTATAACGTCGATATAATACAGTATTCTTGTTTATGATAATATAAAATGTTGACAGCACAAATTCAAGGAGTATTTTTTTATAATAGAAATTAAGTTGGCAATGCGGACGAAGTTTAAGACGCAGATCTCTGTCTTAAGCATCGCTTGTATTTAGACGAGGCCATACGGTTTCACATTAGCGTTTAAAGATACATTCACTTTAATATCCGATCTTAAAGATCTAGTGTGAAAAGGGTATTACTCTTGAGCTAACTACAGCTCGGAACATTATGAAAATATAAATATTTTACTTAAAGTACTTCCAGATTATACTTTCAAGTTGGTACGATTTAAAATAAAATAAATATTAGGAGGTAACATTGAAAGCCGCTGTTTTCCTGTGTTTTTTTAATGTTTATTTCAATAACAAAATGCGTGAATACAGGCAGGCTCTTTATATGTAGGGTTGTCAACTGTTAAGAACAAAAAAAGAAAACATTTATTTAAAAAATATGTTTATTCGTATATACTTTTTTTACAATTATATAACACTGGTAACCTAAACAATACACTTCTAATTGCACATAAAAATGTAATTTAATCATTTTAAATATTTAAATTTGTAATATTTAAATATTTAATCATGTAAATATTTTGTTGAAAAAGAGAACATGTTCTCTTTAAAAGAGACCTGTTGACAACCCTATTTATATGGCACCCCAAGATGTGCATAGCTGAACCCAAATTTTTAGAGGCGCTGAAAATTAAGTTGTTCATTGCTGTCAAAAATATTTGTTGAGCAAAAAATAAGTCTTCAACCAAAATTTTCGGCACCCCTTGCTTCTGGCGCCCCAGGCAACTGACTGTCTTTACACCCCATAGATACGGCCCTGTGTCTTATTAATTATTTTTGTAATTTCCTCCTAATTTGTTAGAATTTTATTTTATTTACGTACAATTTGTCTTTGTATTTTCATTTCTATGTTCCTAAATTATTCCTATGTTCCTAAGTGTTTTGTTTTCGTTTTTAACAATAAAATAATCAGTTTTTAATTGTTTTATTTCTTTTGTATTTTCAATTTTATAATTGAAAAACATGAATAAGAAGGGAATTTGGTAAATAAAATTAAACCAAAATTTAAACCGGTAATTATTTGATGTTAGACTCGTATTTAACTTGTTATTCGAACCGTAACCGAACCGGAACTGAACTGGAACTGAACCGGAATTTTTAGACGAACCGAAACCGAAACTAGAACGAAAAATATTTAATTAGATCGTAACCGTAAATCGGAACGAAATAAATTTGGGTTCGACTGGTAACCACGCAGGGCCGGCTCAGGCCTAGGATTTTCGGGCCTTTTCCCGAGGCCCCGCGCTTGTAAAGGCCCCATACGCGTAATTTTAGAGCCTCACACAATTTTTTTGCTCAGGGTAAGAAAATATTTGTAATCGAAAAAAAATTTTTGACAGAAATTATGTAAAAGTTATGTAAGGGCCCCGCAAATTTTATTTTTCCGAGGCCCCGCAAAACTTCCAACCGGCCCTGTAACCACGTAACAGTATTTAAGGTTGATGTGCATATCTTCTGTTTTGCTTACGTTGATTTTAAGCCCTGCTTATTGAGGTTATCTGTCCAGCTCATTCGGTTTATTTTAATACGCTCAGCAACGCTAAGCAATAATAAGAATTCCTGGAATTATTAAGTAATAATTTTTGCATTTCCTCTTTTCGTATTTTTATTTATATAATCGTAAGATCTTAAATTAACATTAGTTAAAGCTCAGCAAACCCACCTTAAGAAGCTTATATATTGACATATTTGCATTACAGCATCCAACAGAGAAATCCAATTGTTGTCAATTTACAAAAAAAGTCCAACGTGTGTGGTTCTTATCATAAAAAATTTAATGTCACAATAACTTATATGCTATCAAGATTAATGAAGTAAATTGTTTATCTACCAGGTAAAATTAAATGGACGATTAAATAATGTACATATATTAAAGAAGTTTATTATTGTTAGAAAGTGGTTTGGATATTTGTATAACTTCTTGAATGAGGAAGATCAAATAAGGAAATTGATTTGAAGAGTATTTTATCGTTCAGATATTTCTAATGACTTGAGAGTTTATTAGGCTCATCAAATTATTATTATCTTTTAATAAGACTTGATGAATTAATATAAACATTATTAAAAGATGCATTAAAAGAAAATTACTTTATCACGCAAAAAGTCAATAGTAATTAAAAAAAATCAGCTGTGGCCACCACAGGACCGACCGCCATCATAAAGTACTTATATAAAATACATGCTAGCAGCAGAGTAGAAATAACGGCATAATATTTTCTAACAGAGATATTATATATCATGACCATGGAAACGTTACAATAAGTATGAAAAAATTGAGACTTGGAAAAAATTTCGAAAAATTTTACAAAAATTATTCGAAATTTTTCGTTTTATCAAAAAACGTCTCAAATAAAAGTTATTAATTATTGCTTTTATAGCAACTTTTGTTAAATAAATTTTTTCGAAATATTTTTCTGTTGTGAAATATTCACAAAAATCTTAAAATCGACACGAGTAAACTCCCATTTTTAGTCAACCGATTTTTACCAAAAGTTGATCAACTCGTGCCATTGATGGCAGAAGTTTAAATATGAAGTTTCATAAAAATCCTTTCAGCCGAATTTGCTCTGTACGTGTACACAGACAGACGGACAGACGGCCAGACAGACAGACGGCGGACAGACAAACGGACGGACAGACAGACCGACAGATCATGCTAAAAATAGTCAAAACGTTATGTAGGGACCTCAATTCGTGGAGATCCATCGAAATGTCAAAATCGGTATGATCACAATACCTCCCTTATATATGTTGGCGGTCGGTAAAAAGTAATTTACTATCAAATAACAATTTATGATCAAACTAGCTGGGGTACCCGTACTTCGTATGGTTTTTTAAATGTATGTTTTGCTGTAAAGCCGCATGCTTGTTTTTCAACATTCTTTTCAAATGAAACAATGCAAAATCTGTTTTACCCTCTTTTAAATTTTGATTAGACGTGAAAAATGCTGAATTGTTTCAATAGCTGAAAATGCATCGAGCGATGACATCACTCTTGTGTTATTATGTCCTTTTTACTTTCAATTTTCAAAAAGTAAGGATTCATTTTAATTATTTCTATATGTTATCGACAACGTTGTCCTTCAAATTTGATATAGTACTGGTTAACACGTTATTTTGTTTATGGGTTTTTAAAAATTTATTGGCGTACAGCCGTGAGCGATCGACTCGAGCCAGTCCCAGTACAGATAGACGATCTTCGCCTGATACATGATTTGAAATATTTAATTGACATTAGCGCTAAGAATCATAAATAATTATATTACAAATACAATTTATGTTAATAATTTATTATGCAGATTGTGTTATAGATTAGGCTTTTTTTAGACATTTATCAACAACTGACTCTCATTTTTGCATTTTGTTTTTATTGTTAATTATTATATCATTTTTTAGGGTTTTGTAGTTATAATTAAAAACTAACGTTATGTGTGTCTATCTAATCGGTAGAAATTTTTGTCCAACGGTTGAATATATAAAGTTGAAATTTGGCATGCTTGTACAGCTTTTTGACAAACATAGAACCGGTTTCTGAAAGCTTAGTTAACTATAACCAAATAGTTAGAAAATGGTTGCTATGGTTACTTATGGGATTGTTATATTGTAACCGAGTTTAACCAAAAGATTAAACTCAGCTAAGCTTTCAGAAACCGGCCCATAGAAAGAAACTATAGATGGTTCAAATGACACATCCCGGGAGAAATATATACAGATACGTATTTAACAAAAATACCGTGCGATCATCATTTCTTAACCGTTACCTAACAGTAAACAATGAGTTTAAAAATACCAAATTGTATTCTAATTCACAGCTGAAAATCCCAATTTAACAAAGAACCAATTAGATTACTT
The DNA here is from genome assembly GCA_963971575.1 of Liopterus haemorrhoidalis. NCBI lineage: Eukaryota > Metazoa > Arthropoda > Insecta > Coleoptera > Dytiscidae > Liopterus > Liopterus haemorrhoidalis. The sequence goes on from OZ020613.1 coordinate 8,020,230, forward strand.
CGTTTGCCCGAACTCACCCGAGGAACAACGAAAATATGTGTTGCTAACTTAATATCTGTTATCAACTCATTGGCGTGTAGAGAAAAATAGTGTTCATTTAATAATCAATTCGTATAAGGTAATAAAAATAGAAAGTACGCCTATGTATACATGTCCTTGGAAATAAGTTTGATAACTAAATGTTTCTGTCGAATATTGCATAACGGTCAAGATTTGATGATCGCTCTGTACATATGATTTTTAAGATTTTGAGTGAGGTATCAAACGACACCCTGAAATGTGCAGAAAATCCAACAAAATTTTATTTTTGAAAAATCACATATTTTTATGGAATTTTGCCAAAAATGTGTCAAGAAATTTTTGTCCCCCACCCTATTTCCCAGAAGGGTTGGTCTAAAAATCTAAAAAAATTCTGTGTATTGTACATTATGGATACTCAATATGGGAATTGGAATAGTTCAACAGGAATTTTTGATTTTTATTACGAAATATACCGATTTTTTGTCGTTGAAAAAAATAATTAAGAAAGATCTTAAAACGTAGATGAAGAAACTGAAAGCTCTTATTTCACTCCGATTGAGGCACCTCCAAAACATGCATTTTGAACGCATCAACCGCTTCAGGTGTCAAAAAACGTTGCCCTCGCAATTAATTCTTGATATGCGGGAATAAAAAGAAGTCATTGGTTGCCAAGTCAGGACTATACGGCGGATGACCCATCAAATCGACGTTTTGAGTGCTCAAAAAATCACTTATTTGAGCCGATTTGTGAGAGTTCTCATTGTCGTGGCCGTCAAATTATGTGGAATCCAACGCGAACAAATCTTTTTGCAATAGTGAATGTATGCTGGTCCCACTGATGCCCAAGGATACCTCAATCTCACGATAAGTCACATGACGATCTTGCAGTATCAGTTCACGCACAGCATCAATGTTTTCCGAAACAACAACCGATTTTGGACGATCTTCACGAAATTCATCCTTAAGCGAACTACGGCCACGATTAAAGTCGGCAAACCATCGATAAACAGTAGTCCTTAATGGTGCTTCATCGCCAAAAGTCGAATTAAGTTCATCGATGCACTGTTGTTGGGTTAATCCACGTCGAAAGTTGTAAAAAATAATCGCTGGAAAATGTTCATGATTTAATTTTTAACCGACATGAATTTTTTAAAGTTACTGTAAACAACACAAATAGCGCTCGTACGTCAAAATATTCTGAGTAACACTTCACTCAATAAGTCTCCGGTCTGACATATATATGGCAACACTGTTGACAGATCCATATGATTTCTGGATAGTGCCAACCTTCAAACGATACGTGTGAAAATTTCATGACATTCTGACAATTAGTTTAGAGGTTACAGTGGTTTTAGGGACTCCAGTTTTGTAATTTTCAAAAGAATGGATAAAAAATAATTTTGAGTGTTGATTAAACATTGTTTTTTGACGGGAAAAAATACTGCTGATGCCAAACAGTGGCTTGATAAGCGTTATAGAGACTCTGCACCAGGCAAATCAACTATTACTGATTGGTATGCTGAATTTAAAGTAGTTAATTAATTTTAATTTTAGGAGCTTGTGAATGAATGTATCACTCTTGAAGGAGAGTATGTTGATGAATAAAGTCGAATTTGTACGTGGTACGTATACCGTCAAATATGTCAAACTTTACGATAGAAGCATCAGTTGCCAGATGGCAGCACTAGTTTAGCACAATCCCGAAATATAAGAGGCAATCTTCGTATAATAAAATCATTTCGTTTTCAAATCGTTTGTGTGCAAATATTTTTTTCTCGTGCCACTTCTGGCACGCGTGTCATAAGCTCGCCACCCCTGCACTATGAAGTATTTAATAACACCTGACTGTAGTCTCGAATTTATTGCATTTCGGTGTCATGTTTCGACAACTGTACTGTGTTTGTTAATTTTTATTAGATGAAAAAAGTGAAATGAAATGAAAATTGACAACCAGGAAATGCATCACGAAAATAAACATAACTTTCCCTGTGTAGTATAGCCCAAACGTCAAACAAAGTTGACTGCTACATCACATATTTCAACACGATTCAGGAACAAGAAGAAGAGGTTCGTACCTGTCTTCACGATGTATATATTACAACATTTCAACCTTGACCACGTTATAATAATGTACACCCACCAACAATATTAATAGTTCATTTGTACTGAGATTCTAAACTCTTTCTTCAACGACTATACACCTAATAGATTCTTGATGATAATTAAATTCTACTCTTGAAATTAATAATTAATACATCACAATAAACTGTTGCACTGCTAGCTAGTAAAAAGTTTATTCTGTAATTAATTGTGAGAGAAATATTTAGAATATAATTAATAGGTCCCGGGTATACTTAGGAGATATTTTATTTAGTCGATTAACGGTAAACAGACAACTGGGGCCGTAAGGCAATTCGGGCCGTTCACAATTGGGGCTTTTCACAACTGGGGCCATTAACAACTGGGGCGATGGACAATTCGAGCCGTACGCAATTGGGGCTTTGCACAACTGGGGCCATTAACAACTGGGGCGATGGAAAAATCGGGCCGTTCACAATTGTGGCTTTTGACAACTGGGGCCATAACTATAAGAGCTAGAGTTTTCTTTTGTTTAAAATAAAAAATAATTATTTTACAAGTTGGCATAAATTAACTTGCGTGTTCTTTTGAAAAAAAATATTTTAATGGTTTGATTAAGTACATTTTGGTGGCAACAAAATCTGAATTACGGTGGAAGTCCCGCTCTATCAATATTAACAATATTGAAATGTCAAATATAAAACCATTTGAGTTCAGATTTTATTGCCAAGATATCACCAAATATCAAAAATTAAAGCATGGACAATATCTAAGCATAAAAAATTCATGTAAAGAATGAATTTTCACACATTTCAGGGTTTCGCAGGTATTTAGTAAGTGAGTGATGATTATCTGGGATGCCACAACAAATTTTATGTTATAATATTAAAATATTATTGTTAAAATTTTTTTTTTTTCTTCTAATTTTAATTCTAATGTCTAATATCATTATTTAGGTTTCTAAATATGTGCAGTATTTTTTTAATATAGCAAGATTTATTAAGATTTTGAAAATTGCGCCTATGGCTTCCATTGGTTGTTTTAAGTTATAACTCCGCCCCTCTGATTTCGTGTATTCAATTTCAATAATTTTCACTGGTTATTAAATTTACGCTTTTAAAAATTAAATACAATATTTGCTGAAATATAACTAGAATTTTGAAAAAATAATTTAAACAAAATAAAAATGCAAAAAAAATTAAATTGTCTCGAGACCAGAACCCTAGTTTGCAAATTAGAACGCGAGAGCACTAACCATTACACCATGAAAGCATGGTGGTTTACTTTGTTACATAAGTTATTAAATATTTTACATGGTCAAGCAAAAAACACAAAAAATGCGTTATTTTCCGAAAATATAATCTGATCAAAAATTCCTGTTGTACTATTTCGGTTCACACCAATGTACATTACTTAGAATTTTTCAGATTTTTAGTATAAACCATCTGGGCTGCAGGGTGTGGGACAAAAATTTTTTGCACAATTTTAGCAAAAATCGTTTCAAAATAATTTATTTTGCAAAAATAAAATTTTGATCGTTAATCCACGTACTAAGGTCTTTCATTTGATACCCTACTAAGAATTTTAAAAAATATTTTTTTTTTCGATGGTTTGTTTATATTTTTAGTGGGATATGTTTTATAGATGTTTTAATATTTTTCCTATGTGCGGGTGAAAGAGTTGTATAAGCATGCCAAATTTCAACACTGTAGGTTTAGCCGTCTGGCTACAATTTTTACCGAACAGACAGACAGACAGACAGATAAGGGTCGATAAAATGACGGTACAGTAATACCCCGCTACTTGACGTTAATTCATTCTGAAAAAGCGTCGAGTAGCGAATCCGTTGAGAAACGAGTCGAATTTCTCCATAAGAAATAAAGGGAATCATATGTACATATATACATATACATATAAGGAAATACATATATGTATATGTTTTCCTTTTAGCTATGCTTGCATTTCTATTCTTTGGACCCATAATTATAAATATAAATCACTTATTTTAGCAAAAAACAAAAAATTCATAGCTGCACTAAATCTGAGTTGTTGTCGTCAAGATATCTAGGCGCGAACTGCTGGCCATGCGTTAATTTTGCTTTGTTTACTAAAATATCTATCACGTGATCGGTACTAGAGATGGGAATTTCGGCTCAGTTTGCGGAACCGGATCAGTGGAGGTCGTTCAGTTTGTTGAGCCGGTTCATTGATCCGGCTCAGTGATCCGCTTAAGTAAACATGTTTCCGAGACACAGGTCGGTCGTTATTTTGTAGGTAGAACGTCGCTTAGAGCCGGTTCTTGCAATATATGAACTGTAAACATGATCCCGAGACACAGGTCGGTCAGTCGTTCGGTCATATGTAGAACGTCGCTTAGAGCCGGCTCTTGCTTAGACCCGGACAGTTGTCGGTCGTTCGCTCGTAGGTAGAAGGTCGCTTAGACCCGGTCAGTTGCCGGTCGTTCGCTCGTAGGTAGCATGTCACTTAGAGCCGGCTCTTGCTTAGACCCGGTCAGTTGTCGGTCGTTTGCGCGTAGGTAGAACGTCGCTTAGATCCGGTCAGTTGTCGGTCGTTCGCTCGTAGGTAGAACGTCGCTTAGCCCCGGTTTTTATCTAACATTTTTGAAACAAACAACTCACTTTATGTAGCTACTGTATTTTAAACCAGATGTGTTAAGTTTATGGCGATGTTTATTGCCCTTATAAATCGTACATCTGGGATTTGGGCAATATTTTTAATGTTTTTATATAGTATGGTTGTAAGAAAATACAGACTAAGCCTATTAGTTTCAAATAAACTGCCCTACAAATTGATGACAATAAATAATAAACTTTATGATAATACATTACAAGCCGAGTTTTCGCGAAGCTCAACATGACATCGATCAAGATCCGGATCACTCCGGTCACTGCTCACAATCGCCCGACCAATCGTATCCTTGAAACTTGAAACTATACATTGAGCCGTGAGCCGGCTCATTTCAATTTGGTGAACCGTGTCACTTCGGTCAGTGTACTGAGTCGGCTCAGTGAGTCGGTTCATTCATGAACGACCCTTCTCTAATCGGTACTCGATCACGCGTCGGGTAGAGATGCTCCGTCTACTCTCACTCTCGACATTTACGTCGAGTGGCGAAACCGTCGAGCTACGAGGCAGTCGAGTAACAGGGTATTACTGTATAAGGGTTTTTTGTCATACCTGCAAAACCCTAAAAAGAGGACATGATTATAAATTTCATAATAATAAATAAAATACTGGACTCGGACATTTGCCCTGAAAAAGATAACATGTCCGGTGAGAATAGAACATACTTTAAGGTCCATTATTTCTTTGTAACGTGTTCGAACTTTGTATCAAAAAGCGTGGTAAATATTATCCTATAAAACTAGTAAATCAGTTCAAAATTAAAATGAGATATTCATTTATTGCGCAACCACCCAAGTTTTGTATTGAAAATGCCATAAAAGTAAATTCCGTGTCTATAATACTAGATCGTGAAATCGTAAACTACCAACAGAAACCTGAAAACAAATCTTTAAATCATCTTAAACCATACTTAAGCCAGAGGTGCTGTTGCTATATACTCTCAAATAAACTATTAATTTTGTTAGTAGGTGTATATTATTATCCCCTCAAGGTTATCTCTGTTGGTAATACATACATCAACTATAGAATACCTCTTCTTTTTCTTGTTCACTCTGTTGAAAACCGCGAGACCTCGGATTTTGTATCGGGTAACCGTTTCCTCATCCGGTTCTGAATAATGCTTTACAATTGTTACAAATAGGTGACAAATGTTTACATCATGATTTACTAACATTTTTTGTTAAATGGGAAACAATTGCCTTGTATTTAAATTGTTAAACAAATTGGATGGATGGGAAAACGATAAAAACGATGAATTGGCTCTGTGCTTGGATAATAAATATTTATTTGTTTATTTATTTATAAGAAACAACGACTTACGAATCAAATTTTTGAGTTCTTCACACCTTAGTTTAAAAAATCAGCTGTGGCCACCACTGGACCGACCGCCATCATAAAGTACTTATATAAATTACATTCTAGCAGCAGAGTAAAAATAACTTGACCTAATATTTTCTAAGGCCCGGTCTTTCCACCTTCAAATAAAGTTCCAGGTAACTATCTGACAGATAAGGTTATTTATAACTTCATCTGCTGAATAAATGTCAATACCAGTCAGTGAATCCAATACGTCAGTCTCATTATCAGTTAGATAACTATCCGATAGATACATTTGTATAGAAAGAAGAGATGACATTTATTCAGCAGATGAAGTTATAAATAACCTTATCTGTCAGATAGTTACCTGGAACTTTATCTGAAGGTGGAAAGACCGGGCCTAAAAGAGATATTATTTATCATGAGCATGGAAACGTTACATATAAATATGAAAAAATTGAGACTTGGAAAAAATTTCGAAAAATTTTACAGAAATTATTTAGCAACTTTTGTTTAATAAATTTTTTCGAGATATTTTTCTGTTGTGAAATATTCGCAAAAATCTTAAAATCGACACGAGTAAACTCCCATTTTTAGTCAACCGATTTTTACCAAAAGTTGACCAACTCGTGCCATTGATGGCAGAAGCTTATATATGAAGTTTCATAAAAATCCTTTCAGCCTAATTTGCTCTGCACGTGTACACAGACAGACGGACAGACAGACGGACAGACAGACAGACAGACAGACGGACAGACAGACAGACGGACGGACAGACAGACCGACAGACATCATGCTAAAAATAGTCAAAACGTTATGTAGGTTCTAACGTTAATTCGTGGAGTTCCATCGAAATCTCGAAACGTCAAAATTGGTATGATCACAATACCTCCCTTATATATGTTGGCGGTCGGTAAAAATTGATGTGAAGTGTGAATTTTCACACATTTCAGGGTTTTGCAGGTATTAAGTAAGTGAATGATGATTATTTGAGATGTCAAAACAAATTTTATATTAAAATATTTTTTTTGTTAATTTTAATTCGAACGCCTAATACCATTATTTAGGTTTCTAAATATGTGCAGTATTTTTTTTTATATAGCAATGTTCATTAAGAAGTTTAAAAATTGCGCTATGGCTTACATTGGTTGTTATAAGCTCCGCCCCTCTGATTTCGTGTACATTGAAACAGAATTAAATTATAATTTAAACAATTACCACTGGTTATTAAATTTACGCTTTTAAAAATTAAATGCAACATTTGCTAAAATATAACTACAATTTTGAAAAAATAATTTAAACAATATAAAAATTTAAAAAAAAAACAAAAATTAATATTGTCTCTTCTCGCAGGGTTCGATCCCGTTCGATCGAGTTAGTTGGGTGAGAAGCCAGCGTCGTAACCACTAGACCAGGACACACCTTCCAGTGTAGCGTATTACAAAGTTATAACTTGTGTACATTATTAGCAAAAAAAAAACAAAAAATGCGTTTTTTTCCAAAAACATAATCTGATCAAAAATTCCTCTTGTACTATTCCGGTTCACACCAATGTACATTACTTAGATTTTTTTCAGATTTTTAGTTTAAACCATCTAGGCTACAGGGTGTGGGACAAAAATTGTTTTCCACAATTTTGGCAAAAATCGCTTCAAAATAATTTATTTTGCAAAAATAAAAATTTGATCGTTAATCCACGTACCAAGGGCTTTCATTTGATACCCTACTTAGAATTATAATTTTTTTTTTTTTTTCGATGAGCACATATTTGGTTATATTTTGGGGGATATGTTTTTTAGATGTTTTAGTATTTTTCCTATATGCGGGTCAAAGTGTTGTATAAGCATGCCAAATTTCAACTCTCTAGGTTTAGCCGTTTGGGTACAATTTTTACTGTACAGACAGACAGACGACAAAATGACGGTATAAGGGTTTTTTGGTCATACCTACAAAACCCTAAAAATTGATGTGAAGTGTGATTTTTCACACCTTTCAGGATTTTGTAGGTATTTACTATACCTGTCTACACTACCTGTATTACACTACCTGTCTACGCCACTGTTTCCAAATCCATTAAAAATCTTTTAACCTTAAATATAAAACTATATATTTATTTTTTTAAATTTATTATTTAAGATTACAAATTGAACTTAATGAATTCATTACAAGAACAAATTAATCAGAAGTAACATTTAACAAATGACAGTTTCGAAAAGAAATATGTTTCTTAATGTGTCACTATCGAAAACTGAATTTTTATGGCTTAAATATGGAAATAAAATACTTTTTTAATTAAGATATTGTTGTAAATATATTGTATTTGATAACATATTGACATTAGTATCTCATTCTTGTATCTGGAGATAATTATAATTCATAGTAGATTTATAATTACTCTAGGTAGCCTTGACAACAGTGGTACCTAAAATTTGAACTAAATTTATAAACCGCTATACTGATTCTATACGAGCGAGTAGGAAATTTAATGTTCCCAAATTGTAAGAAGATTGACTCGTCAACGCGTTAGAACAGCGTTTCTCAACCGGGGGGCCGTGAAAGCTTCGTCGGGGGGGCCGCGAAGTCATATAAAATCGAAGCATGAAATTATAATAGAAAAACGCTCAATTTTGCAAGATATATTCATAAATATATGACATTTATATTCATTAAAATATACCTTTTAAACTTAAATAAAAATAATTATACTTATTTTGACAACTAATTTAAACTAATTAAAACGGTTCGCGTTGGAGGTACTTCAAGTACTTTCAAGTAGGTACGACTTGAACTTGCAATATTTTTGTTATGCTCCGAGCTACTGTTAGCTAAAGAGTAAGGATGCGAAAGTGTTCAAAATGGAAAGCAACTTGGAACAATGGAACACTTGTAAATAAAAATACTTGCAAGCCATTATAGGTAATCGTAACAGATATTAAAAACATGTTTATGTAAAGGTTGTTTTTTTTTTCAAAAATCGAAGTTGTCCTTGATATCATGTACTTCCGGTTTATTCCGAAAATTTAAATACTACCATCCAATTATTTGGGTAAACTCTGGTCACCAAATTTAACGTTATACCTCATCTTCAATAATAAAAAAAATAGTGTATTGGGCCCGGTAGTTCAATTTCAACCACCTGTATACTATTGATAAAATATTAATATATGTGTTTACGCTCATAAAGAATTATTTTAAGCAATTCTGTTCCTTATGTATTAATTGTTAATGACTACATTCCTTAATGAGCTTTATCATGATTAACCATCTTGATATGTAGTGATACGTGATTTTTGCAAGTGGCGTCTTCATTTCTTTCTGACGTTTTTAGTTATTTTTAAGTGATAAAAGTGCAGAAAATACTTGAAATAGTGTGTTATATTGTGGACTTACGTGTTTGGACTCTATGCAGACTAAAATTGGAGCGACTGGAAAGGTATTTGTAGAAATTTTTGTTAATTTTATAATGTAAGTCATTGTTATGTAGAATGTGCTTCTATGGACAATATAGAAACACATACATGCATACACTATTGGCTATAACTAGAGAAACAAAACTATTTTTTAAATCATTTTCATAAATCCCGATTATTGACTAAATGAATATTGAATTATATTGGTATAGCAACAAAAATTTATAAGTTAGAACCTGCTCCTAAAAATATTTGTTGTACTGGTACAATAAATAAAATAATTATATATATATAGGGGGCCGCAGACAATATTTAAGTTATTTTGGGGGGTCCCATGCCAGAAAAGGTTGAGAAACACTGCGTTAGAAGACCTCGCCAAAAATTTATTACTTCAATTAACTTGGCATAACTTTTTCAATAATATCATATTAACGATCTAATATCGATTAAGAACTGCCGAATGTTGGTATACAAGCCCCTAAAAATATATTATAGACCAGTGTTTTTTAACAGGTGGTCCACAGAAAACTTTTAGTGGTCCGTGAAATTTTTTGTATGTGTTTTTTGGTTTTTTTTTAATAATTTCATTGTTTTAATATAAAAAATCGATTAAAATAATGAAATTATAGCTAAATTGATTTCAAGCCACTTGAAATTTTTATAATGAACAGTTTACATATTATATTAAATAAAAATGATTGTCAGCTGCCGACATAACGGGGTAAAGATCGTCAGTTACATCATTGATTACATTATAAAATGCTTAGGCTAAATGCCCCTCAGCAATTATAATTCCTCAGCTGACGATCTTACCCCCATTGTGCAAAGAGCTGATTGTTGTTTTTATTATTCTAATTATATAATAAGTTCGATGTATAAGTTTCATTGAATTTGAAATGACTTTACACCATTTTTTTTTTTTTTATGACAGGTTTATATAAGCGACTGACGTATAATCCCTGACCCCACTACGCACGCAGATGATTTTTTTTTTAGTTTAGATTTTAGTTTTTGAGGTACAGACTAATTGATTTTAGTTTTTTATCTAAAATATGTAAACTTCTTCCTTGGACAGCAAAGTGGATATACAAAATATCCTTGTTTTTTATGTCTTTGGGACAGTAGAACTAAGATTCAGCACTGGGTTAACAGAAATTGGGTGATTTCCATTAAGAAATGTCATAATTCAAGAAAAACAAAACGTTGTCAACGAACCTTTGGTTGCGAGAGAGAAAATTATATTTCCACCCTTGCATATCAAGTTTGGGCTTATGTAGCAATTTTTGAAGGCTTTAAATTGAGATAGACTTTGTGTAGGGACTTGACACGTAAATTAACTCTGAAAAACTGAAAGCCAGAATATTTGATGGTCCTCAGATAAGGCAACCTACTGAAAATCCACAATCCAATCCAACCGCATCAATAAACGAGATTGAATCTAATTCTTGATGTTCATTTATTCAAGTAGTACAAAATTTTCTTGGAAATCATAAGGCAGAGAATTAGTGGAAAATATGCTTTCCAACTTTAATATTTTCGGTTGTATTATGACCACTTACCAGAAAACCTAGGTGATTTTAGTGAAGAACCGGGGGAAAGATTCCATCAGGACATAAAACTATGGAAGATAGATATCAAGGAAGATAAGATAGCCACATGAGTGGTTACTACTGTTGGAGTCTTCAGAAAGACTGTTCTGGTAAACACCATGCTAGAAAGTCGTACAAAAGAACATGTTTAAGTGATGAGTGATGAATGTATATTTATCTACTTTGTGAAATAAATACCTTACTTTGTCTCTTTTGTGTTTGTAACTGTCAGTTGGAGCAAATAGTAACAGTAATAACGTGAAAAATACACGAGTTTAGAAATAAGATATTTTATTGTAAAGGAGGCCAATATAGCGTATCTCAAAACTAGATCTGATAGACCAAATCTGACGGCTATTTTGGATTCTGTGCCCAAAATTTACCTAGAGACAGTTAAAAACTCGCAGGCACCAAAATGTCTGTTGGGCTGTGTTATATATTGTTGGGTTTATTAATCAAAAAGGTTTAGAACTACTACACTAACCTTGAATTAAATAAGTAGGATTGAAACAATAAAGAAAAGTGTTACAAAATCGAATCATCGGATATTTTCCTTGAAGTCCATATTTATATTGAAATACCAACTCATTAATATAAAATTTTCCTACGCAATATACTTATTTATGTTACAAGATAATTTTCTTGATATTATATCAATAAATTGCAGGTGTTAAATATGCGTTTGATTAATGTACTATTAAACATATTAACTGTCAATAAATCAGCTGATTTTATGTTGAAATTTGATATTATTTCTCAAAACATAAACACACTGATAAGTGTGTTGTAAATTTGGAATTTATTGTTTGATTTTATTGCTTTTTAATAAATAGATATAATTGTAACATAAAAGTTTAAAAACAGTACAAGGACTCAAATTTTATTGTTTGATAAAAACAACAATATTGTTACTTGATTAGTAAATGGAATGGTATTATGAACTGGTTATATTTAGATCATGCAAGCTTGTTTATACCTACTAACTATTCTTGCGAATGAATTTAACTGGAAAAAATTGATGTGAAGTGTGAATATTCACACATTTCAGGGTTTCGCAGGTATATAATAAGTGAAGGCGGTATGCTGAGTGTGTAGGACAAATTTTACTTTGTAGTAATCACGGCAAAATGAACGATATTTTTAAAATAATTTATCGTCTGTTAATCATATAATAAGACTGGTTATTAAATTTACGCTCTTAAAAATTAAATACAACATTTGTCAAAATATAACTAGAATTTTGACAAAATAATTTCAACATAATAAAAATGCAAAAAAAAAAACAGAAAAAATAAAATTCACTCCGTACTCGAACTCGAAACCCTTCGTTTACGACACCAATGCTCTAACCCAGTGCTTCTTAAACTTTCTGATGTCGCGGCTCCCCTGCAACTCAAATCGATAACCCACGGCCCCCTAAATTTATTTTTTGGAACCAATGTCGGTTAATTATTATTATTTTTTTTTTGTTTCATTTGTACATATAGGTTTTACGCTCAGATCATTCAACAATCTGTGTACACTAAAGAATAAAAATGTTGTAATATTAAAGTTAAAGCAACTTATCCTTTTTAAATAATAAAACAATTAACAAGTGTTACATTCGCGGCTTTTTGCGGCCCCCTTGTGGAAAGGCCACGGCCCCCTAGGGGGCCGCGGCCCACCACTTTGAGAAGCCCTGCTAACCCATTAAGCTATCGCACGCCTTGCATGTGAGTGTCTTACATTGGTATAACTTTTGTACTTTGTGAACCAAAAACCACAAAAAATTGGTTATTTTCCGAAAACATAATCTGATCAAAAGTTCCTGTTGTACTATTTCGTTTCACACCAATATACATTACTTACAATTTTTTTAGATTTTTAGTTTAAACCATCTGGGCTACAGGGTGTGGGACAAAATTTTTTTTGCACAATTTTGGCCAAAATCGCATCAAAATAATTTGTTTTGCAAAAATAAAAATTTGATCATTAATCCACGTACTAAGGGCTTTCATTTGATATCCTACTCAGAATTAAAAAAAAATATTTTTGTTTTCGATGAGCACATATTTGTTTATATTTTTAGGGGGGTATGTTTTTTAGATGTTTTAGTATTTTTCCTATGTGCGGGTCAAAGAGTTGTATAAGCATGCCAAATTTCAACTCTCTAGGTTTAGCCGTTTGGCTACAATTTTTAGCGAACCTACAAGATACAAAAAAAAAATTTAACAAATACCTACAAAACCCTAAAAATGATAATATCGATGAAAACGTAAGAAATAGAATGAAACAGAAGACCTATATGTACTAGTTTTCTTCAAATTTGAGATACCTGACAAAAATAATAACGAAAATCATTAATTAATACGTTTTATGAATTACTAAAATGGGAATTAAAGAAAAAAGCACCAGACGTCTCACACTTTTAAAAAATTTCAGCTGTTAAACATTTTTTATTTTATTTTTTATTTCAATAGAACATACACTACCTTAGCCATAAATACTAAAAATTCATAACACCATTAGTCATAATTTAGCCATATAATAAAAAAATAATTAATTTTGTCAAAAACGTAAAAACGCAACCTGAACAAATATTCCTTTTGTACGTTTCCGGTTCAGATCAATGTATTTGATCATAATAGTTTTGTTTAACCCGTAATTTTTTTAGTACAAATTTGAAAAAAAAAAAAAATGTAAAAACAAATAAATTTAAAAAAACTGTTTTACACGTCTGAAGAGTTATCTTTTGATACCACATGATAAATTCAAAAGAAAATTTTTTCATTTCAACGACACAAAAATTTTCGAAAAAATAATCTGTTCAAATATTTCTGTTGAACTATTTCGGTTACCACCAATGTACATTATTGTGATTTTTTCAGATTTTTAGATCAACCTCTCTGTGGAAAAAGTCACCACCTTTTTAAAAGTTTTTTGACATATTTTTAGCGAAAATTCATAGAAATTAATTTAAAAAAATATATATATTTTTGTTTATCCAGGTATTTGATAACACACAAAAAAATATATATTTTTTTTTCATTAAATACATATTTGTTTATATTTATATCCCGATGGATTTTCTTGAACTCTATATTTTTCTATATGTGGGTCGTCAAAGAGTTGTACAAGCATGCCAAATTTCAACTTTCTATGCTAATCCGTTTGACAATTTTCACCGCACAGATAGACAGACAGACAGAGAGATAAACAGACAGACAGGAAGAGGGACAGACAGACACATAAGTGACGTTATAAGGGTTGAAATTCGTTATCATTATAAAAATGAAACGTTTTAATTATTTAACAAAACAATAACGACTTCAAGATTAATTCTAGTGGCCAATATTTTATTGTATGTCGCACAATTTGTTCCGACTTTTCATTGATGATTTTTTGTTACTTTCAAGGCACACAGACAATAAATGAAGCATTTTATACTGCAAAAAGCTTATATAATAAGTTTTAGAATGCAGTAAATCATTCATAATTAGTTTTAATTACAGTAAATCATCCCTTAATATCGCAATCGAATCCTTTATTAAAATTAGGCATTAGCATAATTTGGGTAGTGGTTGCTATTAGTCGGCTAATTATTACATAATTACACCACAACTTTCTTGAAAGGTAACTAGGAATATTACTAAAAATGTGGTTAACATTATTATACAAAGAAATATTTTAAATTTCGGTATAACAACAAAAATATTTGAGTATTATTAAATCTGCAGGGTGTTGCAAGACTTTTTACCACAAGTTTATTGTTAAACTCGTGTTAAACAGTCTTATTAAAAATATTTTTCGTCATTCTTCCCTATAAAAAATTTAATGTTTCCACTTTTGTAAAATATTACAAACCACACACGGAGTAATACATTAGTTAGACTTAAGAAAGATATTAGCGATAATACTTTGAGAGTTTATTACTCTGTTATTACACAGTAACACTTTGTAGCATCTTTTCTTAAATACCTGTTTCCACTTAATTTGTGCATTGGTTTAATTATCTTAAAAGGACTTCACCGTCAACTAACGATACAAATAAATTATATTTTTTTGCAACAAAAAGTTAAATATAAATGTAAATAATGCTAAGATATATGGCTGTAAATATGGGTTGGTAATTTATTTTTATACAATATTTACTTTACGTGTAATTTTTAATATACGTTTGTTAAGCATCAGCAAAAAATTCTTCTTTGTTATATATGAGAGTAATTTTTAAAATTTTAAACACAACTAACATTTATTTAAAATTTTTATCAATCAATAATCAACATCCTTTTGCTATTTTGTTAAAAAAAATTTTTTTTTTAAATTCATGCTTTCCTAGTTTTTGAGTTAGAGTCAGTTTGGGTCAGTTTTTTGCCTATAATTCCAAAACTTTTGCCCAAACTTCAAAATGGACCAAATTTTATTGATCTATGACCAAAAGTACATATATGTTCCAATTAGTGATTCTTCTCGAGAATTTCTCGAGAAAAAGTTTTAATTCTCATTTTTCATTTCTCGAGAAATTTAAAATTTGCCGCCTTTACTTTAGTACTTTAAAGGTGATTATAATTTTAACATGTTTTTATCCTCTACAATATTTTCATCATTAAAAAAAGATGTATATTCTAATAATTATATAATTATTTTTATCGAGATTCCTCGAGAATTCTCGAGAAAATAAGTCTAATGTCAAGAAATCAGAAACACTAGTACCAATATTCAATAAAATCAGAAACAAAAATGTTTTACTTTTAAAACACGATTTTTTTAAGGTCTACCCCTTACGATTTTTTCAATTTTTGCCCATTTTCAAGGGTTTTGGATTACTGTCCATACAAAATTTAATAATCGGTTTATCAAAGCCCAATTATTTTTTTTTAGACTAAACAATGTATTAGAATTTTAACCGCAGATTTCTATCCCTAACCATTTTTTAGTTAGGAATTATAATAATTTTCAAAAAAAATTAACTATTTTCAAAAAAATTTGGTTACAAGTCAACTAGGACCTCAAAATTTCAAAAATTTCAACCGCAGGTTTTTATCGCATTTCGTTTTTGACATACGTCCATGCGAAGATGAAAATTTATATAAATTACGCCATGTTAAAATTTGTCATAATTTTAAAATACGCAAAACGAATAAGGCCTCAAATGTTTTCTAGACTAAATGAACTACGAGGAATCCAAAAATTCCAATTTCAGGTTGCTATCTCTAACCGTTTTTGTACTTTAAAGTAATTAAATGTTTTGTAGAAGTGGGAAATATCTACCGAAATAGCTATCAAAAGGCGCCTACAGTTCATAGCCGGCTACGAACAGCTAAGCAGAGCCCGTAATTTGTAAATTTTTTTACATAAATCGGTTGATATAGTCAGGATATGAACCCAAATCCATACCCTTGCTAGCTGCCAAATACGTATCATAAAACTGCCAACGTAATATTACACGTTATTATTTTTTTCAATAATGATTTCTCTGTTAGAAAGTATTTTGTTTAAGTATTTTGTGATGATGGTTGGTTATGTAGTGGCCACAGCTGATTTTTTTCAGTATGATTAATAAATTATTTTTTCCTTAATATTTTTTGTAGTTCTTTTTGTTTCTCTATTTAAATAATTCCTGTTAAATAAATAAAAGTATTTATCCAAAACGAGTGATGGTAATTGACCCCTTTACAGCCTCTTACCATCACCCTGTGTCTGTTCAATTTCAATTTTTTTTATCTTATTTATTTGTATTTGTCTGTACAAGATTTCTTTTATTGAGCATGCGTATTTTTATTGATTTTATTTATTTATTTATTGTTCAATTTATTGTTTTTAATAATAGACCGGGAGCTCATGACATTTTTGGTCTCCGATTTCATACAGCATACCTTTTGGAGGAGAGAATATTTACCCTGTGACAACAAAAAAGCTATGGTACTAAACCCCTGCACGCTTTCCGGTCATAGGGAAAATTGCATTTCCACTTGCACAAAATTTTTGTGTTTTTCTCTGATTTAATATTGCTTGCCCTTTTGTAAAAAGAAAGTTATAACAAATTTAAGGTCTTTTAATTATAGGCATGCTGTATGAAAACGCGGAAAATCACATTTTTTTGACCCTCCGAATTGCATGCATATATTTAAAAGACTTTAAATTTGTTATAACTTTCTTTTGACAAAAGGGCAAGCAATATTAAATCAGAGAAAAGCACAAAAATTTTGTGTTTAAGTGGAAATGCAATTTTCCCTATGACCGGAAAGCGTGCAGGGGTTTAGTACCATCCCTTTTTTGTTGTCACAGGGTAAATATTCTCTCCTCCAAAAGGCACGCTGTATGAAATCGGAGACCAAAAACTATCATGAGCTCCCGGTCTATATGTAGTGTAGTCATTTAGATGAGCTGCGTTGAAGGGCAAATAGCCATTGTTTCTGTGCCCCAAAAATTTTAGCCAATTAAAAATCCAAAACGAGTACAAATATAAGTTAAAAAAAAATGTCTTGTCAAATATTTTCTAAAATATGAAAATAAATTTAAAGACATTCTGTACTCCCTAATCTCACGTAAGTAGACGCCTCTGTTCGTTAACTACGTAAATCGGGGTTCATCTGTATGTAGATAACCATGAATTAAATCATCAGAAGTTAGCATAAACGTATCGAGATCAAAAGACCAATCTCACCCTCTTTTCATGGGTTCTGTTGACTTTTATCTCACTCCTATAAATCCTCTATATTGTTCCATTAACTATCCTTGCAGGTGTCTTTTATGTTATGTAGGTGGTATCTTAACTTTATACTTCTTGATTTGTTCTCTTGCTTTTCCGTTTCAATTTTTTACCGCGCAGTGCATAATTAAAAAAATACTACGCAAAAACTTCGTAGAAGCAACTGTTTTCCTTATTAGAGATACATTAATATATGAAAATAACATACATAAATAGAAACAACATATTACTACAACATTATACATTCAATAGCGGAAACATTTCGTGTGAACTCTCATTTTCTTTTGTTTTCCTCACATACTAGTTCTAGATAATTACTAAACTCGGTACTTTTACAATAAAAAATAATGTAGGAATAATGCAATAGGGAATTTTTTTGTTTCTTGTTGGACTATTTGCTTAAATAGATGCCTGATAATTGTTTTAATTAAAATTGACATTTAATTTGCAGGATAATTAATAAGTAGAAAACTAGGACACATCCTATTACTATCTAAAGAATTGATTTGAAAAATTGTTAGCACTAAGAGAAATATTTATAGTTGTTTTTGCTTTTTTGAAATTTTACAAAATGTAGAAATAAGGACTTCTATTAAGGCCCGGTCTTTCCACCTTCAGATAAAGTTCCAGGTAACTATTTGACAGATAAGGTTATTTATAACTTCATCTGCTGAATAAATGTCAATACCAGTCAGTGAATCCAATACGTCAGTCTCATTATCCGTTAGATAACTATCCGATAGATACATTTGTATAGAAAGAAAGGATGACATTTATTCAGCAGATGAAGTTATAAATAACCTTATCTGTCAGATAGTTACCTGGAACTTTATCTGAAGGTGGAAAGACCGGACCTAAAAGAAATAGACAGTCTAATTTATTTGTGTTTCTCAATAGAAGGATTATTTTATTGTGTACGTCAGGGGCGGCAGAAGACGGTATGCAGGCTGCATCGGGGCGCCACAATTAAGGGGCGCCGGGTCGAAGAAAAAATTTATAGCTTATTACAATATCAAAATAGCTTTAATTAAAATAATATTCATTTTTGTAATAAGTATTGTGACTTTTAATTAAATCTAGCAAAAACTAATTTTATTTACTGGGTGGCAATTCAGGCTTCTAGTAAAAGGGGGCGCCATGCAAGGAAATTTAGAAAAAACTACCTTTTTTTACTGGGTGGCACTTTAGGCTTCTAGTAAAAGGGGCGGCGCCATGAAAGGATATTTAGAAAAAACTACTTATTTACTGGGAGGCACTTCAGGCTTCTAGTAAAGAAGGGGGGGGGCTAAAAAGAAAATTTAGAAAAAAATTACTTTTTTTTTACTGTGCGGCATTTCAGGCTTCTAAAAAGGGGGCGCCAAAAAGGAAATTTAGAAAAAAAAATATGTTGGGGGCGCCTAATCTAATTTTGCATCGAGGCGCTAGGTACCCTTGAGCCGGCCCTGGTATATGTACGAGGGTTGCCTTTTATTTTTCGGGATTTGAGATCAAAAACAATTATTTATCGACAAAAGAGGCTTTATTAATTTTCAAAATATTCTCCATGAAGATCAATACATTTTTGTATGGGTTTGAATCAATTTTAGAAGTATTTTTTCCACTGCGATTGTCAAGTTATGTGGTATCCAACGCAAACAAAATATTTTGACGGTCAAATGTTCATGCAATAGTGAATGTATGCTGGTCCTACTAATGCCCAAGGATACCTCAATATCACGATAAGTCACATGACGATCTTGGAGTATCAGTTCACGCACAGCATCAATGTTTTCCGGAACAACGATTTTGGACGACCTTCACGAAATTCGTCCTTTAGTTCCGCTTAAAGCAAAGAAACCGACTTTAGATTTTTATTTCTAGTAATTTTTACAGATTAAGTGAGGTTTTTGATTAATTTGTTTATCAAAAGCCCTCTCCAAACCCTAAAAATAGGACCAATAACAACTTCAACACCAGAACAACAAAAAATTCCAGTTAGTTCCGCTTAAACGTTTGGAATAGCCTATAATTAATGTATTAAGTGGGAAACAGAATGCAACGAGTTTGACGGCGCGTTGACGCCGTTGGACGGCGCAAACTGTCAGCGCAAAGTTAAAAGCAAGGCTGTACTACGCAAGTGCACAGAATGAACAACGTCCTACAGCGTTCGAACGCCGTTGATACTGAATGTTCGTCAACTTCCAACTTTTGACGCCGTTGAACGTTGACGCAGAACACCTAACCTCAGTTTTACTGAATGGTAAAGTGTTTGTATGTATAAATAACTTGCATACAACATAAATTACATCACACACAAGTCTTCATCAGTATAATGGATGATGAATCATCCATTATACTTTTAATAAAAGAAAGCGCACGTATAAACACAGATATAGGTTGTCACGTGACACTTGACGGCGTTAAAAATGATTGTATTGTGGGCAGGTGAAAATTCAACGGCGTTCTCAGCAACGCCGTCGCAAATGACGGCGCGCTGACGGCGTAGCGCGCTGACGGCGTAGCGCGCTGTGCATTCTGTTCCAGGCTTTAGTTTGCCCTAAACTCTTGAACAACGACATAACTGTGGAAATATTATTACCAAATAAAAACTAAAGGGGAGTCATGAATTATCGAAAGAATGTCTTTGACTGAACAATTATTACTTTCAATTTGATATAATGAAATAAAACTATTAATAGTTCAATCAAATTCGTTAACGGCATGGTAGTATCGAGACTGAATAAAGCGAAACCAAACAAATACTTATTTTATTTCTTTATTACATTATGTTTCAGCCTGAAATTTTGCATTATTCTCTTCAAAATATACTTCTATTTCTCCCCCTTTTTCTTTTTATTTCCCGACTTCTTCTCTTTCACTTGCAGACTAGATAAAATAGTCTCTAGAATGAATGAAACGTCATTCTTTTTAACTTGAAACACCACCGCTTTAGAGACCAATTCACATCTAAGTTCTGTAATAATGGTGCAGTCTCATAAAATACACCCCAACCCTATCTAGCATTAGAGAATGCTTGCAAGTGCAATGTCCAGAAAATTGAAAATTCCGTTTCACTTACACCTGTTATTTATTATAATCTACGTTTAGCGGATGTAAATGGAGGTCGAAGACGTGAAACTATACAGTTTCATCCGTTAGAAACAAAGATAAATAGAGAGAACTAGATTATATTCAATATGTATTAGAATAAGATAGAGTATTACCATATTTTTCGAACCATAAGACGCACATTTTTACGCAGAAAAATCGACTTAAAATTGGGGTTTGTCTTATGGTCCAAAGGTATAGGTACGTTGTTTAAAAAGAGTGCGATGTTAGTGTTGAATCAATTCAGAGCTCATAAAACAGACTCAACCAAGAAAATATACTAGAAATGAATACAGAATTAGCTGTCATTTCTGGAGACCTTACAAGTCAACGAAAACCCTTGGACGTGTCGATTAATAAACCTTTTAATAATTTTATGCGGGAAGAGTGGAAAAAACGAATGATAAAGCCAATTCACGAAGTATGAAACCAGACGACAATTACAGAAGTACCTGGGTAAAAAAATTATGGGAAGCTGTAAAAGAAAGGACGATTGTAAAGTCTTTTAAGAAATGGGGTATAAGCAACGCATTAGATATTATCGAATATGACTTGGTTTTTGAAAAGATTGACAACAATAGTTCAGATGAAAATAATACGAACAGCGATATTAACGAGACGAGTGATAGTACATAGAATGGAGATGAACAGAATGTTGCTGGTACAAGTTATTGTAATGATAAATATTTTTTCTAAAAATTGTTTCATAAATTTCGGTTGCGACTTTGGGTCTAAAAAATACGGTATATAGAAATATATACTTATATGTTCGTGATTATCATCATCATAGATCCTTTCTCAAAGCTTTTGCATAATTTGACGTAGAATCAATACTGGTCCGTAAAAATCCAAGTGTCCAAACATAGTGTACACTAAACTTTCTTCAATAATTTCAAAAACTAGCAACAATACAATAAGTGAGTTGAAGAAAGGAAGGTCCAAAGAGTCTGCCGAAATATAGCTCAAGGTCATATGACGCAATAGTGAGCGGCAAGCGAGTTTGCTGTTTTCTCGTGAAATCGGCGCTCGGCGCGCGCAGTAAATTAGTATAACTTGGGACCGATATTTGTTAGCACATACCGTGAGGTGTTATGCGCGTCGTCTACGAGATATCGGTATCTGTAATAATATTTGTGAGTAAACTGGATTAGACAGCCGAAAAAAAAAATCTGTCTAAAACTAAACTCTGCGTATTCACTCAAAATACGCAATACAGTTCCTGCCCTCTTTTCTCTATTGTCTTGTCTTGTCAAGTTTCCTGTCATCTTTTTACTGTCCATAGTCAATTTAGCTTGAGGGGTTCCTATAATTACGTCTCTGGGTTGCCATGTAAGTATCTTTTTAGGTCGTCTCTTATTTGAAGTCTTACGATTAGCTGTTCCAGTTTTGTTTCAGTTCTGCTATTTTGCTAGGACGCACCATATGCCTGGATCCAATGATATGGTTCTCTGTCAGTTAAGCATCAGTCAATAAAACTGACAACATTTTCTCACGCAGGCATAGAATTCAACAGCATTAATTTATTGATTAACCAAATTTTTGGACTTTGAAGATAACAACGAAGCATCAGTTTTTAAATCAAAATTGCTGCATTTCTTTATTTATTAATATTATTTCCGCTACTGTCGTATTAATTATTTCGAATTGTGAATTTATTATAAATTAGTATATTTATTATTGAGCCGCAGGCTCTATTAAATAAACTATTTTTATTATTTTTACTGCCTACTCAACAAAACACTAATTAGCTATTTAGTTACTTGTAAGGATTTTGTAGAAATGACCAAACAAACTGAGTTTTAGCGCACTTTCGACTGTTCTTATAGTTTATTCCAAGTAATCTGGACTTTAGTTAATCCTGACAACCATCCCCATAAGTCCAGATTAACGAGGTTCTACTGTAATTCAGTGATCCTCGATATAATATTTTTTATTTGGTAACGGGGTTGGTGCATTCAATCCATTTCAACAGGTACTCTTGACAATTGCTGTTTGAAATACTGCAAAATTCCATTAAAAATTAAACCTATAACTATATCGGTTACTAGAACTACAAGATATTCCAGATCAAATAATTAATATCGTGCATAAATCTTCATCACTTGTGATTTCCGATCAATAAATCAAACATTCCTAGAATAATTCCAATAAAGGAGGTCAATGAATTCAGCACTATACCACCAAGAAGCGTAATTATCAATAGAAAACTTGCAATTATCATAAATGTTTAATTATACTTGATTTCCCTGCACCCCCTTCACCCTTTTTGGATTCACGCACGTACGCGTATGTTCATTACGCTGTTGTTAATGAGTTAGTTAATAAATTGCGGTACATTTTCGTCATTAAGTGCGTAGGATTTTTAGTAACATTGGATTTTCTCACATGTTACATCCGACCATATTTAGATTTCTGTACAGTTTACTTAATGGAGTATATCAATTTTACAATCATTGGTGTAATTAATCTTAATTTTAATGTCAACATGTCTTTTATTTTCTTGACTACTTGGGATGTTCCTTTGGTATTAGTATCATCACTTTCTAGTAACGTAAGAAAGGATACATATTCGCGACTAATATTACCAAAACGGAGCTACTATCGCCTTCTTTACTTTTGACACGAAAAAGGATAGTCATCTGTCAACGTATGTAAACAGTATTTATAAACAATTTTTGGTCAAATTTACGTTTTCTTGCTGTATACAGTATATTTTAATTATAACCGAGTGTTAAATAATTGATGTGAAGTGTGAATTATCACAAATTTCAGGGTTTCGCAGATATTTAGTAAGTGAAAGATGATTATTTGGGATGCCAAAACAAATTTTATGTTAAAATATTTTTTTGTTAATTTTATTTAGAATGCCTAATACCATTATTTAGGTTTCTAAATATGTGCAGTATTTTTTTTATATAGCAAGGTTGATTAAGCTTTTGAAAATTGTGCCTATGGCTTCCATTGGTTGTTTTAAGTCATAAGCTCTACCCCTCTGATTTCGTATACATTGAAACATATAATTAAATTATAATTTCAACAGTTCCCACTGGTAATTAAATTTACGCTTTTAAAAATTAAATGCAACATTTAAAAAATATAACTAGAATTTTGACAAAATAATTTAAAAAATAAAAATGCAAAAAATAAATAAAATTGTTTCCAGACCGGGTGTGAACCCAAGTTTGTAACTTAGGAAGCGAGAATGCTAACCATTACACTATGTAAGCCTATTGGTTTAGTGTGTTACATAACGTATTAAATATTTTACATCCTCAACCAAAAAATTCGTTATTTTCCGAAAACGTTATCTGATCAAAAATTCCTGTTGTACTATTCCGGTTCATACCAATGTACATTACTTAGAATTTTTTCAGATTTTTAGTTTAACCATCTGGGCTACAGGGTGTGGGACAAAATTTTTTTTGCACAGTTTTGGCAAAAATCGCGTCTAAATAATTTATTTTGCAAACATAAATTTGATCGTTAGCCACGTACTAAGGGCTTTCATTTGATACCCTGCTCAGAATTTATTTATTATTTTTTTTCAATGAGCAAAGAATTTTTAGGGTGATATGTTTTTGTGTGATGTTTTCGTATAGCTATATATTCATTTCGTATAGTCTTTCGATAAGCATGCCAAATTTCAACTCTCTAGGTTTAGCCGTTTGGCTACAATTTTTACCGGACAGACAGACAGACGACAAAATGACGGTATAAGGGTTTTTGGTCATACCTAGAAAACCCTAAAAAGTGTACAAATATATGTGAATGAATATTTTCAGAGGTAATGTTGGTGCTAGATTATACTCACAGAGATAATAAAATATTATAATATGAACTTAAAACATTTATTTGAATACTTAATATCTACACATTTCTCTAGAAATTTTATAGAAAGAGAACTGGTTATTTATTCTACACAAGAAAACTGTCAAATATTTGTTAACTAACACACATCCACATCCACATGAAATACCAAGGGGTTTTAATATTAACAATATAGTCAACATTAAACGATTTTCTTGCACATGTGAGACAGGGAAAATGAAACATTCAACGTTAAAATCTTGTTTAAAAACATCTGAACAGTAGAAATTCCCTCCCTCATACATCCAATACATCCCTAATACGTGGCGGTGGATAAAAATATGATTACGGACCACAAGTTGAAAACTTCTGTTCTATCCATTTTAATAAAAACAAACATTTTCTCAAATTCACCATGTTTATAAAATGAAACATTTTTGTAATAAATCCCAATGGGTTCAATACTTGTGGCAAATTAATTGGAAAATTAAAAATTTCAATCAAATCTAACATGAGTACTGAACTGGGAAATAAAGAGTTATGGCCAAAATTTACAAATCAGACAAAACATACACGAGTTCACTTCGGACAACAGCACAATTTTTGAAATTTCTCCCCGAAGATCGTTAATATGAAATGTAAATTGGATAGAATTTTCCGACCTTACAGGCGTAAATACCTTCGTTTTCACACGTAACCAGAGTCTAGGATGACCTATAGCCATATGACCTCCATGCAAATGTAATTCTATTTTTACTTCATGATCAAAATTATCAAGCGAATGACATATGTCAAATATTTTAATACATTTTTCCATATTTTGAAGACTGAAAAATAAATAAATGGGACATTTTTATTAAGAATGACAAAAAAATTAAAATGCAATGAATAGGATATTTTAATGACAATCAATTTAATCTAGAATTTGCAATGTGAATATAATTTACAAAGCTTAAACAAAATGACCAAAAGTCCGAATTAATAGATAAAAATTACTAGATTTCAAAATCTAGTTACGCCTAAACGTTTGGAATTGCCTATAGTTTGTTTTTACAAAAGTGAACAGCATATATTTAAATATAAAAAATATACAAGAATACCGATATTTTGTGCTAATATCAATATTTTGCGCGATATATCGCATTTCAAATATCGATATATTTTTCTAAAGTACGATATTTTCGAAATATCGATATATCGTTCCCATCTCTATTCTGGACTAATTCCACTCTGTTGATATGAACAGCGTAATATGGGTTCCATATACAAGGTGTCTCAAAAGAAATTTTATATTTATTTAGCTTACTGCGTGAACGCAACGTATCCGAGGGGCGCGGGGGTTATGTCAATCGGTAGCCTGGCTCTTGGGAATTTTTGTCGCTATGGAGCGTTTCTCGGGAACAGACCGCGCGTTATGCGTGCGAGAGTTTTACAAAAACGGTGATTCGGCGACTGTAGCGCGTAGAAAATTCTGCAGTATTCGAGGTTTTCGCCACTTAAATGAATCGCCAAGCATTCCTCTTATTCGACATTGGGTTAAGAGGTTTGAAGAGACTGGTACAACGCTGGATAAATCAAAATCCGGGCGACCTAGGTCATCAAGAACGGTAGAAAACGTGGAGAATGTTAATCAGTCTGTTCGTGACGACCCGAACCTTTCAATTCGGAAGCGCGCAAGTGCTTTAAATGTGTATAGATCATCATTACATCGCATTATGCACAAAGACCTAAAGCTGCACCCCTACAAAATTCAATTGGTGCAAGAATTAAAGCCCCAAGATGCCAGTCAAAGGCAATTTTCTCAGGCAAATTGATCTCCCGGAGAGGTGACATAAATTGGCCTCCACGCAGTCCAGATTTAACCCCTATGGACTTTTTCCTATGGGGTTATCTTAAATCTAAAGTTTACGCCAATAAACCGACTTCACTGGCGCATTTGAAAGAAAATATCCGTCACGAAATGGCAGCCATCCCTGAGTCCACCTGCCGAGACGTCATAAGTAATTTTACTGTTCGATTAAATGAGTGCCGAGAACGCGAGGGTCTACATTTAGACGATATTATTTTTAAGAAATAAATCCCCAAAAAGTGTATTTTAATAATTAATAAACATTTTTTCTATATACAGCTTACTTTTTTTTTAATCGATCCACTAAGTATAAAATTTCTTTTGAGACACCTTGTAGTACTACAGTATTCGAGGTGTGATCTGACGTATGAAAAAAATAAAGTTTTGTACCTAGTAGGGACATAAATACTGTTACAAATATTTTATGAAATAAAATTAAAACTACAATTATGTTTTTCACCAAATTTTATTAACATTTGTACTTATACATAAGTTATTCATAATTAGTATAATTATTCAAAATGGCCACCTTTGGCTTTAATGCAGTCCTTAAGTCGTACAGGCCAATCATCGATAGCCGCACGTACGACTTCCATGGGAAAATCGGCTACAGCTCGAGCTAAAGCCTGTTTCAGAGATTCAATATTTGGAAATCGTTTGTGGCAAACCATGTTCTCTAAAATGGTCCATAGCTTGTAATATAAATGATTCAAATCTGGACTTGCAGCGGGCCAATCTTCTACGTCGATAAAATCAGGAACATTGTTTAAAAGCCACGTTTGGGTTGTTTTAGCCTTATGGCCTGAAGCAGAATCCTGCTGGAAGGTCCATAACTGATCTTGAAAGAGAGTATGATTGAGGGGTTTCACGACATCTTCCAGGACCATTTGTTGGCGACTCTAGCTGATGTTTTCACCCTTTTTTCACAAAAATGAAGGTCGTTTTACTCCATCATAGGAAAAGCCCCACCAAACCATCACTGAAGCTGGGTGATGACTCTTTTTCTATCCTTGGAACTACTTCCGAAGCTTCAGTAGATGACCTGAAATAAACCTTGTAATTTTGTTTGTTGAATTTTTCCTGTATAGTAAGAATTTTCTCGTCGGTAAAAAGGATTTTCTTGTGTTTGTCGCCTGCGTACTTGATTAACAAGCGTTTCGATTTTTCGATCCATTTTTTTTTTAAGAGACACTGTTAGTAATTGTCCAGTGCGGCGTTTGAAGGCCCCAAGACCCAAGTTTTTTTTTCAAAATGCGCGCCATTGATTTTCGCGAATTTTTCATTTTGTGGGACATAATTTTTTGTTTTCTCAATGGATTTCTTGATATTCTGGCCTTAACAACTTTGATAGCTTGTGGCGTGCGTACTGTTCTCGGGCGCCCGGATCTTTTTCGGTCTTTTATGTCCCCAGTTTCCTCAAACAATTTAATGCACCGATACTCAACCATTTGATTAATGCCGAGCGGAAATATGTTTATTGAAAGAGAATTTTTCGTCAGACATTATATTAAGTACATTATACTAGGGTAAGTACCATAAGTACAATTAAAATACTTAAATTTATTCAGCCAACCGTGACGTTTCGATCCATCCTAGAAATGTCCCCACAGTTGCCTGAGATCCATGACAAACAGCATAAGAGATTGCGATAAGTTTTTCGTTTTCCGAAGTGCATTTTCATTGTGCAATACTAAATATTTTACATAATTGTGCGACTGCAGCTTCTCAATTATAATATATTTCAACAATAAAATAAACAAAACCTTTCTAGTTCAAAACAATACCTTTTTCTCGTCATAATACTTACATGAGTGTAACATGCTTATGTCGACGTCGGAGTATGCTATAGCATGGTACGGCCAGTGATTTCAAACAATAGTGTATACGCTCGGGGTTGCAATTAGTCGTGAACTCTGACCCGACCATTATCAGGCATTATATGTGCTACTTCACGTGATAGCGATCATTTGTCAGATATGATGAAAGTGAAGAATGAAGATTGAAAGCTCTCAAGATATGAATGAGCAAATGCAAATGTGTTCGTTGCAATTGTTTGTAAAACAAATGAATTGTAATGCGAAGCGCGAAGTTTATATCATGATTTGAATACCTCTTTACTAACGCGTTTTTGGAATGGAAATTTTAAAATTAAAAGGATTTATAAACAGTTTTATATTGTAGAATAAAAACACCTCTGTTTCTAAATATTCGGTTTTTCGAGAAACAACAAATTGAGAAATTAATGTGAATAGAATTCCCCGATCATGACTTTCAATCGACGATCAGAACGCACAAGATCCCGGATTCTGGCAACATTTTCATCGGTTCTTGTAGATGAAGGCCTTCCGCTGCGTGATTCATCTTCAATCAACTCTCTTCCTTTTAAAAATGCCTTAAACCACTAAAAAACCTGAGCCCTTGACAAAACACTGTCTCCGTAGTCCTGCTGAAGTTATGCAAAAGTTTCCGTTGCAGTGTGCCCAAGACTGAAGCAAAATCTGATAGCACACTGTTGCTCGAAATAAAGGTCACTCATTTTTAGAACGCACTAGAAAAAACTGCTCCACTCGATCTTATTTTGGAAACATCACAAGGCAAATTTTAATAGTCCAGGGAAAGTTGGTCTGTAATCTTAAAGTCTATGGGCCATGTTCATAATGTTTTACTAAATCTTAGTAGCACTACTAAGACAAGTATACTAAGCGTTACTAAAAATGGGTGTTCATAATACAGAATTATTGTTAGTAGTGCTTAGTAGTGCTTAGTAAATTGTAATTTAGTAGTACAGATTTAGAAGTGCGGAGAGGCTGTATTAAATACATTAAAATAGCAATTGTGTTCATAATACTGATTTACTTTAATCATGTATATGAGAGATTTGCGTGATGTTCGTGAAATTCGTGAATTACGGGCAAATTGCCAAGAAAATTTTGAGTGAAGAAGATTTCAAAAAAAATTATAGATTTTCAAAAGACAGAGTTCGAACATTAACTGAAATCTTACATGATGATATAAAACCGGTATCTTCAAAAGGTGGAAGTATTTCTACTGAACTCCAAATATGTATTGCTTTACGTTATTTTGCGAAAGGTTCATATCAACAAGATATAGGTAAGTAATTAATAACATGAATAACTCTTTTAACATAACAGCAGACCAACTGTCTCGCGAATTACAAAATGTGTTAGTTTTGCCTTAGCCAGAAAACGACCACAATTTATATTATTTCCAGAACTAGAAACTGTAAAACGAAAATTTTATGACATTGCTCAAATGCCTAATATAGTTGGTGCTATTGATGAAATTTATTTCCAAAATGTATGACAATAAGATAATTTATTATATTTTTTCGCAGGTTATTTGTGATGCAAATTGTAAAATAACCGATAATACAAGCTAGTAACACGCCTTCCATCTCATTTAACATGTTGAACAGTGCATATGTCTATCTCTTTCTAATGCCAACAGCAACGTTGTCAAATTTACATCGATATTAGTTAAAATATCTTAGTATTGTGATTATGAACACTACTAACGATAGTATCGTACTTGCTTATTTTAACAAGTAACGCTTAATCGCAATATTTAGTAAAAGATTATGAACATGGCCCTATAGTTTTAAATGTGGCAACACGTCGATATTTTAAAGACATATCCAAAATCAAAATCACGCAAAATTCAGTTGCAATATACCTTCCGGAATGGAACTGTTGAGTAGCTCGGGGGCACCTGTAATTATTTTGCGCCCTTCTGAGTTATTTTTGAGACTCCTGATCCGGTACTGATTATAGTCGTCTCTATTAGGAATGCATTCACTAAACCATTTAGTATTCTAATCCGTCATTTGAATCCGCAATCCCTAACTGGACATTCGATTGAATAAACATTTAAGTAACATAACCGGAAGAGGTTTCCAAACATTTAACAATGATAACCCGACCATGAAATAGTCCCAAATGTACTGAAAACTTATTATGTATGCTTCCTTGGTTTGCTACACAAATATCAGTTTTGCAATTCAAATTCTGTGAATATGGGATGACCACCATTAATATGAAATATGAAATGTTACTTAAATTTTATAAATTTAAATTTGTTTCTTTTGAAATGTGAAACAAACTAACGGGTGTTTTTTTTAGAGGTATAGAACTTTAAATTGCAATAAAACAACGATGGATTATTCGATTGACATGAATTTTTTTTTATTCGAAAGATAATCTTGTTGCATTACATTAAATCATACCAACAAGACGGCGCAACATGTCACACAGCTCGTGCCACAATCGATTTATTGAAAGACACGTTTGGTGAACGCCTAATTTCACGTTTTGGACCTGTGAATTGGCCTCCAAGATCTTGTGATTGAACACCGCTGGACTACTTTCTGTGGGGCTATGTAAAGTCATTGGTCTATGCGGATAAGCCACAAACGCTTGACCATTTGGAAGACAACATTCGCCGTGTTATTGCCGATATACGGCCACAAATGTTGGAAAAAGTCATCGAAAATTGGACGTCCAGATTGGACTACATCCGAGCCAGCCGTGGCGGTCATATGCCAGAAATCATATTTAAAATGTAATGCCACAAGATTATCTTTCGAATAAAAAAAAAATCATGTCAATCGAATAATCCATCGTTGTTTTATTGCAATTTAAAGTTCTATACCTCTAAAAAAAACACCCATTATAATCTTGTCAGATAAACCTACAGGCAGACAGACAGACAGGCCGACAGACATCATGCTAAAAATAGTCAATACGTTATGTAGGGACCTCAGTTCGTGGAGATCCATCGAAATCTCAAAATGTCAAAATCGGTATGATCACAATACCTGCCTTATATATGTTGGCGGTCGGTAAAAATTGGATTCATCGGTGTTTTCCATCTCCAACGAAGACAAAAATGCCCAGCAAACATTGAACTAACGGCCGAACGCCGGCAAACTGCTTTTACGCTGGTACATTGCTGGCACCAGAAGTAAGTGCAACGCCAGTATTAATAATGTACTTCACATTTGTATTTCGCACTCTGCCTATACGAAGTACTTTACCAGCATTTTATAAGCATTCCTTATTTGTATTAATCCAAGGTTATTTCTAGCGGGCCAGTGCTTATGTTTATAACTTTTTTTGAATGTAATAATTTGAAAAGTCTGACCGTTCTTAGTCATAAAACACCCTAATGGCGTGGCCTTCGAGGGTCGGTACAAGTGATATTCTGTTAGTATAAGTTCGGACGTGTTGGTGAATAGTTTTTAAAGATGTGTATTTGAATAGTTATTGATTGTGACCATTATACAGTTTTTTATTGTGATTTGTGTGTGTTTTGTTAGATTTAAGGACGTAGTTTACACAAACTATTTCATATTAAATTGTTTAATTTTTAGTTTAGTTCAATCATAGTTTTTTCATGTAATAAAATTTTCAATTATTAATAAATCTGATACAAGATTATAAATATGTCATTTAAAAAATATAATTTGTCATATTTCATTTTGAATAGTGACATCTTAAATATTTTGTAAATATAATACTAACCTAAAATAATACAAACTTAATCCAAAACTGTAAAGCTTTTTTTACAATATAACCAAGTTTCTAAAAGTCAGTAATACACTATAAAAATCACCAAAATAACCAGATCTAGTTTGTTCTTACAAAAGTGAACAGCTTATAGCATTAATGCTTATAAAATTTGTTTATTGAATTTATTTTAACAAGTATGATTTCTTTAGGTTGGCACTCTTCAAGTCAGGGGGAAAAGATGTGGTAGATAATACAAGACGAATATTGGCGAAAATTATTAGTCACCCCTTATCTTTAGGATGAAATTGGTTTGACCGAAATGGCAGAAAACCATTTTCTTAAAATTCTTCATTAAATTAATAAATTAAATAAACTAATTCCTGTTATTCCTGAAATTATATTTATTTAATATTTATAAATAAATCAATAAATTATAACTGTTAATTCAATTTACAATCGGCTAGTTTTACCATCGTTGAATAAATTTATTTAACAACTTAAGTTAACAATATCGCATCATTCTATTGACAGCAATGTTAAATTCTTCATTAATAGTTTAAAACCGATGCGATATTGTCAACTTTACTTGTTAAATAAATTTATTCAACGATGGTGAAAATGGCCAAATGAGTATTTATTTTCCACCTAACCATTAATTTATTTTAATACTGGGTAAGTACACATATATTACATTTGAAACACTAGAGAGTGGGTATAATATAAGCACTAGTCTGTCAGAAATAAATCTTGCAACTAATGCGATTATTTTGCACTTTACCGTTGCTGGGCCAGCTAACGGCCACGGGGACACCGGGGTACTGGCCCAGTGCAAAATGCCAGCACTGGACCAATGCGAAATGCCAGCACTGGCCCAGTGCGAAATGCCAGCACTGGCCCATTACTTTCAATGCACTTTACCGTTGCTGGGCCAGCAACTGATACATCAATGGACCAGCTAAGGGCCACGGGACACCGGGGTACTGGCCCAGTACGAAATGCCAGCACTGGCCCATTACTTTCAATGCCGGCGAGTATGTGCTTTACCAGTACTGGTCCGGATAAAAATGTTTGCTGGGTGGTTACCATCAGCCGGAGAAATCAATTTTCCAAAGGGTCAAACTATTAACGGACAATAATATGTTGATCTCGATTGTCAAAAAAATTCTTTAATCTTCATTCCTACTATGTAAAATTCGGCTAAAACTTTTTGTATATTCAAAATGTCTTTTTTGGACTTTTTATGGCCAAATGTGAACATTATCGCGGAGGAAATATCTTAAAACTCAATCTGCAGCTAACGGATTTTTTTCACATCCTGTAAAGTTTTTTAAACATAGCTAATATAGTTGTTACTTCTAACATTAAGGCTTTTTTGTTGAAATTCTTTGACGCAAATTGACCATAAACAAAACTATTGTGTCAAAATTTTCGGTTGGAACTATCATAATATTTAATTTACTGTTTATATTAAACCTACTCGATTATTTATTTTTGTATCTGTTCATATAATATTTTTTATGCTAATTAATATACGATACGGTAAAGTTAATGTTTATCTTTTTTTAGGGTTAAATACCTTATATAAGTATACTGAATTGATAAATAGGTACAGAAAAAAATAAGTATCTACGAAGTAAATTTTTTCATCGGTAGGTACAGCTCAACCAAGATAGCATGACCCTCAACCTAGGCTGATTTATCGCCACAGTAGAGAAATAGGTATAGGTCAGGGGTCGGCAACCTTTCAGTGACAAAGAGCCAAATCTATATTGAAAAAAAAAAAAACACAATAACATGGAAGAGCCGCTAAAAAATATATGCTATATTAAAGAAAAAAAACGTAAAAATTGTTTATATGTTTTAAAATAATCAAGTATTACAATAAATTAATATTTACTTTTACATTTAGTTTGTGATATCTATTGTAGTTGCCAGTATATTACAATATAATAATTTTTTTATTGGGACGATTGCTTTTGTATAGTGTTCTATAAGACTTTATTATTTGGTGAATATTCAGTAATCTTTAACTTAAGGCAGCACTCAAGTTCCAGGTCAGTAAGATTACTTCTTAATTGACTCTTTATTAATTTCATATATGAAAAGATTTGCTTACAGTAATATGTGGATCCGAAAATTGTCAGTAGCCCAAAAGCATAATTTTTTAAAAGATTGAACGATTCTGGAAGACGGTTCCAAGCTTCGAAAAGAACTTTATCTACATTTTGAAGATTGCGAATTTCGGTCCACTTATGCTGGGAAGATAAAATTCACTTTTTTCTTTCTAAATTTTCCAGTTCAGAATTAAGTTTTAAGAATATATAATTCCATAAACCTTTGGATTTCAAATCCATTAATTGAAGGTGATAAATGTAATTGCTACATATCTACTTCAATTGGTTTTGTCAAAAAAGCTAGTTTAGCTTTATATTTTCTAAACTCTTTAAATCTATCTCGAAAAGCTTCTTTCATGTTAACAATAGTTTGTGCAAAAAAAATGCATTAATAACATGTTTTTGTAAATTAATAAAATGTAAAAATGTTTTTGCGCGTAAATCATTCACAAATACAGATAACTTTTTTTCGAAACAAATAACTTCTTCTAAAAGGGAATATGCAGTAGCTCGGGGAATAACCGGGCGTGAATTGCACCGTAAAATATTCTGAAAAATACAAAACCTGTATAGTACAGGCAGAAAGTTGAAAATTAAAAAATATATTATATTAAAATAAAAACCAGCCAATTTTCAAAGAGCCACAAAATTTTCTAAAAGAGCCGCAGGTTGCCGATCCCTGTTCTAGGTCTTTTGTAGTATATTAAATAATAAAAGTCCAGTAAATTTATAAATTTTCTTCACCTCCGGTAGAGAAAACTTCTAACAACCTAAATTATATTTTATATAAGGTAAACTATCCTGGGGGGGAGGGGAATGCCCCCTATGCCCCCCCTGGCTACGTCCCTGTATCTAGCCACCCTGTATAAATTGAACTTAAATACAAAGTAAACAATCGTAATGTGTTGATAAACATCTTACATAACATATTACAGGCATAAATCGTCAACAAATAAAATATAATTTACAACAAATCTAAATAAGATCCCAGTGTGATGACTGTCATTTTACAAATGACTACACTACATTACTTCCTTGTATAGAAATCAATAAAACAGTTTTTCAATCATTGAATTAATGTGTAATCGTCTATCAAGTTGCATCCACCCACGTGAATATGGGCGCAGTAACACCTTTGCAATAATAATTGCATCACTGAACAATGTGCTTTTACTTTCAATGGACGGTAAAAGCATGTACGAAGCTAACGGCAGTGCCCTCTCTTGATTTATAACACAATTAAACAGGCATAACTCAATGTCATGCTTATATGAGGAGAATTATGCACTTTAATTATATGCTAATTAGGAATATATGATTAATACGTATGCTATCTGTGCGTATGATGGGCATTTATTACTTGATGTTAGTGTATTCTCTTTCTTCTTGCGTAAAGTGATCAGATTTTCAGAGGAAGGGGGCTTTCCTGGCTCCACATTTCTCAAAGGTAAAGCCTGGAACAGAATGCACACCGCGCTAAGCCGTCAGCACGGCGTTACATTTGCGCCGTTGAAAACGGCGTTGAATTTTCACCTGCACACAATGCAATAATTTTTAACGCCGTCAAAGTGATAAGTGACAACCTCTCAGTTTATACGTGCGCTTTCTTTTATTAAATTTGTAATGGATGATGAAGACTTGTGTGTGATGCTATTTATGCAAGTTATGTATACATACACACACTTTACCATTCGGTAAAAATTGAGGTTAGGTGTTCTACGTCAACGTTCAACGGCGTCAAAAGTAGAAAGTTGACGAACATTCAATATCAACGGCGTAGAACGCCGTTCAGACGTTATTCATTCTATGCACTTGCGTACTACAGCTCGATTTTAACTTTGCACGGACAGATAGTGCCGTCCAAACGCCGTCAACGCGCCGTAGAACTCATTGCATACTGTTCCGCACTTAAACGGTAAATAATACACCCCATGAATGCTTTTTCAAAAATAAATGTTTTATTCAGTTTAAACTTGGTAAAAAAATATATAGGGGCAGCCAGGGTATAACGGGCACCTTAAGGATTATCTTTAACAAAATTTTAAGGAATATTGTAAAAAATTTCGAAATACTTTTATTCGTAAGATGATTTATTGTTTAATTATTACAGACAGTAAAAAAACTAAGAAAAATACAAAAATAAAAGTTATGACGATATAAAAAAAGCTTCCTTGTGCTTATTTTTCCCTTGTGTCGGGACAGAATGAGCTCGGGCGGTGTTTAATGGGCAATCAGCTAAAATCTGGCGCAGAATGAACACACGTGAATGCATTCCTCATCGTTATAATCTTCTCCATCGCAAGAACAATGTGCCCACTTGCCTCATGCTCTGCACTGGCGCAATCAACGTCTCACTAATTTATAAAATGTAAACGTCGGCTCTCAGGCATACAACCACTCTCGGAAGACACTAGCGAAGTACTGAACGTGATTGGAATGCACCCAAACATGGCGGCATGCTTTCACAGCCAAAAAGAGGGGAGACCGTTATACTCCAGGAGCCTGTTATGCCCCGGCTTCCCCTACTAAATTGCAATCTTGAAATCTTACAAGCACTTTCTAAGACCACATCTTATTCAACAATACTTCAGATTAGTAATTTGTAATTTAGAAAGCGTCAATAGTAATTCAAAAAATAATAACTTGACATGTTATTGTTACAGTTCATAAAGTTTTTTTTTTTTTCGTTACATGAAAATTCGGGCGGTCTGCATCTTCTAACATATTTTTTTATTAAATTCTAAAATACAATTGACACTTTTTGTATTAAAATTGACATTTTCTGAATTACAATTTATTATGAAATCTCATTTAAATTGACTCCTTCTGAAATACAATTGACACTTTTTGAAATACAATTGAAACTTTCTGAAATACAATTGGAACTTTCTGAATTACAATTGAAACTTTCTGAATTACAATTAACTTTTTCTGGATTAAAATTTATTATGAAATCTGATTTAAATTGACTCTTTCTGAAATACAATTGATACTTTCTGAAATACAATTGGAACTTTTTGAAATACAATTGGAACATTTTGAATTACAATTGACACTTTTTGAATTACAATTGGTTTTTTCTGAATTTCAATTTACTATGAAATCTTATTTAAATTTATACTCTCTGAAATTCAATTTAGTGACTGTTTTCGTCATGGAAGGAATATACTT
This sequence comes from Liopterus haemorrhoidalis, assembly GCA_963971575.1. NCBI lineage: Eukaryota > Metazoa > Arthropoda > Insecta > Coleoptera > Dytiscidae > Liopterus > Liopterus haemorrhoidalis. The sequence continues at coordinate 8,057,539 of OZ020613.1, forward strand.
CCCGAATTTCATGTCTCTATGTCCAAGGAACGTTCTATCGAATAAAAAATACCAATTTACCGCTTTAGGTGTGAAATTTTAAAAAACTGTCAAAAAAATTTCTTAAGATCTTGAACAGATATCAATGTGCCAAAAACGAATGTTATAACTCAACAATCTAAGGAAATACGAAGAGTTATATAATTCACCCCTTTAGTTGATAATTAGGGCCAAATCCTGAATTTCGTTTTTAAACATTTGAGTGGGTAACCTTTGTAAGCAAAAACCAAGTCGATATATTTTTTCACCCCCTTAAAGGTCAAATTTCGAAAATTACTTTCTTACTGAGTGCTTACGCATGAAAAAACTCTATGTCCAAGGACGTTCTATCTAATTAAAAATACCAATTTTCCCCTTTAGGGGTGATATTAAAAAAAAACTGTCAAAAACTTTAAATATTTTAAAAAGACAGCTATATGCCCAAAAGGAATGTTATAACTCAATAAACACAGAAAATACGACGGATTAATACACCTGGATTGTAAATTTACCTGTTTCGAGGTTCCTTGATAAAATCTAAAAACATGTTTTTCAACATGTGTATTGGTAATCTTTGTAAACAAAAACCAAGTGGATATCTTATTGGTTCTGGAGATATTAAGGAATCCGTGAAATTACATTTCATCCCTTTTCACCCCTTACGGGTCGAGTTTCAAAAATCCCTTCTTAGTGGATTCTTACGTTATAGAAGAAATATACTCCCCGAATTTCATGACCTTAGGTCCAGTGGTTTGGGCTGGGCGTTGATGAGTCAGTCCGAACTTTGGTTTATACCTATAAATCATATATATATATAGATAGTGAACAACCAAGTTTCAACGGTATACATGATAGAATGCACTGATTAAAAACATTGTTTTAAGTACTGCAAAATTTCTGGAATAAATTATTAACGCACCTGTGATGTAACATGATATCAATAATTACTAAAGATAACTTTACATAAATTTACTTGTACAACAACGCTTTATCCACTAATTCTCTGAAGGTGTCTGTTACAAAACAACATACAAGCTGATAACATCTTCCACTGTCACTTTTCTAAATTTATACTTCAATATTACAGGAAAATACTCTTCATTATCATATTATAATATTTTTATTACCTGATATTTTTTAAATGGCCATTATAACAGACTTTTATATTTTTATTATAGTCTTTTACGTAGTGTAATAATCGTTTAGTGTTTTTGGGATTTTAATAGAAAAATTTCGTAACTGGAAACCTACGATGAGAAAAATATTTCTTAATTTCTTGTCTTAGATATATGTATATTATGTCGCAGGCAGATAGTTATTTTAGTAAAATAGCTTGTTTCTGGGCAAATAATAACTGGATGGGCAAATAGCGTTATAATACTTGTTTCTATTATACGCTTTAGACAAACAGTATCGGACGGAACGTTATTGGGTAAATGTAAATTAATTTTATTTTATAAAGCAGATATGTGATATACAGACCAATACTGTATTACTATGATCATAGTTTTTAAACTTGTCTAAATTTGTCACTATGAGCAAGGTCAGTTACTATCATAGTAACTTTGGGGTATTTCGTATTCCGTAAGACAAAAGTTACTACAATATTTAATAACATGTTACTACAAAAGTTCCTATCATAGTAACTACCAAATGCTGGTGTTTATAAGTAATAACTTAGTTCTTAGAAGATAAAAATGGCGGACATTTTATTTTAAGCGTAATTTTTAGATATAATAGAAAATGAAGAAGATTAGTAAAGAAAATTATATAAATTAAATATATATATAAAATATGTCTGTATGAGTGTAGGTAAATGTTTATATTGCAGGAAATATATTAAAGATCAAAAAATCTTTTGCAATTTCTCATTTTTAATGTCTTTTTTAAAATTATTAAAAAAATAGTTTCATGAGGGGGGAGGGTTATAAAATGAGACGTATGTAAGTAATGACAAAACAAGGAAAATGCATCGAAGTAATAAAAAATCCAGCTTCATGGAAGGTTCTATCCCCCAAATCCCACCCGCCTGCGCCACTGGTTCGATTGTCGAGAATTTGTCTTTGCATTCCGTTTTTTTTTTTTTTTTTTTTTTTATTTCTTCACTCATTTTGTTTTTTTTTATATATTTTATAAATGTATATACCATAATATATATTATATAACAACAAAATAATGTAAGCAATACAATATTTTGACATTTTTAACCTCAACTGTAATCTGTATACCACTAATGCGTATTAATAAAAAAGGTATTTTATGAATAATAAGACATGATTTTATTGATCAACTAATACGTCTCACACATCATGTGATATATTTTATACTCTTCTATTTACATAAAACAATATGCCTTAGCAACGATATAGCACCCTACGATCGTTAATAAGTGTAAATGTTGCATAATTATATTTTCGCTAACACGGCCAGACTGACATGCGGAACGTTCTCGGGACGCAACTGTATTCTTCACACCATTAACAGCATTGTTGTTATCAGCAACAGCAACCTGCATACCACCAATGGTCTGCTCCATACCAACAACAGCATCCTGCATTTTGCGTACTAGTAACAGCATCCTGCATACCAGGAACTCCATTCTTGAGCTGGTCCACCATTCATCTTCTACTGCATCTTCAAATTCTTCACCTAATTCATAATCTGTAAATAGAGCAATTTGGGCGCAGAATTGATCTTTCACAAAATCAACCATGCACCAATATCAATTAGTTACAATAAATATTTGCTTACAACAAAACCTTCCAATAGCAGAGTATAAATCGTGATCTGAAAGTTTAGAGACTTTTGTTATCATTTCATTTCTCTATCACGAACTCAGTGACTAGATCAGCAAGCTCAGATACTCAATAACTATCTATTAGTTTCCTTCATTACAGATTGTCTACAGTACAACAAGCTCAGAGGCCGTTTATTCATTTCTGCACACACAGTGCTAAGCTCAGAGAGCGTCTATTCGTTTCTGCACACACAGTGCTTTATCATCATCATCATCAGCCCGTCGCCATAGCTCACCATCTGCCACCATGGTTACAGAGCTATTACCGGACTGATGCCACTGGCAGCGGCATGTCTTGCGGTACTCAACAAGCTAGCTTTCAATTCTCAACTCATTATCTATTATATTTCTCAGTTTATTTTGCCATTCCGATCCCAGTGATCTGTCATTTGTCTTTTCCAATAAACGTTCAATTTTAAAACTCAAATCTCGAAACTCAGATCTTAATTATCAAATCTCAAATATCATAACTCAGATATTAAATCACAAATATCAAAAACAAAATCTCAAATCTAATTTTTACACATTATGGCTAACACGTGCCATATGATTTAACCGAAACAATAAAATGCCTCTTACCATTTTAGTTATCAACAATCTAACCAGTTACCTTCGTAAATTGTGTTTGTTAATAACAAAGCAACGCTCGTTCATCCTGACAATTTTTAGAGATCTTTGTTAAGATTTTTCATTTTTCAAACAAATGTCACATTTCAAATTTATTCCAATAACTGTCATTTCCTTAGAAACCACTTGAATTAATTTTTGACAAAATAACTTCAAATTTGCCAATTTATTATTTAGCTCATAATTCATACTACCTTTATATGATTCTCAATCGTCACCTTTAACTTAAACCTTTACATTAGCCTTTACAATATTATACAATTTCTTTGCACCAATATAATGGTTGCATTAAAAAAAAAATATTTTTAATATTGCACTTATAGTCTTCTATTTTAATTTTCTTGTGGGTGATAGGCCAATCACACTTCTGATATTAATAAAAAAGGTATTTTATGAATAATAAGACATGATTTTATTGATCAACTAATACGTCTCACACATCATATGATATATTTTATACTCTTCTATTTACATAAAACAATATGCCTTAGCAACGATATAGCACCCTACGATCGTTAATAAGTGTAAATGTTGCATAATTATATTTTCGCTAACATGCGCATGCGTGTTGCGCTTCTGTAACTAACTTCATTCTTTTCTCAGTAACTGTCACTAAGACATAACTTTCATAGCGACGTCACTACAGTTGGATATTACAGAATACGAAAAATGTTAAAGTTACTATTAAAGTCACTATAAAAGTTATCTTGTAGTAACTTTACTACACGGTAACTATTATAGTAACTTTTTACAGAATTGATCTGATTGTCAGAGCTGTACGAAATACTCAGTAAAAGTATTTCAAATACCAAATACCAAAGACTTATTAAAGTATTTTAAATAACAAATACTATTAGTCATCATGGTTTGAGTAATTGAAATATAAATATTTTTTTAAATTATTTGAAATAATGTATTTCAAATAATTTAAACGTATTTGCAATACTAGTTTTATTTGATATACTAGGAAATATTTTAAATAATAAGGAAATGTTTGCAATAATAGGGAAATATTTGAAATAATAAAGAAATATTTGAAATAATAGGGAAATATTTAAAATAATGTATTTCAAATAATTTAAATATATTTGAAATATTAGGAAATATTTAAAGTATTCAGAAATATTTGAAATATTTACTAAGGAAATATTTGAAATACTAGGAAATATTTGAAATACTTCTAAAGTATTTCAAATACTGACATTATCAGACAACTAATATCAACAACAAATACCAAGAGCATTTTTTTGAAGATTTGAAATACAATATTTCAAATGCCAGAAAGTATTTGAAATACTTTTCAAATACTTTATTTTAAATATTCTCAGCTCTGGATTTAGTGAGTACAAGGAGAGAGAGCGGGTGTGTATAATCATCAGGAACAGTAAAAACAAATAGAAAATGTAAAAACAAACTTCAAATTACACAAATTATTTATTTTGGCATGGATTGTTGAAATATAAAACAAAAAATTGCTGCACGTAAAAAAAAATGACAATAAAAACTAATTGAATTGCATGTTTATTAATTAGCACATTGTCATTATTTTATAAGTTAAACGTTCTCAAATGTTTCAGATAAAGAATCTGATTTTAAATCTGTCAGGATAAATTTATTTATGTAGTCTTAATTAGTGTTGCATGGTATCACAAGGCGAACTAGTTCAATGAAAATATGATTTATTATTTCACTGACTGCAATTGGCTTTAACCATAGAGATAAAATACATAGAGAGGACACATATTATCAGTAAACAAACTAAAAAATTAAAAACTCGATTCTGTGCAACAATATGAACTAAAAAGGTAATTTTATAACTGTTTTTTCATATTTGCGACATACAGACGGGAAAATTAAACTTCCTTTGAAGCTTTATTTAAGTGTGGGTTGTAACTGAGATAAGTTTTGATTCTGGTAAGTGTCTCTTTTGTTTCATATTTCTATGGTTCATAGTTATTGAAACAACATTTATGCTAAGTAGTGATTTTATCTCTATTTCATGAAATTATTTAATAATAATTGGATTAATAAAGGTGGTGAAATAATGCATTGAGAAATAATATACGTTATTATAATTGAAATATGCTGACATTTGCACTTGAAAACAAATAATTCGACACCTCCATACTTTATGTTTTATTGTAACTTGTAAACAAAAACAGGATAATGTCAATGGTAAAATAATGGAGACAATGGGAACAAATTTGATTCAGTGGGTGCGTAAAGAAAATGAAAGGTTCAAAATTTTGTACTATAAGGAGATCCTTCTTTGACCGATGGTAATAATATTTTGCAGATTTATCACCATATAATGCTGACCTTATTTTTTATTTCCACGATTATTTAAAGTGATTTGAAATATTTAATATATTTTGGTAAAATTGGTAAATTAATGTAAAAATAAATTAAACGTTTTAAATTTTCAAAAATGTAAATATAAGCAGTTAACTTTTGTAAAAACAAACTAGAACTGGTTACTTTGTTAATTTTTATAGTGTATTACTGACTTTTAGAAACTTGGTTATATTTTAAACCAGTGGCGAAGGGACACCTCCGCTAGACTTCCGCCCACCCATAAAAAAAATTATACTAAAAAAAAATTTTAAAGAAGATTTAGGTAAATCTTAAAAAATACATCAAATTATATCCTATACAAATTTTTGTCCAAGGCTTGTTTTACTAGTTACGAATTTTTTTAAATTTTAAAGTTTAATAACTTCCGTTTCAGGTTTCGGATTTTAATAAAAAACAATAGGCTTCTTCCCAATTATTAGGAGAATTTTTTAGTACCAGAACGAACTCGTTAAGTTAAACCGTTTTTGAGTTATCGTGTATACACACACACAGACACACACACAGACACATACACATACGGAGAGCACTTCGAAAATAGGTTTTTTGGATTCCCTGGACCATGAAACGTGGTCATCAGTCAAAATCTCGACATCGAAAATTTTCGTGATTACAATATTTGCCCCTTATATATTAAGGTCGGGCAAGTAAAAAGGCTTTACAGTTTTGGGTTATTTGTATTATTTTAGGTTAGTATTATATTTACAAAATATTTAAGATGTCACTATTGTCAAAATGAAATATGACCAGTGGCGCACCAGGGAGGGGGTCCGGGGGCCCAGGACACCCCTAAGAGGGAAGGAAATAAAAATAAAAAAACACAAACACACTAGAAAAATTTTAAAATAGAGATAAGGACATTTTTTTTTAGGTCGTCACTTGTATTTTAGAACTGAGGACCTTTTTTTAGGCCATCACTTTATATTTTCACAATTTAAATAATTTTGTCTTTCGGGCCCCCCCAACAAAAATTTCGGGTGCGCCACTGAATATGACAAAGTATATTTTTTAAATGACATATTTATAATCTGACTTTTTAAATTATCTTTCTGCAATACCAACATGACATACAGTTTCAAATGTGTAAACTGTTGAAAACAAAATTTCCTCTTAGTTTGTTCTTACAAAAGTGAACTGAAATAATGCAGTGAGTAAAACTTGCCTTAGTAAATATAAATAATTTTTACCAAAAATTACCGGTCGAGTTTGGTGATTCATATCAGCGCCACTAGGTGACAACTTATTTGTGTAAATTTAAAATTGGTTCGAAATATTTAAAATATTTTGGTAAAAATTACAAATTAATCAGTCAATAGTTTGCACCTTTGAAATTGTATGTCATGTTGGTATTAAAACATGGTTAAAAATTTCACTTTCTTAAAATGTCATTCCATTTGACATATGTCATAAAGATACATGATATAGTTATAATGATCATAACCAACAAATATGAAGTAAGTTTTATAGCTTCAGGAATATTTTGAAATGACAAATTTATATTTAAATTCAGTACTTCACTATAAAAGTAACCAAAATAACCAGATCTGGTTTAACCTTACAAAAGTGAATTAAAGCAGGCAAACAATTTAATTTTACTATGTAATAGTTTCTCACGATTTATTTAAAACTGATTTGAAATATAATGTAAGTACGCTTTTTTCCGTGTGTGCCTCTTTCCGTGTGCGCTTTTTTCCGTGTGTGTATTTTTCCATGTGCGCTTTTTTCCGTGTGCGCCTTTTTTTATGTGTGCTTTTTTTCGTGTGCGTATTAATCCGTGTGCGTATTTTTATAGTATATAAGTAATTGGAAAATTTATTTTAATAAATATATTTTAAATTTAACGTCTCAAATCATTTTTAGTTTTAACAATATAAATGTAATGCACTGAGTGAAAATGAATCGTTTTCCCATCTTAAAAAGTTTATGAATAAATAATTCGGAATAATACTTATTATTTGTCCAGTTTTTAATAATGGGTGAAGAGTTGATTCAATTTGAATTGGATGAAGTAAAACGTATGGCTAGAGAAAGAAGTCAGAGGCGTCGAGCAAGTTTCACATTAAGGTAATGATGTGTTTGCCAACACAGTTGGAAACGGGTGCACTAGTTTCAAATATTACCATATTATTTCAAATATTTCCCTAGTGTTTCAAATACAACCCTAGTACATATTTCAAATATATCCCTAGTACATATTTATTAGTATTTAAATATTTCCTAGTATTCAAATATTTCCCTAGAATTTCAAATCTTTTGTAAGTAGGTATGCCGCCGGTTGAGCCTGGGAAAATTTTGCAGATAGTGGGAACTTCTTGCGACGATGCCGGCAAAAATCAAAGGATTATTTTCTTTGATCTAACCGGAAATGATAAGATAAGGGACAGGTCTTAATTAGTTTTGCATAGGTGTACAGCTTCGAATCACCAAATAATTCAAATCTTCTCTAGTATTTCAAATATTTTCTTACTATCGTATACAGTATCTATTTTGTAATACATAACTAAGAGAAAAACTTAATTTTTCATTATATTGAATTTTAAATCTTAAAATTATCTTTTCTTGTTGTTAACACATTTATGGCAAATTATTTTTACAGATAATTTTCAAACAGACCTTGTTTCTTTAAACTTTGTATGCCTCTTAAATAATATAAGTGGAATAGTCTTAAAAATAATAAAATTTAATGGAGTCCGTTAACGCTATATTAGTGAGGTTGTCTTAAATCGTTTATTTAAATTAAACGCTGTTTTAAATTAAAGCATCGCGTTACCAATGAACATTTACCAAAATTAAATCTCCTGGTAATTATCTGTTAAGTATTAAATATGATATTAAACTTACATTTAAGAACACGATGAAAACCTGTGGAGAATTGTTAAGTTTTATTTTATTTTATGTGTATTAATGTTTCGGCCTTATGATCGTTTATCCGGTATGTTATATGTGCACAGGAAAAAAATACTAATAATAGAGTAGATTCCGCATAATTTGACTGAAGCTCAAAAAAAGGCTCGTATTGATTGGTGTATGGGAATGTTAAAAAAAATCAACCTACACTGCAAATCTCAAGTGAGTACTAGTACTCATTTAAAGTGCGTACATTGCTTGTCCTCGTTTTTACTCACGTACAAGTGAGTACTTTTGTACGCACTTTAAATGAGTACTAGTACTCACTTAAAGTAAGTACTAGTACGCGTTTTAAATGGGTAGTGGAAAGGAAGAGAGGGTAGTAATACGCACTTATAGTGCGTACATAGGTATAAAACTCTTTTCTTGAGTGACGTCACAATAAAGCTTTAAAATTCAGGAAAAGTAAAAATGTTGATTGAACATCAGAAAAATAGTTTTTAAATTATTATAATCAATAATTTATACACTTTTTTGCCAATTTTCAATGCAATCCTTTTCCAGAATTTATGAAGCTTCATATTTTTCTGTAAATAATAAAATGCGATTATTATTATTTCTTGAATATATTTATTTAAAAAAATTTCAAACCTTTCAGATATTACAACTAAAATAATCATAATGATTAAGTATAAGTATGAACTTAGTTATCATCTAAAATTCAATAAATTATTCTAAACAATTTCTACGAATAATAGAAGATAAAAATTATGATTTTCTCCTTAGTTACATTTTGAAACGTATTATTTTAGTATCTAAAATATAATGTAATTGTCTCGGTAATTATGTCGTATAATAGAATCAATGTTAAATCTTTAAACATATCTAGAAGGTACCTGAATTAATCTGAGCGCATTTATTCCTAAAATAATACAATCATCACATGTGCTATTATTATATCGCATTTAAATTAAAACTGCATATTTGTATAACTAACTTTGAGGCTTCCGAACCTTCTTAAACAAAAACTATGCAAAAATAAATTCTGGCTTCAGCAGCCTCTCAATGCTACATTTCACTTTATTATTATTATTTTTCACTTTTACTTAACTTTAAATTCACTTATTAATCAGCAGATACTTTGCACTTTTTTTTTTAAATTTTTAATTGTCTAATAAACGTATAATTGTACTATTATTTGGTTGTTTAGTTTTAAAGAGCTTATATGACAGGAAATTTAATATGTTAGGTTAGGTTAGAAATTCATCGCAAGTATATTGAAAGTACGCATTTAAAATGAGTATTAGTACTCACATATAACGCGTATTAAAAGTACGCATTTAAAATGAGTATTAGTACTCACATATAACGCGTAGTTTCAGTTCCGCTTTAGAAGTGAGTACTTGTACTCGTTTTACGTGAGTATTTTGAAGTACTCATTTATAACGAGTACTAGTACTCACTTCAAGTGCGTACACTTATCTCCTTCTTCAAAGTGAGTACAAGTACGCACTTTAAATGAGTAATATAAAAAGTACTCATTTAAAAGGAGTACTATTACTCACTAAGATTTGCAGTGAATATTTTGAAAAGAAATAAAATAGTTTGTTCCAAAAGCATGTTTTTTCTTTCTTAGTTTTTGTAAAAACTTAAAAGGTAGCCTTCTTATTACTTAATTTCAATTTAAAAATTTTCCGGTATTGTGTCTTGACCGATCATCAAAATCTCTTCTTTAATCCTCTGTAATTTTCAACACATTCAATAAATATCATCAAAATTTATTACCAGATAATAAATTACAATAGAAAAAGAGTCTTTAATAACCTTACCCAATAATTATACTGAATAAACTAATCATGATAACGTTTTAAATTCGAATTTTCCCTCTTGATCGATCATTGAAATCCCGTATTTAAATGTCATATTCATAGATTTATATGTAATTTTCAACACATTAAAATTTATTACCATACAATAAATTAACAATGAAAAAAATATCTTTAATTACCATAACTAATAATTAACACTGAATGTGCTAATCACTGCTCAATACAAGTTCAAGTCGATTGCATGACTACTGATCGTATATAACCTATTTGGAAAAAAGTATTTTTTTTTGTTTTGTGTGATGGTAAGTTTAATAGCAAAGCAATGGTTTCATAATAGAACAATCAGCGTATATCATATTCTATGTCTATTACATTTACGTGTAAGCATATTATAAAACATCAATAGATGCGAACACAATCGACACTCTGAAATAAAGTGCGCAAATAGCCTTTGTTGCTGTGTGCCAAAAAAATTTAACTAACTTCATCTGAAATAAAGAGAGTAGGATGTCTATTCTAAATGCTAAGTGACCAAAATTAGCTTTTCTCTCAAGGTAAGCGAGTGAAATTCTGAGTGACATCTTCTGAAATAGTCAAGAACTAACAGAGTTGGCAACTTGTCGCCAAATGTTTAGCGACAGCTACTGTCTTGTTGATAAGTATCATGATTTCTATCGCTTAATTCTGATTGGTCTGTTCTGACACATGGTACCAAAAACATTATTTTATCAGGTCGCATAAGTAGGAACCCTTACATAAAATTGATTAATAAGATCTGGCCAGTCAAATGTTGTTAATGACTTTGTATACAAAACAGATATCAGTTATTATTCTTTTGTTTTCTCCCTTGTGGTACTCCAGAGGTGATATTTTTTTAGATTTGTGGCCATTTTCAACAACATACTGTTGGCATTTGGAGGCATCGTAGCATTTTACCACAATAGTATCAATATAGAAAAATAAAATAACTGTACATTGATATTAATTATTTACAACAGAAAAAATTGTAAAGAAATTTTTAAAACCGTATCCAGTAGACTAAAAAGGTCTTCACTTAACTCAGTGATCACAAAAAATATTGATGTGAAGTGTGAATTTTCACACATTGCACGGTTTCGCAGGTATATAATAAATGAAGGCGGCATGCTGAGTGTGTAGGACAAATTTTGCTTTGTTGTATCACGACAAAATGAACGATATTTTTAAAATAATTTATCGTCTGTTAATCTAAGAGCTTTTAAACAAATTTTATGTTAAAATATTTTTTGTTAATTTTAATTCGAGTGCCTAATACCATTATTTAGGTTTCTAAATATGTGCAGTATTTTTTTTTTTATGTATAGCAAAGTTCATTATGATCTTGAAAATTGCGCCTATGGCTTCCATTGGTTGTTTTAAGTCATAAACTTCGCCCCTCTGATTTCGTATACATTGAAACAGAATTAAATTATAATTTAAACAGTTCCCACTGGTTATTAAATTTACGCTTTTAAAAAATAAATGCAACATTTACCCAAATATAACCAGAATATTGACAAAATAATTTAAAAAAATATAAATGCAAAAAAAAAAAAACAAAAATTAAATTGTCTCCAGACCGGGAGCGAACCCAAGTTTGCAACTTAGGAAGCGAGAAGGCTAACCATTACACTATGTTAGCTTACTTGTTTAGTGTGTTACATAACGTATTAAATATTTTAACATCGTCAACCAAGAAACACAAAAAGTGCGTTATTTTCTGAAAACATCTGATCAAAAATTCCTGTTGTACTATTCCGGTTCACACCAATATACATTACTTAGAATTTTTTCAGATATTTAATTTAAACCATCTGGGCTACAGGGTGTGGGACAATTTTGTTTGCACACATTTGGCAAAAATCAAAATAATTTATTTTGCAAAAATTAAATTTTGATCGTTAATCCACGTATTAAAGGCTTTCATTTGATATCCTACACAGAATTTAAAAAAAAAAAATTCGATGAGCCCATATTTGTTTATATTTTTAGGGGGATATATTTTTTAATTGTTTTAGTATTTTTCCTATGTGCGGGTCAAAGAGTTGTATAAGCATGCCAAATTTCAACAGACAGACGACAAAATGACGGTATAAGGGTTTTTTGGTCATAACTACAAGGTGTCTCAAAAGAAATTTTATATTTAGTGGATCGATTAAAAAAAAAGTAAGCCGTATATAGAAAAAATGTTTATTAATTATTAAAATACACTTTTTGGGGATTTATTTCTTAAAAATAATATCGTCTAAATGTAGACCCTCGCGTTCTCGGCACTCATTTAATCGAACAGTAAAATTACTTATGACGTCTCGGTAAGTGGACTCAGGGATGGCTGCCATTTCGTGACGGATATTTTCTTTCAAACGCGCCAGTGAAGTCGGTTTATTGGCGTAAACTTTAGATTTAAGATAACCCCATAGGAAAAAGTCCATAGGGGTTAAATCTGGACTGCGTGGAGGCCAATTTATGTCACCTCTCCGGGAGATCAATTGGCCTGAGAAAATTTCACGAACACGTGGCAGAGACATATTGGACGTGTGTGAAGTTGCTCCGTCCTGTTGGAACCATGTTCTTTGGTTATAGCCAGGAAAGTTTTGCAGTTCAGGTACCAAGAAGTTGTCTAACATCTCCACATAACGCTCTGAATTCACTGTAACTGCACGCCCCCTTTCGTCTTCAAAAAAGTAAGGGCCGATAATTCCTCGCGCCGACATCGCAGCCCATACGGTCACTTTAGGCGAATGTAGGGGTTTCTGATGTTTGCGTCTCGGATTCGTTGCACTCCAGTAGCGGCAGTTCTGCTTATTTACGTGGCCATTAAGATGAAAATGAGCTTCATCCGAAAACAAAATGTTGGTAAACGTTGAAAATCGCTCAATCACCTGATTTACGAAATTAAGCCTCGGACTGGCATCTTGGGGCTTTAATTCTTGCACCAATTGAATTTTGTAGGGGTGCAGCTTTAGGTCTTTGTGCATAATGCGATGTAATGATGATCTATGCACATTTAAAGCACTTGCGCGCTTCCGAACTGAAAGGTTCGGGTCGTCACGAACAGACTGATTAACATTCTCCACGTTTTCTACCGTTCTTGATGACATAGGTCGCCCGGATTTTGTTTTATCCAGCGTTGTACCAGTCTCTTCAAACTTTTTAACCACATGTCGAATGAGAGGAATGCTTGGCGCATCATTTAAGTGGCGAAAACCTCGAATACTGCAGAATTTTCTACGCGCTGCAGTCGCCGAATCACCGTTTTTGTAAAACTCTCGCACGCATAACGCGCGGTCTGCTCCCGAGAAACGCTCCATAGCGACTAAATTCCCAAGAGCCAGGCTACCGATTGACATAACCCCCGTGCCCCTTGGATACGTTGCGTTCACGCAGTAAGCTAAATAAATATAAAATTTCTTTTGAGACACCTTGTACAAAACCCTAAAAAGGTCTTGGGTTTCGCGGCGTACAGTTTGGAAATCGCTGGGCTATAGAAAATTTTCTTCTGTCGGATGATTCAGTATCAACCTCAAATTCATTCAAACTTCCAGATAAATTAATAACGTATTCTTCGCCTAGGTCTTCCTCCTTTTCTTCTTTTGTCTGGTATCAAGGTTAGTATCTTTTTCGGCCATCCACCTTCTTTCATTCTATTTACATGACCGAATGAGATTAGCTGTTTGGTTTCATTCTTGTCAATTATATCTTTTTGTATTATTGCTGTTTTTATAATTATGTCATTTCTTATTGATGATTTATTTTTGTTAGTTTAATTTGTCCAAATAATTTCTCTCCAAATTGCAGAATGATCTAATGTCAGTATAAATAGAATTAAACAGCAATCAATATATTCAGAAACTATGAAATTGTTAACAAACAGATTGTTGTATAGAATGGAATTCAGATGTAATGCAGGTGTGTCTGTAGAACAATTCAAAGTTGGAATCGTGTCTCAACTGTTATGTTATTTCGACTGAGGTTATTTTATACGATCTGATATATGATCACGTCGCATATTCCTTTCACCTAACATCGTTTTCTATTTCAGTAGTTTTGCTAAATTGAAAAGGTTAAGTGATTTTAATGCTTGGGCATACAAGCTTGACCAACATGGATTTCAAAACTACAATTATTACAGAATTTAAAAAAAGTATGAGTTATGGTTCGATGGTAAACGTATGTTGCACGCAGGTTTGTATAAGAACTGAATGTCAAATTATTCAGCATTAGGAGAGGAGGAAAAATTGTTTTACAGAAAAAATATAGAATTACTTAATGTAATGTAGCAAGATCATAGTGTAGTTGGAAGGTTAAAGAATTGCATTTAAATATTACTAAAAACCCACCAGAAGACCAAAAAAGTGACAGAAATACACTCTATCAAATAATTTTTAATGGTAGCAGTCACCCATGGCCTACACTGGCAAAGGCTAGTGCAGGCATGTATTCAAAAGAATAAATTAACTCGAAATATCACGATTATATTAAAGATGACATCTAGACAACAACAGAAGGAACTGTACAAATATTATCAGTCAACCATTGACACCCATTGTTAGACATAATGCTCCCCTTTATATCACCATTTTGTTCTGTGCCATCATCGTCACTTCTGTGTTACTTACAAGTGTTGTGATTCCTACAAAATAACGCATGCTTCATTTTTACGCGTTTTATTTTAAGCGAATTATTAAAACGAGGTTATCGTTACATAAATTATTAAAAGGCGTTTGAATTTCCCGCCCATAAGATAAATTTTAAAGGTTGGTACTAGGGGTTGCACATGGGTAAACTTACAAATGAAAATTAATGTACAATAATCCCAAATATCTTGTTCGTTAGGTAACGAAGAAATTTATACAGGGACGGTATTTTTCTAAAATTGGAATTACTAAAAATAATTTTCTCCATATGATCCATAAATATTTCTAACAATAGGGTGGAGAAAGGAGAACCCATAGGCAAACCAACTTTTTGAGAATAAATTAAGTCATTAAAAATAAAATAGTTTTGGTCTTAACAAATCTTATCGTAGTCTTATCTGCTAATTATATTTATACTTGTATTCCGTACCATTGATATTTGTACCCACTGAATGTATTTGTTAAAAATAAGTTTAGTTTGCAATTTAAACTCCTGTCCATGGCGTCACTGCCGAAATACGTATAGAGCAGCATTAAACTTATATTTGAGCAACTAACTGAGTGCTTTATTTATTTATTAATTTTATATTATCTATGTTTCGCCCAGAATACATGGACTCCGCTGTCAAATAAAGGTGTCTCAAAAGAAATTTTATATTTAGTGGATCGATTAAAAAAAAAGTAAGCCGTATATAGAAAAAATGTTTATTAATTATTAAAATACACTTTTTGGGGATTTATTTCTTAAAAATAATATCGTCTAAATGTAGACCCTCGCGTTCTCGGCACTCATTTAATCGAACAGTAAAATTACTCATGACGTCTCGGCAGTTGGACTCAGGGATGGCTGCCATTTCGTGACGGATATTTTCTTTCAAATGCGCCAGTGAAGTCGGTTTATTGGCGTAAACTTTAGATTTAAGATAACCCCATAGGAAAAAGTCCATAGGGGTTAAATCTGGACTGCGTGGAGGCCAATTTATGTCACCTCTCCGGGAGAGCAATTTGCCTGAGAAAATTTCACGAACACGTGGCAGAGACATATTGGACGTGTGTGAAGTTGCTCCGTCCTGTTGGAACCATGTTCCTGGGTTATAGCCAGGAAAGTTTTGCAGTTCAGGTACCAAGAAGTTGTCTAACATCTCCACATAACGCTCTGAATTCACTGTAACTGCACGCCCCCTTTCGTCTTCAAAAAAGTAAGGGCCGATAATTCCTGGCGCCGACATCGCAGCCCATACGGTCACTTTAGGCGAATGTAGGGGTTTCTGATGTTTGCGTTTCGGATTCGTTGCACTCCAGTAGCGGCAGTTCTGCTTATTTACGTGGCCAGTAAGATGAAAATGAGCTTCATCCGAAAACAAAATGTTGGTAAACGTTGAAAATCGCTCAATCACCTGATTTACGAAATTAAGCCTCTGACTGGCATCTTGGGGCTTTAATTCTTGCACCAATTGAATTTTGTAGGGGTGCAGCTTTAGGTCTTTGTGCATAATGCGATGTAATGATGATCTATGCACATTTAAAGCACTTGCGCGCTTCCGAATTGAAAGGTTCGGGTCGTCACGAACAGACTGATTAACATTCTCCACGTTTTCTACCGTTCTTGATGGCCTAGATCGCCCGGATTTTGATTTATCCAGCGTTGTACCAGTCTCTTCAAACTTTTTAACCCAATGTCGAATGAGAGGAATGCTTGGCGCATCATTTAAGTGGCGAAAACCTCGAATACTGCAGAATTTTCTACGCGCTACAGTCGCCGAATCACCGTTTTTGTAAAACTCTCGCACGCATAACGCGCGGTCTGCTCCCGAGAAACGCTCCATAGCGACTGAATTCCCAAGAGCCAGGCTACCGATTGACATAACCCCCGCGCCCCTCGGATACGTTGCTTTCACGCAGTAAGCTTAATAAATATAAAATTTCTTTTGAGACACCTTGTATATCTTTTTTTACCATATAAAGGAAAGAGCAGAATTGTTCTCTTAAAGATAGTCGCTAGAAGCAATCTGAAAACCAACTGAAACTTGTGGTTCGTCTTTCTGATTCAATCATCGGTTAACCAAAAACGATTTTTCTAATTTGCCGTATGCAATGTGTTAATATCCTTATAAGCAATGAGTGGAAATTTTTAGCTAACCATTGAAACATTAACATCCAAGTGATAACAAATTCCCACGCATCTTCTCAATTGAAACAAAATTCTCTTTGATTCGCCGCATATAGTATCATTCCCATTGGAAAATTATTCATGTATGTTGATGTAACAGAATCAAAGGTGGTTATTATAACTGTAATCTTGTGGTTTGCCTATCTAGCTATATCTGTTTACCTTACCATTGTATCTTACCAGTGTCATAATGAGAGAGACTTATGAACGACAATTGTGTTAGTGGATAATAATTATTTAACAGTTATGTTGCATAAGTTGTTTGTCTTGCATTTTGTTTAATTTGACATGTGTTTATAAGTAGTTTGTTACTTGTTTCAAAATATTATTCTTCACAAATGAATAGAATGATCAATTAGACAATTAGGAGAAGATTTGTTGAAGAGTAATTGAAGATAAACAATGTATTGTTGTGGGGAATTTGTTAAAATGGACAACTTTTTATTTAGGCGTTGTTATTCTTCATCATATTTCTGGCATTACACTAAATCAGTGGTTCTTAACCTTTTTAAAAGTCAGCACCTCCTTGAATCTGAAAATTAGCTCTCGCACCCCCTTGAAAAATGTGTTTCTATTTTTATTTATGAAAACATATTTATTGCAAGATCTCTGTCTTTTGTGCATCAGATTTCTGTCTTTTGTTTTGAGGTGCAAAAGTGATGAAAAACTCATATCACAAAGGTAAATGGTGGCAAATGGTAAAAGTGTCTCTAATGCTGCTTTTGCCAATTCTGGATAAAGTTCTAACTGCGTACACCAGAACTGTTAGCTCGTATTGCTTTTAATACAACGTTGTCGTCCATTGAATTTAGGTCAAACAAAAATGGATTGAGTATCCATTTATTAATTTTGCCTATATTTCCCGTGGAAAAGTATCCATCAAATGATTCACTCAATTGGTGGAGGTGTAATTTTATTTCGGGTATAATTTTTGATTTTCATAAAAATGCTAAACTTCATCCTTGGAAAGTAAAGTGGATATACAAAATATCCTTGCTTTTTATGTCTTTGGGACACCAGAGCTAAAAATCAGCCATGGGTTAACAGAAATTGGGCTTTAAGAAATGTCATGATTCAAGAAAAACAAAACGTAATCAAAAAACCTTTGGTTGCGAGAGAGAAAAACATATTTCCACCCTTATATATCAAGTTGAGGCTAAAAGTTCATTATCTCCACAACTACTTAGATCGGTTACTAGAAAACCTAGGTGATTTTAGTGAAGAAAAGGGGGAAATATTCATTCAGGACATTAAAACTATGGACGATCGATATCAAGGAAGATGATATAGCTACATGATGGCCGACTACTGTTGGATTCTTCAGCGGGACTGTCCTGGTAAACTCCATGCTAGAAAATTTTATAAAAGAAATTTTTTAAGTGATAAATGATGGATGTATATTTATCTTCTTTATGAAATAAATACCATACTTTGTATTTTTTTTTTTTTTAACTAGCAGTTGGAACAAATACTAATAGTAATAACATGAAAAGTTAAACAATAAGATGATATTATTTTAAAAGAGGCCAATATAGCTTATCTCAAAAACTAGATCTGATAGACCAAATCTGACGGCAGTTTTGGATTCTGCACCCAAAAATTACATAGAAACGATTAAAAAATCGCAGGCACCAAAATGCCTGTTGGACTGTGTTATCCATCATATCATATGTATTATCAATTTGATGAGCGCTTCGTCTAAAATAAAACGCGGATATCCGGACAACCTTAATTGATTTTTAATGATCCTGCTTTAATTATTTAACTCTGGGTTAAAAATAGTCACTATTAATTCAACTTTAAGGTTTAGGTCAAGTTGTAAAGGACAAATGAATAGATCTAGATATAGTTTATTTATTAAGGATGTAAATACGCCTGTGTACAAATTTTATCTGTTGAAGAGATGTTATCAATTATCCGAAACACGAGCTCTTTCACTAACAAACCAACAATAAATTTCGCGGGTAATCTGACTAGTCCAACACTGCGTACAACTAACAAGACTGTTGTTTCTGTAACAATGATGTGAACTAACGTGTACCGTAAGAGCATAGTACTGCAGATGAAAAAGCCGAGTATGAGCTTGACAGCATTCTTCAACGTTGTAATCATACAAGGAGATCTACACCACGTATCTGCATGTTTTCACTGCAATTCCTTCCGCGTGCTACCCAACACTAACAAATAATCAACACACGTGCAATAATTGGAGAGGTTGGACTACTCTCAAATTCCTGCCAAAAACTCTTTATGAAAGATATGTAAAAAGCGTTCATAATCCAAACCAAGTATAAAACAATGAAACAAATTATTATGGTTGATAGAAAACGAAATGCGGATGAAAATAAAGGGTAACTTCGTTCTAAGTAATAAAAAATCAGTTGTGGCCACCACAGGACCGACCTCCATCACAAAGTACTTGTATAAAATTCATTCTAGCAGCAGAGTAGAAATAACTTGGCGTAATATTTTCTAACAGAGATATTATTTATCATGACCATGGAAACGTTACATATAGATACTAAGGGTGCATTCGAGTTGTACAGGGTAGAGCGAGCGCTGAGCGAACAGTTGATGGTGACCTAACCCTACAATTTTAGACGGCGTTTTTACTGTCAGATTAGTTCACGTCAGTCATGAATCAAAATTATATACCTCGGTTTTTCCTTGATATTTTTTTTCAATGATGGAGAAATAAAATTAATTAAAAATTAAATAATAATTAATGAATTAATTCAATGAATTTTTTTTTATTTTAATTTTATGCACGGTGTATTTTAATAATTTTTTTGCTGTTTACAGAACGTCACAAATACATAAAATGGCCGTACTCTGTAGCCATAGACAAATAACAATATTATTTATCTATTGTTATTTGTCTAAGGCTATTATTTTTATTTTATTTATAATTTAATTTTAAACTTTCAGTTCTTTACCCCCGTTTCCCCATTTTTACGTCATACTCCATATGCTCGGTCTTAAAACCCCGAACACATAGAGCGCACTCTAAATGCTCGCTCGATGGCAAAATGAATGCAATTGAGTGTACTCCGAGCGTCAAATCGAACACGTTTGAGTGTACAGAACGTGCTCGGAACGCTCGGAGCGTCAAATCGAATGTACTCTTAGAAATAATTTCAAAAAAATTTTCAAAAATTTTTCGTTTTATCAAAAAATGTCTGAAATAAGTTGTTAGTTATTGCTTTTATAGCAAATTTCGCTAAATAAATTTTTTCTAAATATTTTTCTGTTGTAAAATATTCGCAAAAATCGACACGAGTAACTCCCATTTCTAGTGAACCGATTTTTACCAAAAGTTGATCAACTCGTGCCATTGCTAGCAGAAGCTTAAATATGAAGTTTCATAAAAATACTTTCAGCCGAATTTGTGTGCACGGGTACACAGACAGACAGACAGACGGACGGACGGACGGACGGACGGACAGACAGACCGACAGACATCATGCTAAAAACAGTCAAAACGTTATGTAGGGACTTCAATTCGTGGAGATCCATCGAAATCTCGAAATGTCAAAATCGGTATGATCACAATACCTCCCTTATATATATTGGCGGTCGGTAAAAAGACGCGATTTATTCTAGCGTTCTCGCCTTCTGTTTCCCTCCTTAACCTACTAAATATCTACAAAATCCTGAAATGTGTGCAAATTTACTTTTAAAATCTATTTTATATAAAAATATTATCTTTAAACTATTCAGCACCGTCTCTGAATTCTTTAATTTCACCAACAAATTTACGAGACAAATATGAGAACAAACTGCCCGTCATTTGCATATTCTCTTATTGACGCGAATTTTTGTGGCATATGTGCATATACTTAGATAAAATACCGTGATAATATAACCTCATTTCACTTCTCAGAAGATCAAGATTCTAACAATAGCTCACAAATAGGTTAAATGATAATCTTCTGAATTTTTACAATTTTTTGAATGGCGACAATGCACTCTACTTTCTCATACATACAATTCGAAAAAAATTGCAATACTTTACAAAGATTATAAGGAAAGATAATAATAGAAATGTTAAAACTACGTGACGATTTATAAATGGTTTTATTATTCACGCTTTAAGAGTTATGTTATGGAATATTTTATTAAGTTTTGATGAATTCAAAGATAGAGAAAAGGTTATAGTGCCCTTTTTAGAAAGTAATGCACTGTCAGTAATAAATACAATGGGATAAATACAACTAGAGTTCGCCTTAATGCTGTTTTAAACAATAATAATACGTGTAATATATTAGGGACAACTTTCAACATTATACGCTTTTATTTATCAGACAGATTGCAAGCCGTCAAATTCGAAATTTGACAGCTAAACTGTCTAAACGAAACCAGTCTGTTACGAAAACCATCAGACTCTCGTGAGAATAAGCTTGGAGTGCCTCAAGGTAGTCTTCTGGGACAACTGTTCTGTATTATTTTTGTTAATGTATAATGTCATTAACATGAACAAAAATTGTAATATCCATTTATTTGCTGACGATACTTACCTAACCGTCTCCAATATGTTATTCCGCTCGAGTTGCACAATATACGCGCAAATAGCAATCGTTGCTGTGCACCAAAAATTAT
This sequence comes from Liopterus haemorrhoidalis, assembly GCA_963971575.1. NCBI lineage: Eukaryota > Metazoa > Arthropoda > Insecta > Coleoptera > Dytiscidae > Liopterus > Liopterus haemorrhoidalis. Next base: position 8,079,433 of record OZ020613.1, read on the forward strand.
AACTTACCTGCAAAATATGCTCGTACTTCAATATTATCGAAAAAAAATCGTTTATTACCTTACAATTTATACCATATACCAGCGAATCCCAAACTATGCGCCTTGGGGCGCCGCGAAATATTACAATATTCCTCCAACTGCGTTAGTTAGACTAGTTTTTACTTGGGGCATCGCGGAAAAATTCTGATACATTAAGGGCGCCGAGAACCGAAAAAGTTTGGGCACCACTGGGTTATAAGCATCTAGAAATCTCCGTAGTTTATTTAGTAATGAAAAAATTTGGGGCTTTAATCGTTTAACACGTTTTGAGAGATATTTTTTAAAATGTTATAATTTACATTATTTGTGTAAATTGTGAATTAAAAAAAGCAGAACTCAAAAACAGTTTGGGATAGCGATCTGCGGTTAAAATTTTTGGATTCTGCGTAATTTATTTAGACTGTAAATAATTTGGGGCTTTAATCGTTAAATGCGTTTTGAGATTATGACAAATATTTTTAATGACATATTTTACATTATTTGTGAAATTAAAAAAATTACAACTCAAATAACGGTTAGAGAAAATGACCTGAGGTTAAATTTTTTTGATTCCTCGTATTTATTTAGACTAGAAAAAATTTAAGGTTTAATTCGTTTAGCTTACAGTCTGTTCCAAACGGTTAAGCGGAACTAAATGGGAATTTAGTTCTTTTAGGTTGTCACGAGATAGGACCTTGCTTGGGTTATTTCATTTTTCACGTTGGGATGTCAAAATTTTAAATTCCAACAATGAAACCATGGAAACGAATGACATGTCAAAATTAAATATTTTTTTTAGATATTTTAATGACAAAAAAATAAATAAATGGGAAATTTGTATTAAGAATGACACAAAAAATCAAAATATAAAGAAAATGACATTTTAAAATGATATTAACCTTAACCAAAAAATGTTTATTGTAAGTATGATTTACAAAGCTTAAACAAAACGGCCGAAAGGCACAATTTAAACGATGAAAGTAACTAGATTGCAAAATCTAGTTCCGCTTAACCGTTTGGAACAGACTGTATTTTAAAAATAATTTCGACAAATTTTAATATGGCGTGATTTATAGAAATTTTCATCTTAGCTTGGACGTATCTCAAAAACGAAATGCGATAAAGACCTGCGGTTGAAATTTTTAAAATTTTGAGTAACTAATTGACTTGTTACCATATTTTGGCTCCGATTTTATTGAAAATTGGTATACGTATGTATTTTTCGCCATAGATCAACAAAATTTGGTCCATTTTGAAGTTTGGGCAAAAATTTTAGAATTATTGGCGAAAAACTCAAAAACTAGGAAAGTATGATTTTTCTAAATATATATTTTTTTAATCCTCGCCCCAAAATTATCTTAAAACAATATTTTGGCTAAAATTGGAATCAAAAAATATTTTACCAAAATTTCAAAATTTAGTAGATTTTTTTAAAATTTTGTTGGTAAATTGGTATACTTATACAGTCTGTTCCAAACGGTTAAGCGGAACTAGATTTTGCAATCTAGTTACTTTCATCGTTTAAATCGTGCCTTTCGGCCGTTTTGTTTAAGCTTTGTAAATCATACTTACAATAAACATTTTTTGGTTAAGGTTAATATCATTTTAAAATGTCGTTTTCTTTATATTTTGATTTTTTGTGTCATTCTTAATACAAATTTCCCATTTATTTATTTTTTTGTCATTAAAATATAAAAAAAAATATTTAATTTTAACATGTCATTCGTTTTTATGGTTTCATTGTTGGAATTTTAAATTTTGACATCCCAACGTGAAAAATGAAATAACCCAAGCAACGTCCCTTCTCGTGACAACCTAAAAGAAGTAAATTCCCATTTAGTTCCGCTTAACCGTTTGGAACAGACTGTATATTTTTAGGCTTAGATCACAAATATATGGTCACTTTTGAGTTAAGGTCTAAAACTATGAAATTTGCAGCGAAAAAAAAAAAGGTCAACAATAAGGCTCACAGCCGATGAAATGTTAGCCTGCCCCCTTTTTTTTAACTATTTTTATAAACTAATACTTACTTCTTATTTATATCAGCAATTCCCAAACTGTGCGCCGCGGAAATATTCCAATATTCCTCCAATTGTCTTAGTTAGAGCAATGTTTTTTTTGGGTCGCAGTTGAAAAATTCTGATACATTAAGGGCGCCGACAACCGAGAAGTTTGGGAACCACTGCAATATACCATTGCATAATGTACTATTTCTTGTGTATCTCTCAGCAGGAGTCCATGTATCCAATAAAACAAAAATCACTTTACAAAGATAAATGAAAGAAAAGACTATCAAAAATTCAAAATAAGCAATAAAATTATGATTTAAATTTTAATTACCCATTTTAATGTTTAATGGATAATAAACGAGTAATATTTCACCTGAAGTCTCCACTTTAAATCTTACATCACTATAAATAACGTATAGTTGACTTTTGTCCTTTTGCCCACAACATCTTCACTGTAATGGCTTATAGAGATGTTAAGAAATGTTTTAACATTTGTCAAGTATGTGAATGGCCTTTTAATGAACATTAAAACTAATTGGTGTTGCTTTTTGCAGATGGAGGAACGAACGGAAGGCCATGGATGAATGGGCATGCCAGCAAACCAGAAGATAAACAGTCCACACTGTCAAGGTGAGAATTTTCTACATTGTTAATAAGCAATAGCAGTTATGAATGGTGTTAGATTATATTCAACAATTTTATTTAAAAAGCTTAAATAGTTGACACCTTAAGAAAAGCGTCAATTATGCCTCAAGACATTACTTCGTTCATTGCTTAAAATAAAATAGAAAAAATTGAAGTGAAGTGTGAATTGTCACACAGATCAGGATTTTGTAGGTATTTAATAAGTGTGGTAAGAAGCCAATATAATACTGTATGTCTATATACTCTATTTCAAATTAGAAAAGAGTAGATAGCGCTGCGAACCGAGTACGATTTACACAGGACAAATACAGTACAGCGGGAAATTTAAAATAAGTTACAACTAGGGCATGGGCGTAGTAACAGGGTTAGCAAGTGATTTTTTTTATATAAAAAAGGAATTGGTTAATAAGATAATGAAATAAACAAGGCAGATAATACATTTACGTTATTTATACGACATAAATTCAATATAATGAGAAATTTGATTTTATAAAAAAAAATATTTTTAAAAATTATGTATTATTTATAAAAAATAGAGATTTGGCAAAAAGAGTTTAAATAAAGTAATAAAACAAACAATATATCTTCAGAGCTAAAGTTTCTTATTTAAATATTTATTGTAAAGAAAAATTAAAAATATTTGTATCGACGAAGTTCTAAAAATTATATCAATAACTTCTTCTTTGGGTACTATCAGCTGGGCTGCCTTTTGGCCTCACATTAGTCCTCTATTTTGTTCTGTTAATTGTCAAGTGTCAAAAAAATATTTGTATGTCAGATAACCTAAAAAATATATAACTACATAAAACAAATTACATGGAGAATTTTCTCCATAAAATCTACGCCAAGAATATAAATAAAAGTCTAAATAATAACAAAATATACGAAAAATATAAAATAATATTATCTGTCTCATTTTGTAATACGTAACTAACAGGGAAAGTTCATTTTTTTTGTTATATATTGACAATACATTTATAATATTATCATAGCATTGGTTCACACGGATACGCCAAATTCTGTCGAACAGTCACCAAAGTAACCAGATCTAGTTTCGTATTACAAATTGAGACGGATTATATAAAAATAATCGTCTCAGTTTTTTTTCTTTTTTTTTTTGCATTTTTATTTTGTTTAAATTATTTTGTCAAAATTCTAGTTATATTTTGGCAAATGTTGCATTTAATTTTTAAAAGCGTAAATTTAATAACCAATGGGAAGTGTTGAAATTATAATTTAATTCTATGTTTGAATGTATATAATCCGTCTCAATTTGTAATACGAAACTAGATCTGGTTACTTTGGTGACTGTTGTGGTGTAAACAGACTTTGGCGTATCTGTGTAAACTAATACTATGATAATATTATAAATGTATTGTCAATATACAACTTAAAAAATGAACTTTACCTGTTAGTTAAGTATTACAAAATGAGACAGATAATACGAAAATTAGTAACCAGTGGAAATTGTTGAAATTGAATACACGAAATCAGAGAGGTTGAATTATGAAAAAACAACCAAGGGAAGCCATAGGCTCAATTTTTAAAATCTTAATGAACCTTGCTATATAAAAAAAAATACTGCACATATTTATAAACCTAAATAATGGTATTAGGTATTCGAATTAAAATTAACAAAAAAATATTTTAACATAAAATTTATTTTGGCATCCCAAATAATCATCATTCACTTACTAAACCCTGCGAAACCCTGAAATGTGTGAAAATTCACATTTCACATAAATTTTTTTGAATTCTCAGTATTTTTCTTATATGTGGGTCAAAGAGTTGTATAAGCATGCCAAATGTCAACTTTCTATGTTAAGCCGTTTGGCTACAATTTCTACCGTACAGACAGACAAACAGACAGACAGACACATGAGTGGCATTATAAGGGTTTTTTGGTGGTCATATCTACAGAACCCTAAAAATTCTACTTACCGAATAATTAATTTAAATATATATTTCTGTTTTATTGTAAAAAGCAAATATTTTTTTGTATTTTTCCCACAGGCGTTGCGAGTCTCAAGAAAATCTTCACCGCTGATGGTTCATAAGCCACAAATATGTCATTTTTTCCTTGAGATATATATACAACAAACAAAATTTAACGGTTAAAGTTACTCGCGGATTTTCGAAATTCGCGGGGGCTTCGGGAACGTAACTCCCGCGAATGTAAAGGGTCGACCTTTCATTTATTAAAATCTAGATGAACATTTCAATTACCATGCAGTCCTCGTCAGTTGTACACTCTAATATTAGTGTTTTGGTTCATGTTTGCCTATTTTTTTAATATTTCTCAATACTTTTCACGTATTACCATTTATTACTGCCAAGATATATTTCATATTCAATTAAAAACATAATTTTTCAATCAACAATCGGCTATAATTCAGGTACAAAGAAAAGCCAACATCATCCACCATTATATAGTGCCTAACTCTTCTAATGAATGGGTCAAAAGTCTTTAATTATTTAGAAAATATCACCGTTGTACAAGTCTTGAAAATATTTACAACGCTGTGTAATAACATTCCACTATTATTGATGATATATGTTACGTAACTTACATAAATAATAAGCAGGTATTAAGTCATGGGCGCTGCTAGCTTATTTCTTTCCGAAATAAAAACGAGATTTTTTTGCGTACTAAAATATTTCTTGATTCTTTTTTCGATGGTGTTAATTTATTTTTTAAGTTACCAAATATGTTATTACGGCTTTGAGTTGTATTTTATCGGATCTAAAATTAAATTTAATAGAACTAGTTCGGTAGAAGATTTAAGAACGCAGGAAAAAGATAATTTGACAAATAAGGTAGTTTTAAAGCAGTGGTTCCAAACAGATAATAACTGGAAGAAACTGGCATAGGAAAGAACGGTTTGGAGGTGACTCAAGTCCATTTAAAATAGTAATGCAGTTTGTGGCACTGCGAACCGAGAAATATTTATAGCGAGTTTCTTTGGTTTAAGCGGAACTAGATTTTCAATTCTAGTAACTTTTACTGATTAAGTGAAGCTTTTGATCATTTTGTTTAGCAAAAGCTTACTTCAATCTTTAAAAATAGAACTCATGCCAACTTAGAAAAATAAAGACTAATGGCCAATAAAATTTTTATGGCCGATTAAACCTTTAAGCGGAAGTAGATTTTGAAATTTATGGTCTATTTCAATTTAGAAAAAGGTAGATAGCGCTGCGAACCGAGTACGATTTACACTGGACAAATACAGTATAGCGGGAAATTTAAAATAAGTTACAACTAGGGCATGGGTGTAGTAACTGGGTTAGGAAGTGATTTTTTTAAATATAAAAAAGGTTAATAAGATTAAAATAAACAAGGCAGATATCAGCAGTTCACTTTTGTAAGAACAAACTAGAACTGGTTATTTTGGTTACTTCTATAGTGTGTTATTGACTTTATAAGCTGTTCACTTTTGTAAGAACACACTAGATCTGGTTATTTTGGTTACTTTTATGGTGTGTTACTGACTTAAAATGTCAATTAAAAATAATCCTTACGCTGTACAACCGACTTTAGGTTGATAAGGTTATGATCACTATAATTAAGATATCATTTTTCATTATGACATATGTCAAATGGATCCACATTTTAAAAAAGTGACATTTTTTAATACCAACATGACATACAGCTTCAAAGGTACAAACTATTGAAAACAAAATTCCCTCTTAGTTTGTTCTTACAAAAGTGAACCGCTTATAAATGTCAATTAAAAATATTCCTTACGCTGTAAAACCGACTTTAGGTTGATAAGGTTATGATCATTATAATTAAGATATATTTTTTCATTATGACATATGTCAAATGGATAGACATTTTAAAAAAGTGACGTTTTTTAATACCAACATGACATACAGCTTCAAAGATGCAAATTATTGAAAACAAAATTTCCTTTTAGTATTCTATTTAGCAAATTTTACATTTCTCGAGAAATGTAAAATTTGCTCGACGCCTTTACTTTAGTACTTTAAAGGTGATTATAATTTTAACATGTTTTTATCCTCTACAATATTTTCAACATTAAAAAAAGATGTAAAGTCTGTTCCAAATGGTTAGGCGGAACTAGATTTTGCAATCTAGTTACTTTCATCGTTTAAATCGTGCTTTTCGACCGTGTTGTTTAAGCTTTGTAAATCATACTTACAATAAACATTTTTTGGTTAAGGTTAATATCATTTTAAAATGTCATTTTCTTTATATTTTGATTTTTTGTGTAATTCTTAATACCAATTTCCCATTTCTTTTATTTTTATTTTTTTCATTAAAATATGTAAAAAAAAAAAATAATTTAATTTTGACATATGTCCCAAATAACCCAAGCAAGATCCCTTCTCGCGACAACCTAAAAGAACGAAAGTCCCATTTAGTTCCGCCTAACCGTTTGAAACAGATTGTATATTCTAATAATTATAAAATTATTTTTCTCGAGATTTCTCGAGAATTCTCGAGAAAATAAGTCTAATGTCGAGAAATCAGAAACACTAATTCTTACACACATTTTTCTAAGGTGACATAGAGAATTGATCTGGTTTGTCCTTACAAAAGTGAACAGCTTATATTAAAGTCTATTCCAAACGATTTGGCGGAACTATATTTTCAAATCTAGTAATTTTTATAAATTGATTGAAGCTTTTGATCATTTTGTTCAGGAAAAGCCAACTTCAATATATAAAAAAAAATAACTAATGACAACTTACAAAAATTTGGAATAGCCTGTATAAGCAGTTCACTTTTGTAAGAACAAACAAAAAGAGGGAATTTTGTTTTCAATAGTTCGCACCTTTGAAGCTGTATGTCATGTTGGTATTAAAAAATGTTACTTTTTTAAAATGTCAATCCATTTGACATATGTCATAATGAAAAATGATATCTTAATTATAATGATCATAACCTTATCAACCTAAAGTCGGTTTTACAGCGTAAGGAATATTTTTAATTGACATTTAAAGTCAGCAACACACTATAAAAGTAACCAAAATAACCAGATCTAGTGTGTTCTTACAAAAGTGAACAGCTTATATTATCTGTCTCATTTTGTAATACGGAACTAACAGTAACAGTTCATTTTATATGTTGTATATTGACAATACATTTATAATATTGTCATAGTATTGGTTCACACGGATACGCCAAAGTCTGTTTACACCACAACAGTCACCAAAGTAACCATATCTAGTTTCGTATTACAAATTGAGACAGATTATATTTATTTTATTTTTCTAATAACTGTCACTTAATAATAAATGCCAACATGAAAAATGAAATAACCCAGCCAACCACTATTTTCCTGACAACTTAAAAATACGAAATTCCCAGTTAGTTGCGCCTAAACCAAAGAAATTACCTAAAGTCTGTTCCAAACGGTTAGGCGGAACTAGATTTTGCAATCTAGTTACTTTCATCGTTTAAATCATGCTTTTCGGCCGTTTTGTTTAAGCTTTGTAAATCATACTTGCAACAAATATTTTTTGGTTAAGGTTAATATCATTTTAAAATGTCATTTTCTTTATATTTTGATTTTTTGTGTCATTCTTAATACAAATATCCCATTTATTTATTTTTTTGTCATTAAAATATGTAAGAAAAATAATTAAATTTTGACATGTCATTCGTTTCCATGGTTTTATTGTTGGAATTTTAAATTTTGATATTCCAACGTGAAAAATGTAATAACCCAAGCAAGGTCCCTTTTCGTGACAACCTAAAAGAACGAAATTCTCATTTAGTTCCGCCTAACCGTTTGAAACAGACTGTATATATGTAAACTTGCTTGTGCGCTAAACCAATCAGAAGCAAAATATCTCCAAAGATCCAATAGCATCTCCGTACACACTACATTATTAATTGAAATAAACAATAGTATTCTAAAAATAAATTATACACAAATTTGATTTTTCTATATATTTTTATACATAAATAATGAAATAAAAATTCAAGTTTAATTGGGGCAAATTAAACTTAAATAAACTATAGTTCTAAAGAATTGGGGCAAACTCGATAGATTTTAGTCAGTTTTCCAAGTAAATGAACATATAAAATGAAACGAAAAACTGAAAAATTCATGAATTTCGGGTGACAACATATTAACAATTTGTAAATTCTTGTTCAAAAAACTAAATTAAGCTACGGTATTTTATAAAATACCAAGGCCTAATTTATTAAACTAGGGATTATTTTTCTACATCGCCAAGTTAGGAAAAGAATTGAATGTGATACATAAAATATGGAGTGAAATGTTATGTTTTAAATAACATTACATTTATATAGTTTTGAAACGTAGATTGATTTAATGATTTAAAATTTGGAGAGAACCTCAGATTCAAAAATTGGTGGAAGTGGTTCATTAAGTACATATTTTTCTGCTGGAGCAATTGCTGCTTGAAGAGCCTCCTTCTTAGTGTTTAATAAATCTAGCATTTTCTGGCAGACATCATTATCCTTCTCGTCACTTTCTTCTTCTTCAAATGCATCTTTCTTTTCAGTATAATTCGATATCCTCGACTTCAGTTCTTTACAATCTCTTTCTGCTTTGTCAATTTCATATTTCAAATTAGCAAAGCTTTTAGATACTTCATGTTTAGTTGATACGAGTCTCTGTATGTTTCCTAAAGTATTAGCAATCCTATCCTTAGACTTTTGAAGGACATCTTGCTTCTCCTTCAACTTTTGATTTAACACTTCAAGTTCAACATCCAATCCTTCTTTAGTGTCTATTATATCACCTTCAGGAGTAATAAGAACTACCTGTCTTTTTGGTTTAAATAACTGTTTTGCTGCAAAATTTTGATCAGAATTTACCATAAGCACAAAAGCTGCAACACCTAATGCCGTTGCAAGTATTATCGATATTAAGTAGATCAATATTCCCACCATTATATGAAAGAGAAACACTTAGGGAAAAATCACTGTAATTTTACAATTTTAATTTAAACTCAAATTTTTTTATATTATTTGACACTATAATTTGTTTGTGTCAATTGTTTTTGACTACTTGATTTTTGTGACATGTACAATTATACTTTACTGTCAAATACTGCTCCCACAAAGCTGGATAGTTATCCAATTTTGAATCATTGACCAAATTACATCTTCTTGATTGATTATTGAAGAATCATCGACTTTAATGAAGCAAAATGGACACATCGCAGTTGACTCTGAATCTTCAGCAAGTGGAATGCCCTCTGAAAAGGTAGAGTGATCATCTGACAGATGTACTATAGAGCATGCAGTGGCTTGTAAGGGCTTTAAGGCCCTAAGAATCTTGTAGGTCCCTTTCTAGTTCAATATTTACAATCTAGCCCTAATCTATAGGCTATTCCAAACGTTTGAGCGGAACTAACTGGAATTTTCATTTTCCTAAGTCAGGGGTCGAAGGGTAAGAAATAGAAATAGATAGGACACACGTTAAGAAAACCAATGGAAAACATAGCAAGACAAGCAATAGAATATAATCCAAAAGGGAAACGGAAAACTGGAAGACCGACAGAGTCATGGAATAGAAGCATAAAAAGGGAATATGCAGAAATTGGAATGACCTGGAATGGAATTAAAAGGAAAGCAAAGGATAGAGAAAAGTGGAGAGAGATTGTTGAAAAAATATGTGTAAATGAGAATAACTGAAACACCAACTAAAAAGAAAATAAGAAGAAGTGAAGTGCGCTGGTCTAGCCAACCAACCACTTTTTTCTACCGGCTATAGAAACCCGTTTACGTGCCCTATGCTCCACTTGGGAGCTAAAAGGACAAAGAGAGAAGTCAGGGGTCGGCAAACCGCGGCTCTTTGTTGATATTCGTGTGGCTCTTCAAATTAAATTGATAAGGAATAAAATTTAGAAAATAATCACGCAAAAGTTCATTTTATTTTCATGCATTTTTATGCAATGTATCGGTTAGTACCAATGACTAAAATAAAACATATTTATGCACTACTCATTATATAATGCTAAAAAAAATTATGTGAAGTGTGAATTTTCACACATTGCAGGGTTTCGCAGGTATGTAATAAGTGAAGGCGGCATGCTGAGTGGGTAGGACAAATTTGACTTTGTAGTAATCACGGCAAAATGAACGATATTTAAAAAATTTTAAAAAACAAATGTTATGTTAAAATATATTTTGTTAATTTTAATTCGAATACCTAATACCATTTACGTTTCTAAATATGTGCAGTATTTTTTTATATAGCAGATAGGTTCATTCAGATTTTGAAAATTGCGCCTATGGCTTCCATTGTTTGTTTTAAGTGATATTCTCCGCCCCTCTGGTTTCTTATACATGACACACAATTCCAACAATTCCAACTGGTTATTAAATTTACGCTCTTAAAAATTAAATGCAACATTTGCCAAAATATAACTAGAATTTTAACAAAATAATTTAAAGAAAATAAAAATGAAAAAAAAAACAAAAAATTAAATTGTCACCTCTGCCCGGGAGCGAACCCAAGTTTGCTGCGTAGCAAGCGAACAAGCTAACCATTAGACCAGAATACGGGTTCTAGTATAGTATGTTACATAGCTATAACTTTTGTACATCGTCAACAAAAAAACACAAAAAATGCGTTATTTTCCGAAAACATAATCTGATCAAAAATTCCTGTTGTACTACTCCGGTTCACACCAATGTACAATACTTAGATTTTTTTCAGATTTTTAGTTTAAACCATCTGGGCTACAGGGTTTGTGGACAAAAATTTTTGTGCACAATTTTGGCAAAAATCGCATCAAAATAATATATTTTGCAAAAATAAAATTTTTGCATTTTTCGTATTCTATATTATTCAACTGTAGTGACGTCGCTATGAAAGTTATATCTTAGTGACAGTTACTGAAAAAAGAATGAAGTTAGTTACAGAAGCGCAACACGCATGCGCATTGGTGGTATACAGATGATTACATTATTTTGTTGTTACAGTCTGTTCCAAACGGTTAAGCGGAACTAGTTTTTGCAATCTAGTTACTTTCATCGTTTAAATCGTGCCTTTCGGCCGTTTTGTTTAAGCTTTTTAAATCATACTTACAATAAACATTTTTTGGTTAAGGTTAATATCATTTAAAAATGTCATTTTCTTTATATTTTGATTTTTTGTGTCATTCTTAATGCCAATTTCCCATTTTTTTTTTATTTTTTTGTCATTAAAATATCTAAAAAAATATATTTAATGTTTTGTTTAAACTAAAATCCATATGGAAATGATGAATTACTCGTTAATCGTCCATGAACACAATTAGAATATAAACTTCTCGGAAGTAACAGTATATTTACTTGAGACCTGGTCCATTTTAACCGATAAAATCAACAATTAGTGAACAATAACAAAATTAAATCTGTGACGAAGTGTCTGCTTGACTGACAATGTTCGCATAATAATTAGGCATTGTTTTGATTTTACAAGTTCACAGTCATAGCTCGACCTACTTACAAACTTACCTTTTACATAACGGAAGAGTTTATACCTTATGTGGATATGACTGGGTCACGGTTGTGGGAAAACTTGTTTTTTAAAGTTTTTACTTCCGTTGTTCACGAGCAATATGAGAAATGTTATCTAATAAAGCCATGTATACACTTAAAAGCAACGTAAGCACCGCAAATTTAAAGTTTCTTATACAAAACTAACAATCTGAAGTATAATTAGTAACAATATTATTGACCCAATTTGCATTGGGCCTTGGTTATTATAGGTCAAGTCCAGTATTAATATTTATTATTTATGGTCCAATGTTTTTTTCCTCTCGTAGGAAATATTCGTATAGGTCAGGGGTCGGCAATCTGTGGCTCTGGAGCCGCATGCGGCTCTTTTAGAAAATATTGTGACTCTGAAAATTGGCTGGTTTTTATTTTAATATAATTTATTTTTTAATTTTCAACTTTCTCCCTGTACTATACAGGTTTTGTATTGTTCAGGATGTTTTACGGTGCAATTCACACCCGGTAATTCCCCGAGTTGCTATATATTCCCTTTTAGAAGAAGTAATTTCTGATGAATGATATACGTGCAGAAACATTTTTACATTTTATTAATTTTCAAAAACATAAGGACAATAACAACGTTATTAATGCAATTTTTTTTGCACAACCTATTGTTAACATGCAAGAAGCTTTTGGAGAAAGATTTACAGAGTTTAGAAAATATAAAGCTAGTGTAGCTCTTTTGACAAAACCAATGGAAGCAGATATGCAGCAATTACATTTATCACCATTCCCATTGATTAATCAGGTACAATTTGAACTTCAATTATTGGATTTGAAAAAAAGATTTATGGAATAATATATTCTTAAAACTTAATACTGAACTGGAAAGTTTAGAAAGAGAAAAGTTCATTTTATCCAGCATAAGTGGACCGAAATTCGCAATCTTCAAGATGTAGATAAAGTTGTTTTCGAAGCTTGGAATTGTCTTCCAGAATCGTTCAATCATTTACAAAATTATGCTTTTGGACTACTGACAATTTTCGGATCCACACATTACTGTGAGCAAGTCTTTTCACATATGAAATTAATAGTCAGTTAAGAAGTAATCTTACTGACCTGAAACTTGAGTGCTGCCTTAAGTTAAAGATTACTGAATATTTACCAAATATTGAAGTCTTATCGAACACTATGCAAGTAGCAATCGTCCCAGTCAAAAAATTATTATATTGTAATATACTGGCAAGTGCAATAGGTATCACAAACTAAATATATAAGTAAATATTAATTTATTTATACATTATATATTAATAACATTTTTTAAGATTTTTTCTTAAATATAGCATATATTTATTAGCGGCTCTTCCATGTTATTGTTTTTGTTTTCAATATAGATTTGGCTCTTTGTCACTGAAAGGTTGCCGACCCCTGGTAGAGGTTATAAACCAATTCATGAGACTGCTTTCTTAACGTTTTGCCTTTTACACTCATATTGTTTTAAATAAAAGAAAACAATTATTTAAAATACAAATATTGTCCTGAAAAGGACAAATTGAATGAAAAACACGATGAAGTAAATAGCAAAACAGAGTTTTCGAAGCCAATGGTTCAGTACGAATGACACTAGAAAACATTAGTAATCTCAGACAAACTCCGAGGTGGAATAACCTACGGTATACGTTTGTATGTATAAGTACGTTTGTCGTAGCTGTACCTGAACAATAAACAAAATAGATTGACAAGCGTCATTTGTATTTCTCTTACTATTTTGCCAATGTGTGAGACAGAAACACATCAGTACGTTAATTATTATTTCAGTCATATGACTGGACTTCTTTAGATAATACAAATATAAGATTTTTCTTCACTTGGTTGCCTTTAGCAACTCGCGGTCTGTTCTTGATCTTTGTAGAACCTTGTTAGATATTCTCTCTACCAGGGAGATACGGAGAAATCTTCTATCTAATCATATTTCTAAAGCCAGGCGAATTATGGTACTAATCTTGAGAGTCCAAGGTTCATCGCCATGTAAGAAGATGGACCAAATGTAACATTTGACCATTCTTTGGTGCAATTTAAGGCTAAGGTTGTCATCTCAAAAAAAATATCTCATCTTATTGAATGTGTGGCGAGTATTCTTAATTGGACATGCATTTTTCGTGGATAAAGCGGTCGTTATCCACGTTCCTTATGTCCAAACTTATCATTCACTCGCAATTTCGAAATACTGACACCTCCTGAATGAACAGTTTCCTTTCAAGTATCAATAATCGATGGATAACATTTGTTTATGTTCAACGTTACGTGTTTATATTTGTTTGTGCTCTTATATACCTCCGCACCTATGAAATATTTATTCTTTCATTAGGTGTATTCCCGGCTTAATATATTGCTGTAGGGAAGATGTTCTGAACACGATTTTGGAATTTGCAGATTAAGTTAGAATGCTGTTTTTTAAATTTTATTTTATCTACGTTGATGTAGAAACACGTTTTTTTAAATTTGGAGATAAATTTTATGAGAAAAACACGATTTGCAAAATTTTTTATATGTGAATTATTTGAAAGCTTGCTTGTAATTTAAAAAAAATTAAATTAAGTGATTTTTAACTATTTTTTGTTGCAGTTTGTGAGTAAATATGTAATTAAATAATTATTCTTTCAGCAAATTTTAAGTATTTCCGGTATTTTTTATTGTTTCAATTATTTATCAATTAGTTTTTTGCTATTTCAATAATAAATAATTGATTTTAATGTTTGCTTATTATAATTTTACAAGTGAAAAACTAATATATACAGGGTGTTTTTCGGAACTGTTTAAGCATTGCTTACTTTATTATTATACAAGCTGACGTACCCCTACTTCGTACGATTTTGTTAAATACATTTTTTCTGTTAAGTAAGATATTTCAAGTATATAGATAGCTCTCCCCATAGCCTTCCAAATATACGAGGTCTGTTCAAAAAGTATCGCGAATTTTGAATTTCCACGGGTTACGTATATTCAATTTTCGATTTTTTTGTGGCGTTATGTTGGTACTCATGTCTCTCACTTATGCCGACAAATTCAGCCATTTTGAATGTTCAGTTAATATTTGACAGTTGCTTTGCTTGCACGTGTTTTGGCTCGTCTTCAATTTTTGCCTATACCAAAAAATGGATCAAAGAATCTGTATCAAATTTTGTGTGAAAAACAAAATTAAGTGCGCGGACGCATTCCGAATGTTGACTGTGGCATATGGTGAAGCTACCTTGGACCGAAGTAACGTTTATCGGTGGTACAAAATGTTCTCAGAGGGCCGAGAAGATGTGAACGACGAAGAGCGTGCCGGACGCCCGAGCACGTCAACAACAGACGAAAACATTGATGAAGTGAAGAAAATAGTATTGGCCAATCGTCGAATCACCGTTAGAGAAGTTGCTGAGGACCTAAACATATCGATTGGCTCGTGCCATTCGATTTTTACCAATGATTTGGGCATGAGACGGGTCGCCGCGAAATTCGTACCAAAATTGCACAACAAAAAACAAAAAAAAAAACAACACACTAATAATTAATTTGCAATGTGTTTAGATACCAACTGTAAAAATGCAAACTTCCAACATTCACTGAACGAAAATGGGGCGCAATTCACCCTTTATATGTTGGCGGTCGGTAATATGGCCAGTCAATTTTGCGTGAATCATGGACAGGCAGATAGACAGACACGCAGAAAAAAAATGATTGTTTTTTCCACAATATTGAGTTTGAGGATATCTTCATTTCTCCGGTGTCTCCTTTCACCATTAATTTGGATGGTTGAAAGATTCTGTGTGGTGCAAACAATAAATCAAATATTGATAGCTGGAGGGTTAAATATTTAGTTCAATTTTTTCCTTTCTTTGCCAGGTGTTTTCAATAAATTCTATCACAAAATTACAGTTACAATGCTACGTTGTTTATTTCTTTTACTATAAACATAAAAGTAATTCCCACGTGGTCTATAATAAAAATTCAATCAATACATGATATAAATCAAGTAATTTTTCCACATGTTCTTGTTACGATGTCCTCGAGGAGTTACGGTTTTCATTTAACGGATCTTCGCACATCGAATCTGAATAAAATTAATTCATACGACAATTAGTGTATTTGATTTATGTTGTATGGTGTACGACAGCATACGGAGAACATCCCAGGGGGCTATGACCGGCAAGGCCACCTGTGTGTGCCACCTCGACACCTAGACAACCAGGCTTCACGTCAGGTTAGAGTCACATGTAGGGAAAACACCAGGGGGAAGTGTACGTAAGACTAGGAAATCTCAGTTGGATGATTTGTGCCCTTATTTGTGTCCTTATTTGTGACGCTTGTTTTCGGTACCGATTTTCAGCGCTGATTTACTAGCTTACTGTATGTTCGAGGCCTAACTCGCCAAACTTTAGTTCCAGCCCTGCTTCTGAAGATGAGTATAAACGGTGCAACAGTGCATGAGTATTTACGTAAATACAAATACAACATAAACATTTTTAAATAAATTTACCCACAAATTTCGTATAATCATTCTTTGAGCAATTTCCTGTAAATACACCTATCGTGTTATTGTAAACGGTATCATTTTATGCATATTTTATATTTACGAACAAGTGTTACTTTCACTGCTAAGCTAATAATGGTCATTCAAGTCAAGATTGTGGTATCCGTTAATTCCATTCATGTAGTAGTACATGGGCTTGTTTTGGCGGAAATCACTTCACTTATATCCTTTAATTAAACAATGACATAAACATCATGTCTTATTTAACGATTTTATAAGAAAATACATTTTTCTTGTCTAGTTTCCTGTCACATCAAAAAGTGAGAATAGATTACACATTATTTTAACTATGTATTAACCCATTAACGCCGACCGTACCCACTTGAGGACGCTTATAAAAATAAACATTCAACGTATGTGCAAACTTTTTATGAAACTTTTCTAGTTCTAACTTGTTAATACAAAGACTGCAATGAATCATTGGAATTAGAGTGATTTAAAAATGACTAGTTGTGACTTGAGAGTGCTTGGTATTACACGGTATTTTGAAATGGTGTAGTTACGTTAAAAAAAAATGTGTTTCATAAATAAAAAAAAATAGTTTTAATTTTTTTTTTCCAAAAACATAGCGTCTATAGACTAATATTAATGTAAGTATACAAAATTATTCATTTATTTTTTATTTGGTAGTTTTTAGCTGCCATTATAACTTACCGTCCTCAAATGAGGACGTTAGGCAGAAATATATATAAAATGTTTTTTTTTTCTTTTCATGTCAGAAGAAAATATTTATTTATTATGAATCCTTAAACTTTTTGTGGTTCCAAAACCTTCCAAAAGTTGGAACAAGCCTTGGAAGAGATTGAAAATGAAGAGTATGAAGAGGTTGACAACATTGACTTGGAGGGAAACCAGTGAGATTTGGATATAAAAACTGTTCAGATCAAGTCTCCGAAACTCACATATAAATATAACTAATCCCGCACGATTTCGACACGGCTTTCGAGAAGGCACGGCTGACAGTCCAACGGTCAAGCCTCAAAACACCACATCTTTTTACATAAGTTTCAGTGAAATTCGGCTGGTCGCACTTTCAAGGTCAAAGTGTCACAAATATGACGTAGCTCCACTACTTATGATTTCTAGTTCTACTGGATATTGCTATGGTTTTGACGTTTATTGCGGAAAAAAAATGATACAGAATATACTAAAGGAATACCACTTGGAGCTAAAGTAGTACTTGATGTTTTGAAAAATCTTCCTGACCCATCTAGAAATTAAATCTTTTTTGATAATTATTTTACAACCTATCCACTAATGGTATACCTAAAAAGAAAAAACATAAAAGCAACAGGAACTGTAAGAGAAAATCGAATGCAAAAATGCCCAGTAATGGAGTCAATATAAATGAAAAAAATGGCAATCGGCTCATATGATTACAGATATGACAAAACAAATGACATTTTATGCGTTAAGTGGTATGATAACAGTGTTTGCTCCATGATATCAAATTATGACACTATTGAGCCACTGAATCATGTAAAGCGGTGGTCCAGAACTACAAAGTCTAACGAAAATGTAGTTCAGCCGAAATTGTTTGCTACTTACAATTCTGGAATGGGCGGGGTAGATACCCATGATCAGTGCATATCATTGTATCGAATTGGTGTAAAAGGTAAAAAATGGTGGTGGGTTTTATTTACCTATTTTCTTGATATGGTCATGACTAATGCCTGGAAAATGTATCTAATTACTTCAGAAAATATGGTGGATCAGTTAGAATTCCGGCGTTATACAACAAGGAGTTATCTGAGAGATGGCACCACTTCCAGAACCCAAAGGAAAAGAAAAGCTGGATCCAGCGTTGAATTAACTGAAGGTTTTCATTTTCCAGGAAAATTAGAAAACCAATTAAAGTGTTGTGTATGTCATTTGAAAGCCAGATGAACATGTAAAAAGTGCCAGAAAACAATGTGCATTGAAAAAGGATGTTTTGAAAAATATCACATATCTGCCTAACGTCTCCATTTGAGGACGCCCTTGTATCTTTACAGTTGATAAAAAAATAAATAAAATTCTTAAATATATGTAATAATTGTAACCTAGACTTCATGTTTTTGTATAATTTAAAACTATTTTCTTACCAGTTTCATTTTAGGCGTTAATGGGTTAAACTGTTAAACAAAAGGAATAACTGAGTGAAGTAATATGGGAAGAAGATTTATACATATTTTACATCAATGTCCGTATCAGGTCAGGGTGTGAGAGACTTCTGAATCGATTCCTAACATAAATTATGTCCCTCAATAGTATGTAGCCTTAAGTAATATCATTGTTCGACATTTAAACGTACAAATAAATTCACCAAGCCTTTTAATCTTTGTAATCAATAAACAATCAAAGACAGCCTATAAATGATTTAACACTATTGCAACCTATGATGACATAGTGTATCTATTGCCGACGGTCACAGAATTAAACAAATGATTCGACTATTCTGTCCATTCACAGCGCAAGATAAAAATAACTGGAATAGAATGGAGTACTGTATGTTAATGATTTGCTTGTAGAATGTTGGAATAGGGGATTATTTTGTTAGGCGTTTTAAAAGCTTATTCACACATACCAGACTATTTTGTTTCAACAGATTTATTAGTGCTTATGTTAGAGTGGGTTGTGAAATAAGGGCTAACGGTTTTGAACTAGTTTCTGTTTCCTTGCCGTTTTTTATTCTGCACATTGAAACACTAATAAAGGGGTGTTAGCATTTAAACGTTCTATGGTAACATCATCATCAAGTGCTATATCTGATGCAGAATCATAGAACGCCAATTGTCTCTATTCTCCACAATATTGACCAAATTTTTAAAGTTGTTTGTGTCAGTGTCACTAATGATATAACCAATTAAAGTCATTCTTCTCCTACCCCGTTCTCTCGTTAAACTGCGCACTGCAAATATCCCACTCAATGTTTCTCTGTCTAGAAATACGACCGAAAAATGATAATTTTTAGGGTTTTGTAGGTATGACCAAAAAACCCTTATACCGTCATTTTGTCGTCTGTCTGTCTGTCTGTCTGTCTGTTCGGCAAAAATTGTAGCCAAACGGCTAAACCTAGAGAGTTGAAATTTGGCATGCTTATACAACTCTTTGACCCGCACATAGGAAAAATACTAAAACATCTAAAAAACATACCCCCCTAAAAATATAAACAAATATGTGCTCATCGAAAACAAAAATATTTTTTTTAAATTCTGAGTACGGTATCAAATGAAAGCCCTTAGTACGTGGATTTACGATCAAATTTTTATTTTTGCAAAATAAATTATTTTGATGCGATTTTTGCCAAAATTGTGCAAAAAAAATTTTGTCCCACAGCCTGTAGCCCATATGGTTTAAACTAAAAATCTAAAAAAATTCTAAGTAATGTATATTGGTGTGAACCGAAATAGTACAACAGGAATTTTTGATCAGATTATATTTTCGGAAAATAACGCATTTTTTTGTGGTTTTTGGTTCACAAAGTACAAAAGTTATACCAATGTAAGACTCACATACAAGGCGTGCGATAGCGTAACGGTTAGAGCACTGGTGTCGTAAGCTAAAATGCGCTGGAAACGAAGGGTTTCGGTTCGAGTACGGAGTGAATTTTATTTTTTCTGTTTTTTTTTGCATTTTTATTATGTTGAAATTATTTTGTCAAAATTCTAGTTATATTTTGACAAATGTTGCATTCAATTTTTAAGAGCGTAAATTTAATAACCAGTCTTATTATATGATTAACAGACGGTAAATTGTTTTAAAAATATCGTTCATTTTGCCGTGATTACTACAAAGTAAAATTTGTCCTACACACTCAGCATGCCGCCTTCACTTATTATATACCTGCAAAACCCTGAAATGTGTGAATATTCACACTTCACATCAATTTTTTTAACTCTGCTGACTTGTCTTTTAGTTTTCATTTTTGCCACCACTTAACTGTTTGTCATTTTTGCGGTCCACGGAATCATTAGGCACTTTCGGTACACCTACATTTCACAAGCTTTTATTTTGCTAATATTATTTTTATTCAAAATCCAACTTTCACAACCGAATGTCAGTATACTCCACAAATAACTATTTATTATTTTATTTTTAGTTATCGCATTAATGTTTCTGTTTGTGAGTATTGGTCTTAATTTAAAGAACGCACTTCTAGTTAACCCTATCCTTGCTAATATGTCCGCAAACACTTTTCCATTATCTGCTATTATGCTGCCAAGACATTTGTAACTTTTTATTCTTTGTATTATATTACCGTTGATAATAAAAATTCGAGATGCATTGTTGTTTCCTTTTTTAGATATAACCATGTACACAGTTTTGCTAAGATTTAATTTTAACCCCCATTCTTCACTGGTATCTTGTATCTATGGTAACAGTACACTCCAAATAATAATTGATGAAGATATGATCACTCACAAAATTCATATCGGTAAACGGGCACGCAAAGGTCGCACAGTATCTCCTAAGCTGTTCATCTTCGCTATGGAGGATATCGTCAAAAACCTAGCCTGGAGTAAAATGGGTTTAATATTGATGGAATATACTTGAACCGCCTTCGTTTCGCTGACGACGAAGTCATTCTGAGCAGAGATATTACAAAGCTAAGCACTATGCTAAAAGATCTCCTCAAATGTGTAGGTCTTCAGATGAACTGCCCAAACCAAGATAACAAGTAGAGAACTGCCCAAACCAAGGAGATAAAGCAGAACAGGGTTGAAAATAGGTCCCTAGAGATCGTAAACGAATACGTATAGCTAGGCAATCTTCTTAAGTTCTGGAAAAATAACCAAACCGAAATATTCCGGCAAGTAAGACAACTGGGCTGCTCTTGGAAAACTGGGGCAAATTTTAAATGACCCAGAAATTCCATATCACTGAAATCCAAAATTTATGAATCGTGCATCCTGTCTGTTTCCACTTACGGACTGGAAACGATGACGTTGACACAAATTGCTAACTATTTGCGATATTTCAACTATTGCTGCTCGAATTTTGATCTTTAATTGTTAAATCAACGTTAACTTATTGATATAGATTCGTCTTTTAAGATCACCCCAGAGAAAAAAGTCTGATGCAGTTAAATTTGGAGATCATGGTGGAAGTCGATAATATCAGAAAATTAATAGATCTGGAAACATTAACTTTATCGGTAGCGTAACGAAAAAATAAAATCTTATTACATCTACTGACCAAAAACACCATAGTGTCAATCTGCGTGGATTTGCTTGAGGGGGGGATCTCAAGCTGTCAAATTTGATTTATAGATTTATTACTAAATTTTCGATATCATTTTGAGTACCGCTTTAACAATTCTATAAACGTTACTGCTGTCTTACTTCATTCCTGAATTATGTTTAGTAATTTGATTTGAGATTGTTAAATAAATGATTTCTGCGTTGTTGACATAACTAAAGCGAAGCCGTTAACCCTTACTTTCTAAGGATCTCATTATTTTCTATCATACGTGGATTTTTCACCATTACTCAGAGTTATGTTTAAACAATTACGGAATTCTATTTTTTATTACATTTTTATCAGACCATTACGTCAATAAAATTATTAGACATTTTATATTAGTAAATATTGTTAGGTTAGTATGAAATGGCATTTCATATCAGACATAAAAACATCGATAACATAACACATAACACATGTTATCAGTTATATTGTGTATGTATATTATACCTATTATGCGTTGTAGAATTACTACGAATTGTTTGATTCAGTTAGCATATATTGGTAACTTTTAATAATTTGAAAAACAATAAATAATCATGTATATTGAAATACCGGTAAATTTTATCAAATATCGGAACTTGAATACCAGTGGCGGAACTACAAATTTTGCCCCCTCCCGCAAAAAAATTAAATCGGCCCGCCAACCTTATGTGATTTTTTTCTTTTTGTATCTAGCGTCCCATAATATTGAAGAAATTTAATCTTGGATTCTTCTTACACAAAGAATCATTTTACTTTACAATACATATTTTATAATGAATATAAAAGAAAAACAATAATATCAAACAAATGAAACATAGACAAAACAAAACAAAACTAGATATAAATAAATAAATCAGTTTAAAATGTTAAATCTTTCTTTCTGGATTTCAAATTAGCAAAATCTCTAATTAAGTCTCTAATGCCCATTTCTTGAGCAATTTCAGCCTCAATGCTCAACAACGATAAATTATGTAAGCTGTGGGGAGCTACGATATATAAATATAAAATGTCACGGTTGGCTGATTTATTTATTTCATTTGTACTTACTCTGTACATTCCTCACATTATGGGTTCCAAGACTTGCGAGCGGATCAAGTCTGGACCTCCCCTTATTAGTCCGCTAGCTGGTTGCTATGATTTTTCGAAGGATTAAGGGTTGTTTCAATTAAACTCAACATTTTAGCTAACCTACTTTAATTACGATTAAGGTTTAAATATTTACACTAATTACAATAGACTTACAATTACGTCGATACAGCTAAAATCCAAAAGACACACACACTCGCACACACTAGACACATTTTATACCAAACACTAATTTAACCACTACATGTTTCTAAACATTGTCTCTCCACTTTTTTAGCTGGTCACTACACTAACGTTCATACGGAATTACATTGTTACTTTATTTCGACTCGCCCAAACACTCTAAATGTCTCTAACCCATGTCTCTTAAAAACCAACTCCAAAACATGATATTAAACATACGACGGCTTAAGCTGAACTTTTTTTAACATCTTAACGTTATGATGGTTTTCAATCTCCTCCTTAAAATGCGACCACCCTAAAAATGCTTATATCGCTCAACTGTTAAATGTCATTTAACACCTCTTGATTATCTGTCTTGTACTATCTTAAAATTCATAATTTATTGGTGATAACTCAGATAATTATCCCATTAGAAAATAGCCGAATCATAATATTTTTATCTCAGACAGAATTAATTATTATTTATGTGCTTATGGTTGACGTATATTTATTTAACACAATAATTTACGATTCACTTTTCATGTTACATTGACAAAAGTATCAAGTTGCAATAATAAACAATCTACCGCTATCTTAAATGCCCTTTCTAAGCAATAGATTATTTTTGTATCGTTTAACAGATTAAATATTTTACTCTAATTGAATGATTATACTGAATTTATTTATGAAATTTTATTTATGAAATAATACCAAAATTACCTCCCTTACAAAGCGTTCTTCTCCAGCCGAATTTCGTAGATAGTTTTTTTATTATTTTTAATTTGGAAAAAGAACGCTCTGCCGTTGCTACAGTGACAGGAAGTGTTAAAAATAATAAAATTGCAGTAACTACGTCTGAAAAACTGACCGACAGGGAGGTATATTTAATTATTAAAAGTTCGGCAAATTCTTTCATTGTTGATATTTTAGAGATTTCCTCATTAAGCATCGAAGCTACCATTACCATTTGTAACGGAAAATTGGACGAAATATCACCTTTTTTTTTGTAAGATTTCGGCAGAACTTAAAATTTTTGTTTCATCCAAGTTGATTAAATTTCGAGGTGACATGAATAAAAAAAATTGATGTGAAGTGTGAATTTTCACACATTTCAGGGTTTTGCAGGTATTTAGTAAGTGAATAATGATTATTTGGGATGCCAAAACAAATTTTATGTCAAAATATTTTTTTATGAATTTTAATTCGAATGCCTATTACCATTATTTAAGTTTCTAAAGATGTGCAGTATTTTTTTAATATATCAAGGTTCATTAAGATTTTGAAAATTGCGCCTATGGCTTCCACTGGTTGTTTTTAGTCATAGCTTCTCTCCTTTGATTTTGTGTACATTTTGTACACGAAACTCATTCGTGTACACTGTTATTAAATTTACGCTTTTAAAAATTAAATGCAACAATTGCCAAAATATAACTAGAATTTAAAAAACATAATTTAAACAATATAAAAATGCAAAAAAATAAAATAAAAAATAATATTGTCTCCTCTCGTAGGATTCGAACTCAATTTCTCGGGCAGAATGCAAGTATCTTAGCCACTGCACCAAGAAACACGTTACTATTCAGCGTCTATATAACTATATAACTATAACATTATTAGCAAAAAAACACAAAAAATGCTTTTTTTTCCAAAAACATAATCTGATCAAAAATTCCTGTTGTACTATTCCGGTTCACACCAATGTACATTACTTAGAATTTTTTCAGATTTTTAGTTTAAACCATCTGGGCTACAGGGTGTGGGACAATTTTTTTTTTGCACAATTTTGGCAAAAATCGCTTCAAAATAATTTATTTTGCAAAAATTAAAATTTGATCGTTAATCCACGTACCAAGGGCTTTCATTTGATACCCTACTCAGAATTTAAAAAAAATATTTTTTTTTCGATGAGCACATATTTGTTTATATTTTTAGGAGGATATGTTTTTTAGATGTTTTAGTATTTTTCCTATGTGCGGGTCAAAAAGTTGTACAAGCATGCCAATTTTCAACTCTCTCGGTTTAGCCGTTTGGCTACAATTTTTACCGAACAGACAGACGGACAGACAGACAGACAGACGACAAAATGACGGTATAAGGGTTTTTTGGTCATACCTACAAAATCCTAAAAATGTTTATTTTTATTTATGTATATTTTTTATAGTGAAAAGTAAATTCTTTATTTTTCAGTATAAAACGCGACTAATTTTCTCAAAATTTTCGGGCCGCCAAAGCTTTGCCCCCCCCCCGCGTTGCGTTGTCTAGCGGTATGGTAGTTCCGCCTCTGTTGAATACCGTAAAAAATATCGAAATTTCGGTATTTGGGATCTAGAAATCTTGATATTAACATTCCTACTCTTGTCCAGTCTTCGAATGTATTCCTATCTATCACAGCAGGGTTTTTAAAATATTAAAATTTCACCATATAACTGGAAACCTTTAATACATAATAACAATAATTCAAGAAACAGTCGGTAGATCGCATGTTATTCCGACATAACATTACTTGACCCCTTATTTTCCATATGACCTGATAAAATAAATTTAAAATCCTTTTAGAAAGTGCCTCGAAGGCTTGCTTTAAGGATAAAAATAATATGATAAGCTTATTACAGTGATCACATGAAATAGAGTAATTATATACAGGGTTTTTTAAGGGGTTTTCTAGTGTTTTGGCACACCTGATTTCCCATCACACCTACAAATATTTTCACTTTCTCACTTAGAAGCAAGTCACATACTTTTTGGGTGTGGTTTTGCAGCATGCTAAGTTAATATTAAGTTTGTTGTGTGGATTTAAAATTGTATAGTTTTGAAATTTGTGTAGGCAATAATTAATATTTAAATAGACACGATATATTGTTTACATGAGTAACAAAAAGTTACTTTCATCTTAGGTAAATGTTTTCTTAAGTCATCATATCTATCATACTGCGCATATTTATATTATTTCTCTTGATAATAACTACCTGACCTACCTGTATTTCAGTGGAGCATTAAAGGGTGGACCACTGGGAGCACGTTCCTCCTCTTAAGGTCTAATGAAATATACAAGTGCCCTTTTTTCCAGCCTAACCATTGGGATCTTGTGAACCGTAAAAGATACGAAGTCGGTTAAATTATGGCAAAGTTGCCGCATTAATTGGCCACCTGAATGATATATTTGCTTTAACCCTTTACCGCATAGTGTGCCATATATGGCACATTCCGATTTTTATTTTTTATTTTATTTTAAAACTGAATCAAAACGTTACTTTATGAATGTTCATATATGCCACATACACAGCAATGGATCCTGCAGTATCTCAAGTAATGGGCTGCAATATATTTGAGGATATCAAGCGGAATTTGCACTTCAACGATAACTCTGAATTTATTGAGAAAGGACAACTAGAACATACGACCTTTTCTTTAAAAAATTTGAGGGCAATGCTTTTAATCCCTTATGAAGAACACCTAGCAATTGACGAGCAAATTATACGGAATCATTTTCTTTTGTAACATTATGTAGAATCAATATTCCATGTATGGCACAAACCCTAAATTATTATTTTAATTATTATTTTTAATAAAAATAATAATTAATAGTTAAAATATATTTTTTAATAAATTTTTCTATCAATAAGAACCAATTCCTAATGCCCATGAATTATTTCAGCCAAAAATAAAAATTCATGCAGTAAAGGGTTAACAGAAAAGTGCTAGAAAAAATGTAAGGCTTTAATCGTCTAAAGCGTTTTGAGATTATTACAATTTTTTTAATGGAATAATTTACATTATTTGTGAAAATTGTGAATTAAAAAAAAAAAAAGATTAAAGTTAGCGACCTGCGGTTAGAATTTTTGACTTATCCGTTGTTTATTTAATCTAGAAAAAGTTTGGGCTTTAATCGTTCAATGCGTTTTGAGATTACGACAATTTTTTAATGGCATATTATACACTATTTGTGAAAGTTGTGAATTAAAAAAAGAAACAATTCAAAAACTGTTACAGACAGCAACCTCCGGTTAGAATTTTTGTATTTTTCGTAGTTTATTTAGTATAGAAAACTTTGAGGTTTTATTGGTTTAACGCGTTTTAAGATTACAATTTTTTTAATGACATAATTTACATTATTTGTGAAAATTGAGAATTAAAAAAAGCACAACTCAAAAACGGTTAGAGATCACTATCTCTAACCGTTTTTGAGTTGCAGGTCACTACCTGCAGTAAGAATTTTTGGATTCATCGTAGTTTATTTAGTTTAGAAAAAAATTGAGGCTTTAATTAGTTTTGCGTATTTTAAAATTATGACTAATTTTATTATGGCGTGATAGAAATTTTCATCTTCGCAATGACGTATCTCATAAAGGAAATGCGATCTCATAAAAGACCTGCAGTTCAAATTTTTGAAAATTTGAATTCCTAATTCACCTATACCATCTTATAAAACAAAACAAAAAATTGATGTGAAGTGTGAATATTCACACATTTCAGGGTTTCGCAGGTATATAATAAGTGAATGCGGTATGCTGAGTGTGTAGGACAAATTTTACTTTGTAGTAATCACGGCAAAATGAACGATATTTTTAAAATAATTTATCGTCTGTTAATCATATAATAAGACTGGTTATTAAATTTACGCTCATAAAAATTAAATACAACATTTGTCAAAATATAACTAGAATTTTGACAAAATAAATTCAACATCATAAAAATGCAAAAAAAAAAACAGAAAAAATAAAATTCACTCCGTACTCGAACTCGAAACCCTTCGTTTTCCAGTCAGTTGAAGAGCGCTTTAACGCATGTAGCTATCGCACGCTATGCATGTGAGTGTCTTACATTGGTATAACTTTTGTACTTTGTGAACCAAAAACCACAAAAAATACGTTATTTTCCAAAAACATAATCTGATCAAAAATTCCTGTTGTACTATTTCGGTTCACACCAATATACATTACTTAGAATTTTTTTAGATTTTTAGTTTAAACCATCTGGGCTACAGGGTGTGGGACAAAATTTTTTTTGCACATTTTTGGCAAAAATCGCATCAAAATAATTTATTTTGCAAAAATAAAAATTTGATCGTTAATCCACGTACTAAGGGCTTTCATTTGATACCCTACTCAGAATTAAAAAAAAATATTTTTGTTTTCGATGAGCACATATTTGTTTATATTTTTAGGGGGGTATGTTTTTTAGATGTTTTAGTATTTTTCCTATGTGCGGGTCAAAGAGTTGTATAAGCATGCCAAATTTCAACTCTCTAGGTTTAGCCGTTTGGCTACAATTTTTACCGAACAGACAGACAGACAGACAGACAGACAGACAGACAGACAGACAGACAGACAGACAGACAGACGACAAAATGACGGTATAAGGGTTTTTTGGTCATACCTACAAAACCCTAAAAATGAATTTTTATTATTTTTAAAAAAAATTTCTTTTGATAATTTTATAAATCCTAACTAAAAAATGGCTCGGGATAGAAATCTGCGGTTTGAATTTTTAAAATTCTCCTACACTGTTGAGTCTAAAAAAAATGTGGGCTTCAATAAAACAATTATTAATTTTTGTATGGGTAGTAATACAAAACCTTAAAAATGGCAAAAAATCGAAAAAATCGTGAATTTGCCTTTTCTTAAGCGTGATGTATCTTTACTGATCGACGATTTTTCATTATTCCTTCCTTGATGTTGACTATTTTACCATCTTTAGCACTTGTACTCTGTAATTCTTTCCCATTTATTTCTTCTAGAAATATTTAATTTCCTATTTTATACATTGTGACAAACTCGGATGGTCAAATAATCGTTTAAAATAATGTTACTAAACCAAGAGTACTAAGATAACATTTTTCTTTTTTGTGTTTCCCAATGGATAAAGATAACACGAATACTTGAATCAAAGAGAGTTTTTCCGCTGAAAAAGGAAGTGATAAAAATGAAATTTTGTAGTTTTATCAAGTATAATGTATCTAGCTTTAAGCAGCCTGATATGGAAAATGTTATTTCCATGTTACTTGAGATTAGAATAGATAAAGAAAATGAAATATAAATATAGTGAATAAAAAAGATGTGAATATAGCAGGGTTATTTTATTCTTCTTTGGGTACTGTTTGCCGTGTTGACTTTTGGCCCAGCTCACATAATTCCTCCATATCAATCTGATATTTTCATGCTGGGTTGGAAACGTGGAACAAGAAATGCAACCAACAGAATCGCTTTATTTTGAAAAAAACCCTACCATGGTGTAGATGGCGCGATGTCACAAGCGCGGTGTCGTAAATTCAGAAATTTCAACTTTTATCGCTGGCCGCACCATTGGGCATGCATTTTTAATTCTGGTAAGTTTAAAAAAAAACCTCACTTCAAAGTAGGTAGTGACCATTAAACAAATACCCTTTTCACACTAGATCTTTAAGACGATTGAACTTAAAGTTCACCGATGTTTAAGATCGGTATGCTTTCACACTTGATGTTTAAATCTCTGGTGCTGTCATCAGCTACAGTAATTTTGTCCTTAAGTTACCGTCATGAAATTACCAGTTTTGAACTGTCTGCGTAGACGCACATTTTGAATTATTATAAACAAATAAGGATATTTTATTTCATTCTACAATAAAGAATATATTACACCTAGGGTGACCAGATTTCAGTGAAGGGTAACCGGACACAGAGAAAAAAGAAAGGTCCCCATCTCTCAGATGCCAAGAGCAAAAAAAAAGGACCTCACTTCCCAAAACTAAGTGAAGAGCAAAAAAAAAAGGACCTCACCTCCCAAATCTAAGTGAAAAGCAAAAAAAAAAGGTCCTCACCTCCCAAAACTAAGTGAAGAGCAAAAAAAAAAGGTCCTCACCTTTCAAATTCAAAGTGAAGAGAAAAAAAAAAAGGTCCTTACCTCCAAGTGAAAAACAAAATAAGTCCTCACCTCAAAAACCGGGACGTCCCGAGAACATTTTTCGGGACACCGGGACAATTGACCTAAAACCGGGACGGATGGTCACCCTAATTACACCTGTATTAACATGTAAGTCGATACATTTTATCTCAATTATTGTAGCTCTGTATTTTATTAAACACATTATTAAAATAAATAATTTTATTATAACATTTATCGATATAATACAGTATTCTTGTTTATGATAATATAAAATGTTGACAGCACAAATTCAAGGAGTATTTTTTTATAATAGAAATTAAGTTGGCAATGCGGACGAAGTTTAAGACGCAGATCTCTGTCTTAAACATCGCTTGTATTTAGACGAGTCCATACGGTTTCACATTAGCGTTTAAAGATACATTCACTTTAACATCCGATCTTAAAGATCTAGTGTGAAAAGGGTATAAGAAGCAGTCGTAGGATTGCTTCTATGTTAGGTAAAGCCATCTGTATTTTTTCTTTATGCATTATTTGGTAGAGGTCTGCATGAGATTGAGGAAGTTCTTCTAAAGGAGTCAAATGCATTTTTTTTACGGATTCCTCAATATCTCTTAGGCCCAATGAAATATCGGCTTTTTGCTACCCATTAACATGTTCAAAAACGTATTTTGCCTTAGTTAACCTATAGAGCAAAACTAGATTCAGGGTGAATTATAAAACCCTTCGCATGGTTTGTTTTTCTTGTGTTCTAGCATATTTTATTTTTATTTTTAGTACCTATACATCTTTTTGAATATTGAGGCCCTCTGGACTTAGAAGGCCCTAGGCTTAAGCCTACTTAGCATATAGGAAAATCCGGCCCTGATTATCAGCAATATTATAACTAAAACATAACAGCAAATAATAAAATAAACACTGCCTTATACGTAAGTATGTCATATTATATCTAGGAAATATACAATTGATAATAAGTATAAAGCCTACATACCAAAACATTCTAACATACAAACAAGCTAAACTTGCGGCAAAACACAATGGTCATAATTCATAAATTAAATAATTCTAACAAAGACAGGCAGATATAAACCCAGTGTGGGTGAGAGAAACAATTGCCAAAAAGGTTAAAAACCTGAAATGTCGTGAGTTTCACTTAGACTTGGGGCGTTAGACGCGTGGCAAATGCGTTGAAAACTGCAATGAGCTCGATTAAGAATATAAATTAATTGTCTAGATAAATGTTTGTTTACACGAATGGTAATAAATTTTGTTTGTCTAAAAATATATAGAGAAAGCACAAATATCAAGAAATATAGTCACGTTGTACATCCGATTGAATGGTATACGTCTTATTTTCTGTGTGTTACTCAATTTGGTGCTATTTATTTCGTCCAGTAACTTGTATTATCACTTTCTTAAGCATCTTTGTATGTATCTGGTACTCAATGATCGGTAGATCTTCTGCGAATCTTTTCAGGTTTTGCGTGGAATTTGCACGGAACCACGAATATAATAATTACAAGAAGATTCAGATATTGAGATAGGTACTCCCAGAGATATAACCGCAACGGCAAATGAGACATAGCAAAACTTATTGCCTCAAAAATCTATTTCTTGCACGGAACCACGAATATAATCATTACAAGAAGATTCAGATATTAAGATATGTACTCCCGAAGATATAATCGCAACGGCAAATGAGGAATAGTAAAACTTATTGTCTCAAAAATTTAAAGATGTACATTTAAAAGAATATAACTTGTTCATGAAATGGCGTAATCAAAAGTAAATTCCTTTATAGAACGGGTAATATTAGCTTATTTCTAGGAAAATCAAGCAATTTTAAATCATCCACGTTATGATCCATATACTCGAAATTGAAAGCCACTAATATGGGCCCCCCTTTTGTATTTTTTTTTTCGATAATTTTTTAAGTTTTTGAATAAATGATTTTAGAATTGGCATACATCTAGCCCAAAGACTTATATACATTATTCAAAATTGAATTGTTACGAAAAATAATAATAATGTAGACATTAGTAAATAATCCAAGCTTATAGCTTATTTTAAACGACAATCAGATAAAGCAAAAAAATCATAAATATTTTCTAAATAAGAATAAATAAGTTTAATATTACTATTATGAAAGAAAATTCACAATTTGTTATTTTTTAAAATTGTATATAAAATAAAAGGTGTAGGTTACATTCCGTTTTATATTTTTTCAATTAGTCGTAGAAAAAATATTGTATGAAACATGCGAATAAAGCTATAGCTCGTACAGTCAAACTTCCCATTCGTAAAAAAAAGCACTACTTATGCTCTTGAATAACTACACACACCGGCGAATTTAAAGGAACAGATTGAAAATTATGTTTTAAATTTTATTATTTTGTAGCCTATATCTAGATAGCTTTGAATGCTCTA
The DNA here is from genome assembly GCA_963971575.1 of Liopterus haemorrhoidalis. Lineage (NCBI taxonomy): Eukaryota > Metazoa > Arthropoda > Insecta > Coleoptera > Dytiscidae > Liopterus > Liopterus haemorrhoidalis. Next base: position 8,111,852 of record OZ020613.1, read on the forward strand.
CTAAACCGTAGGGAAAGATTGTAACGACACCAAGGAGAACAAAATGCACCATTTAATTTTGCTACTATTGTATCTTTTGGTGGAGGTTCAATTATGGTGTGGAATATGTTAGGGAGCTCAAACAGAGTTTAATGGTGATTGATGGAGGAGCGTTAACTGCAGATAGGTACATCAGAGCAAGATATTCTTCAAGACCATGTTGTACCTTTTGCCCTATATATCGGAGAAAATTTCACCCTAATGCAGGATAATGCGCGCCCACATGTCGCCCACTGTGTAACAGACTTTTTAAATCAAGTGGGTATAACAACAATGGGTTGGCCAGCGTGCTCCCCTGACCTCAACCAGAATGAACATTATTCCAAAAAATATCGTACTAGAAGATTACCTGAGAGATATCAACAATATATACACTACAGGGAAAATAATTAGATTTTTATGTCTGTTCCTTTAAATTTGCCGGTGTGTGTATTTCAATCAAACTACAATATTTATATTTAAATTATAAGTAGTTATACATTTTTTCAGAGAAAACTGATAATAATCTTCAGTTTGAAGAGTTTTAATTAATTTATTTATATCTTTTTATTAAAAACACTTTTTCTTTCAACTGTTTTACTCTGTTGAATATTAAACAGATTTAAAACCTAATTTTACATTTAAATTTAATTTTTCATTGCACTATTTTTATTATTTTCAGATCACGTAATATCTTTCTCATTACTTCATCAAGATAAACTTTATTTCACTCTAAAACTAATGTTTTATACATATTATCGTAAATCTGATACAAAATTAAAGTATATTTAACATTAAAAGTATGTTTTAATGAAGGATATGAAGTAAACTAACATTAAAAATTTAATTTTATTTAAATTAACTTGAAAAAAACAGTTAGATATTTTGCATTCGTGTAAGATTTTTTTTTAAGGTTGTCACGTACGAAGTATTCATCCTCTAAATAAATCTCAGTCGTATATCTTGGTAGAGGTACATTACTTATGTTGTGGGGACACGTTTTTCAAGACATTTAAAGACGCAAACAAATATATTAAAGATGAAAGCATTTTATGAGAGAGTTTTAAAGATGTAAAACTTCAAGAAGGCAAATTTAATCATACTGCATAACGCATTGACATAAAAATATATTATAGTTGAAGGTAATGGGATTCGGACCAGTCAGAAAATAAAAACAAATTTATTAACTTCGCTAACGTTTCGATTTAATTTAAATCTTCATCAGAGTTACAAAGATATATAGAAATATAAAATTATTAAATTGGTAAGTTTACATGTATAAAATTATGATAGTGTTCAAATTTAACAAGTCAAGTAGTTAAAATAAACATTACAAAATTGTCGGAATTTAAAATATAACATAAAATAATTATTAAATAAAAAAAACATATCAAATATGAGTTAAAGAATAAAAACAATGTTAAATTTACATTACCTTAGTTAATAATCACGATATAAAATAACAATTTTAAAATTAATAGAGAATACATCATATTGTCCGGTTATTGAATTCAGAGATAAGCATATGAATAAGCCACGTATGAATTTGAAAAAGGGTTTGAGATGGTTGATAAAAATATATATAAAATTACGAGGGATATCTACAAAGAATACTCAATTTTTAAAAATTCAAAAAATCTATTTTTTTTGAAAAGAGTTATTTTAGGTATACGATGTGTGTAAATTAAATAACCAGACTGATTAAAAAAAATATATATATATATTCGAATAGCATTACAATTCAATATTTCCGCAAAATAACTTCCTTGGTAAACCACACAACGCTGGAGACGGTTCTTCCAATCCTCATAGCAGTGCTGGAACTCGGATACTGGATTAACTTTCAGCTGGTTGGTTACGGACGTTTGATGTTTTCGAGTGTCTCAAAATGACGTCCCTTGAGGTGATTTTTCAATCTTGGGGAGAATAAAAAGTCACAAGGACTCAAGTTAGGCGAATAAGGAGGCTGAGGAGCGAAAGGAATGTTTTTACTGGCCAAAAACTCGTTTATTGAAATTGCTGTGTGACAAGGAGCATTGTCGATTTTTCTCATCCCCAATTCATTGGTCAAAATCTGATGAACGGTAGTGTGAGTCAAATTCAAATCTTCCCCGATCGTTCTGACTGTCAACCGACGATCTGAAGCACTCTTCCTAAGGTCTTCTATCGCATATTCCCTTAGTGATTTTGCTCAGAGCCTTGCATTTAAAATTTTGTCTCTTTCCTGACTCAAGATGTTTTGTAATTGCATACCTAACAGAAAATATGCAATAACTAGGGGCCTCAGCCCGGCTACGCCGGGCTTCTCCCCCTACGTTGACAAAACTCGTCGCTTCGCGACTCGTTTTAATATAATAAGGCATTTTGCCGCAATGTCGATTATAACACTCGGGAAGTTCTAATCTATACATACAATGTTCAAAGGATTATCCAAATCAGTTAATTAATTTACGTTTGTACCATTTAAACGTAACAATAATATTTTATTTCACTATAAAGAATACATGGATTCTGAATAAAATAGAGAAAAATTAATAAAATAGTTAAATATTATTGCATATGATTCACTATTAATTATGTCACTTGGAAATTTAGAAAAACTTTTGAGTAACACTGATAGATGTGAAATTTGCGGATTTTCGTTGTAATAATATATTCGTGTAGTAATATTTTACGTTATTAAATTTAATATTTTGTTTAACTATTTAAAAAGGTATTTATAATTTTCAGTTTTTTTGAAAATAATTTGGTTTACATGTAAATATATTATAATCGTTTTTAATTTATTTAATCACTAAAATTTCACCTATACTTGTTATAATTCAGTAATGCGAAGGAATTGCCTCCTGAATTTGAATGTCGGTAGTTGTCTCGTTGTTCGAGAGAGGCGCTGATGAATACTTTTATCATAATTTTTAAGTTTTTTTGAAATACGTCTTAAAATTAGCATTTTACTGCAAAAAAAAACAGCGGAAGACCTTCAAGATGATAAAAAAAAACACTTTCATCCTATAGTAATCCATTATATAAATAAATAAGATATTAAATTGACATCTGGGTATTTTATACTTCAAGATTTAACACAATTAAAATTACGCGATTACTAAATATCGAATATTATTCTGTCTTATCTATCCTCCTAATACACTCTACTTTATACTTTCGTTAATATAGTTAGTAAAATAGTTAATAACATACAGTTTCCAGAATTAAAATAACAAAACTGCTTAACACATCTATCCTCACCCTGAAAACTTATTTGAACGTATTCTACAGATAGGTTTAACATTTAAAACGTTCGAACGACCCTTAAAATATATTTTGATAACTGAAAACTGATTCTTACTTTCTTAATTCTTACTTTCTTTTCCGTTTAATAGCATTTTTAACTGAAGACAATTTTATGATCAGCAAAAGTTTTCAAAATTTATGAAAATGTGTTAAAACCTTAAAAAACTGCATTATCTTTATGAACTCTTATGTATTTTTTACACATTTCATCAATTTTATAAATAAAATACCTTCAACTGTAGTTTTTCAATTCAGTTTTGGTCTGAAATCGCCTCCTAAATAGTAGAAATATGAATAAACATATTTTATCGTCTGGTACAACCTATCCGTGCCCATTGCTCGGCACGGGTCGGTGAAGATCAACACCACGGTTTCGAGGAAAAAATGCATGATTTTTATCAATATAAATTAGTCAGTACCCCCCGTCGAAATAAAATTAAGCCTAAGCACTAAAAAAATATCACGCGGATAAGATGGCGGTTCATTTGCCTCTCTCCGCGTTACCGGAAAAACGAAGATACACCAGAAGTTGAATAGAACATACATACCAACACTTGTACAATATAATAGTAGATTGCATACTTTTTTTTTTTTAATATTTATTGATGACATTAATAATGTAATAGTCAGTGAAAGATTAGTTTTTGCCGACGATCTCAAAATTTTCCGCACTATCTCTTCAAATAATGATTGCCACATTCTTCAAAACGACCTGGAAAATATCTCTAATTGGTGCACCTTAAACAAACTTAACCTCAATCTTTCTAAATGCAAAATTCTGACATTTACACGAAAATGTAACCCCACTATTTTCTCCTATTCGATACTCAATCAGTTGCTTACTCGTTGCGAAAGTACCCGGGATCTGGGCATCGAGTTTGATAGTAGACTTACTTTCAACTCGCATATAGATACGATTTGTTCTTCGTCCTATAAAATGCTAGGATTTATTATCAGGAATTCACGCACTTTTTCAAACATAAACGTTATCTTCACACTTTATTATGCATTCATTCGCTCTAAAATTGAATATTGTTCAATAGTATGGGATCCCATTTACGAGATTCAAAAGAATGCCATTGAAAAAGTGCAATATAAATTTTTAAAGTTCATCTACTTTAAAGTTATGGGATCCTACCCCCTTTTCGATCTCTCGTATAGTACCCTTCTTCATATTTTTTCCACCAAATCTTTAAGTGAGCGTCGTGAGTTAAGCTCCACAAACTATCTTAAAAAATTAGCATCAAATCTAATTGACGATCCACTTTCCTTTCAACAATTAAATTTCCACATCCCATCTTTCCGTACAAGGCATTCCTCACTTTTTTATCTTCCCCAGGCACATACCAATCTATTCCTCAAATCCCCATTGAACAGGATGTGTTCATATTACGAGCAGAATACAAAAATTGAACTGTTCTAATAATTCTAATAATTCTAATAATTTTCATATAAATTTATTCATTTTTGTGTATTATGATTTTTTATGTTTAATAGTTTTTAATTTTTAAGTCTTAATATTGTTAATTATGTTCCTGTCCAATTTTGGCTATGCTGTTGGAACAGATGTATTAAATAAATAAATAAATAAATAAATAAAAGTAAAATTAAAACGGTTTAAGTTATGTAATATTATTATGCAAGGAAACTAATAAAAATGAGACTACATTCCTAAGGCATCCAAAAAAACTGGTCCAATAATTGTCTAATTTTCAAACAAAAACAATTAAAACGTTAAACAGTTATCACAGCTAAAACAGACAGACAAATTATATTCACTTCCTGTTGGAAAAACGGTTTTTAATTTGGTTACCATAGCTACACTAATCACCTAATATTATTATAAGTTTTATGTTTAATTTAGATATATAAAAAAATAATAATAATATGCGTTATAAAGACGAGTATTTTTATGTATCCATCGCTTGGAAGTCTTCTGCTTCTTTCAGTCTTCTGATGGTAGAAGCAAAACTAGAAGTTTTTCTTTGTATGCTTGTGTTCGCGATGGTGTTAGATGGTGTTTAGATTTTTTTTGTGGACGAAATAAACATGTACATGTAAATATGTTTCGATTTTATTCAGAAAAACAATTAATACCATGTGCGAAACTTACTTATATAATAATTTATGGGCTTTCCCAGCCGTAATTATATATAGAGCTTCATCAAACCCAGAAATATGGATTATTTCATCAATATCGTCGATCGATAGAAGAACTGATTCATAATTTCTTGGTCGAATCATTTAAAATCTTGCAAATCGATACAAATCGAAAAACTCGATATGTTTGCTGCGTATTAATTTGTTTTTGTACATCTTTCTCGAAATCAAATCGTAAAAAATATACCAATCCCAAAATTTATCGAAAGGTGCAAATGCATATGCAAATATACGTTTGCATATATAATCTATTACTAATACAGTCGATTCCGCTTAATTGGGACACATCGGGACTTAGGCATTTTGGCCCAATTAAGCGGCTGCCCCAATTAAGCGAATTTCACATAAATATAACTATGCATATTTTTCTTTCAATAATTTTATTTTATAAACTCTTGGATAAAACTATAAATTACATATAACCAAAAAATATAAACTTTTAAGAAAAAATAATAATAAATTCCAAAATAAATTAATAAATAGGTACATACAATTTAATTCAATGCAAAAATGCGTCAAGTGTAGTCTGTCTTTTGTTTTTGTAACATTTCACTTCTACAAAATCAGCACAGGTATTCAGTGCGGATGTAGGGCTCCCTTCATTTCCTTCCTGCATAAAATAACACTGTAATATTAAATTATTTGTACATTTTCTTGAGAATATGTGTAACATAATATGTACTGTGATCTTAACTGTCCCAATTAAGCGGAATGTTGTCCCAATTAAACATGTAAATTTACTGTTGGTTCCTTGGTTTGGTTTATGTTCTTTGAGATTTGTCCCAAATAAGCGGCTGCCCCAATTAAGCGGTGGCCCAATTAAGCGGAATCGTCTGTATTTAAATAATAATATAATTTATTTTCTCGAAATACCTATGTATTTTCTATCATACTTTATCAAGCTTTATTTCAAGTAACATTATCAAACATTTCTATGAAAACATATTATTATTCTAATCACAATATTGCATTTAACATTATTTACAACAAATTCCAAATAATCTGATGTTATGCAATCTATGAACTTTGATAGAATTTACATGCATGTATGCAAAAAGTACAATGCAATTTATAGCTTTTTGCAATTTGAGATAACATACATATATGTTTCAAGGACGAAGTAGGACGCACGTTTTAGTAATAAATCGAAAAAAGGATTTAAAAGCACATTTAACTCATATATATATGAGAAAATAAAGAGTGGTTTAACGATTTATAATCTTAATAGGTTTAAAATGTGGAAAAATATTTTAGTTTTATTTTTTGGGAAATCGAGACAAGGTTTTTTATGGAGGGTTAAAGAGCAGATAATAACAGAGTTTATATAATAAGAAAATAATATAGAAATGTGAATGGTTGGATATAAGTCTAGTTCAGCATGTGCTTTTTCATTTATCTCGGTTCTCGCTTCGTTTATGCAATGATTAAAGTGATAAATTTAAGACAAGAAGTCTAAATACTTTTTGGTAAACGGTTTTTAAATGATACGCTTGGTAAAGTTTCACAAAATGTTGTGAAACTTTACCATGTGTATCATTTAAAAACCGTTTACCTATATTCGAGTTACGCTAAGTAAAACTATCAACTATTCAATACATTAACCCTTTCCGGTCCTTTGTCGGAATATATCCGACAAAATAATTTCCCGCTTGCGGTCCAATGTCGGATATATTCCGACATGGTTTTACAGTTGAAATCAATAAACTAAGTTTTTCAAATAGATATCTTGTAATAATATTCAAATAAACTTAATTAAATTTATCTAACAAAATATGTGTATTTTTTCGTAAATTAAATCAGACCTGCTGGAGCAGCTTTGAGAAATTTTATTGGACCGGAAAGGGTTAAATCAGTGTTTTCCATCCGCCGGTCCATAGACCGGCACCGATTCGTGAGATTTTTTGCCGGTCCGCGAGATTTTTTTTTAATATGTAACTATTCGCCTAATAAATTATAACCCACTTTTTTTTTTTTTTTTTTTCACTATTGTTTTTCACATTTGTTTTTCACTAATTATATATTTACTTACTTAATCCTAAGTCTTTCTACCTTTCGGTGTAAGGCTGTGTGAGTTGAGTCACTTGTTTCTATGTGGCACTATTTTCCAGAACTTACGCCATCGCTTTCTATCTCGTGCTAAAGTTTTTCCGTCTTGCCAGGTTCCTCCTTTGTCCTTTACGGCTAGTGCCACTTCCGTCTCCCACGCTTTTCTTGGCCGGCCTCGGGGTATTTTGCCATCAGGTCTTGCTTCAAATGCTCTCTTCGCTGTTCTTTCTTCTCCCATTCTTTGAACATGTCCAAACCACCTTAGCTGTCCTTCTTGGATTGTGTTTTCTATAGGCTTTGTGTGTAAATTTTCCCGGAATGTCTCGTTTCTTATGTGGTCTTTCTTTGTTTTGCCTTCAATTTTCCTCAGAAATCTCATTTCGGTGCTTCGAATTCTGCTTTTATGTTTTTCCGTCATAGTCCATGCTTCACATGCATAGGTCAGTATTGGTGTTGCGACTTTTTTAAAGATGTCTGCTTTAATTCCTTTCTCTATCTCTTTTTTAGCTAGGAAATGTGTTTTAATGCTATTGAAGAGTCTGCCTGCTGCCCCTACTCTTTCGTTCACTTCGTCATCTAGGGTGTTTTCCTCATTTATTATGGATCCCAGATATTTAAATTTGCTGACTTGTTCTATTGTCGTTCCGTCTATTTTAATGTTATGTCTCGGTCTCTTTCTTCCTATAATCATTGTTTTTGTTTTGTCTTTGTTATCTTCATATTTATATCACTCAGTGCTTTATGGAACAGGTCTATGTTGTGTTGGAGATCTTTTTCGTTTTTCCCTATAATCACCATATCGTCTGCATAACATATTTCTGTGACTTGTACTCTTTCTAGTTTCCAGAAACCTATATCATATGGTTTCGCTTCCTTCTTCATTTTTTTTAACGGCTTGATCTAGAACTAGCGATAACAGAAAAGGGCTCAGTGCGCAGCCTTGTCTCAGTCCTATTTTAGTTTCAAAATACTCCGATACTTCATTTACTCATTAATTATATGTGATTTTTTATTTGTTGTTTTTTTGTGTTGGTAATCAGTGCAATAAAAAATATAAAACTTTTGCAATACATATTATTTTCTAAACTTGCCGGTCCGTAAATTTTTTCTAGGTCGCTTGCCGGTCCGCCATGAAAAAAGGTTCGGAAACGCTGCATTAAATACTACTTGTAGAAATCTTCCAATATGGGACGAAATTTATTAAAAAAGTGTATGACCTCTTCTTATCTTAACCTACTTTATCCACTCCACTCCCCCTCTTTCGTCATCCCATAACTTCTCTGTTACTTGTTTCCGGTTCCATCTCTTTGCATTCTCTCAGACGTTCTATATTTTCCAGTACCTCTCGACAAATCTTGCACAGTTTCCCTGTCTCTCTTAACCAGAAGTTGTTTATATTTTCTTCTATTCTGCAATCTGCAATCTTGCAATTATTTTTTTGATGTTTTCTCTCTGCTGTTAACTATCTTGGTTGTTTTATTGTTTGTATTTTGCATTGTATCTTAATTTGCCAATTCTGCTTTGTTTTTGTGTGTCTCTTCTTCGTTTCTTACATTCTCTTGTAGACTATATCCAATTTAATTTTAATACAAGCAAGAAAAATGTGTTAAGAATTAATAAAGATAGTATTTATATTTATGTTTTGCTAAAAGTGGAGAAAAAAATTATCTTTATTAATGTTTCTAAAATTTTGCTTCTATTAACAATCTGTTAATGTTGAATTTTTAAGTTTTCCCTGCCTCATTTGTGCATGAAAATCGTTTATTGTTGACTTAACTATAGTTAATATAATTAAAACCCCCTGTTATTTCATGTGTTCCGAAAGTATGCTTGTTTGCAAATTTTGGCAATTTTCTTGTGTGAAATAAATTACCAGTTCTTTTTTTACAAAATTTCTAGAGCAATGTGTAGATTTTATGTATTCAAATAAATAGTTTAAATTTAAGTATTTTATTATTATTTTATTTGCTCTGTGGGTAAAATCTAGCACTAACATAATAACCTTCAAAAATAAACATTTACAAACAGAAAGTTTTATCATAAAATGGATTCACACTGAAACACCCGCGCTGCAGCGGGCATTTGTAAACGAGAACTAGTTAAAACCGATTTTTTTTTCGCTCAACGCCGTCAGGACTCAGCTCCGTCCTGACCGTCTCCGACGCCTTAATGCTGCCGCAACCCGCGGCTTAAACAAGAGAGGTTCTAAGCCATGGCTGAAACAAGGGGGATTCTAGACCAGCCGGACTGAACCAAGGGGGATTCTAGACCATATTAGAAACAAGGGGGATTCTAGAGCAGTCTGGAGTTGTCTAGAATCCCTCCAGTTTTAGCTAGGTGGTCCAGAATCCCCCCTGTTTATCTACTTATATTTGTACAGTTTTTCAATAATCAGTGCTAATTCAGATATACTGTATACAGCAAGAAGAGGTTAATTGTAGCAAAAACTGATTTAAAAAAATACAGTATCCGTGTCAAAAGTTCAGAAGGCGAGGTGGCGCCGTTTTGGTAATTTTAGTCCCGAAAATCTACACCTTATGTATATTAAGTTGGTAATAGTCGTTGTTGTTAACGCATATAATTAAATTTTAAAAAATCAGCTGTGGCCACCTCAGGACCGACCGCCAGAGCCGTAGTAATGGGGGCGGAGGGGGCGACGGCCCTTGACTAAGGGGCGCCATTGGGAAGGCGAGGACATTTTTTTGCTCATTACTTAGAAATTGGGAGGTGAGGACCTTTTTTTGTTTTTGCTCATCACTTAAATTTTGGATGTGAGAACCTTGTTTTTATTTGCCAAGGGCACCAAACCACGGCTTTGCCCCTAGCGCAAGTTTTTTTTACTGCGGCTCTGCCGACCGCCATCACAAAGTACCTTAATTTATGCTGCTTTATCAAAAAATGTCTCAAATAAAACTTGTTAGTTCTTGCTTTTATTGCAACTTATGTTAAACTCCCATTTCTAGTTAACCGATTTTTACCAAAAGTTGACCAACTCGTGCCATTGATGTTAAGAGCTTAAATATGAAGTTTCATAAAAATCCTTTTAGCCAAATTTGCTCTGCACATGTACACGGACCGACACACAGACCGACAGACAGACAGACAGACACACAGACAGACAGACCGACAGACAGACTGACATACAGACAGACAGACAGACATACATACAGACAGACAGACAGACTGACAGACATCATGCTAAAAATAGTCAAAACCTTATGTAGGGACCTCAATTCGTGGAGATCCATCGAAATCACGAAATGTCAAAATCAGTATGATCACAATACCTCGCTTATATATGTTGGCGGTGGATAAAAAATTTATATGATAGTCTGAAAAACATTATAACCAAACCTCATGCTTTTGAAGAAGAACAACGAAGACAGATAGTAACGTTAGTACTGACATAAATTTCTACAATATATCTACATCGTCTCCTTATTTGCATCAAACGACCCCATCATTATATCTTTTCCTTATTTCAATTTATCCATAAATTAATTCACATTTCTCTTCTTAGAAGTGCACTTAATATCTTAATTACAATAATTTGTATTGATTTATTTAAATAAGATTTAAATTTGTTCACTAATTAGTTAATGCTCCTGTCTGCATCAGAGCACCGTTACAACATCAAAGTGCATGTTAGAAATTTCAAATATTTAATAATTAATTAAATTATACATAAATATTCATATTGATTATAAAGCTATACTTTGATTCGTTACTGTTAGTCTAATAAACACAGAGTTGTACGTAATAATTTTTGTTGTGAGCAACAAAATACTGAATTGACGAAATACGAGACGTATTTGATTAGTCAGTGACGCTCAGATCGCAAGTTTGATATTATTTCTGTCATTTGCAATTTTTGTAGACATACACACTAAGCTTCAAGTAGGTCTGTCAAATAAAATTAAATATGCAATGGTATATGTTAATAATGGGATTAAAAAAATTCCGTGTGTTGATAAAGTATTGTTTTTAATGTGGAGAAACCATTAAGTAAACTGAAGCAAATCTTAAAAAGTAAGATACAAGGAAATGAAAAAGCTGATAAAGCAGCAAAAATAGCTACAAATTTACATATAACAAACATTAAAGTACCTCAGAGTGACATTAAGAATGAAATAGGTAGAACGGTGCTAGAAGAATGGGACAAAGCATGGAAATAAAGAAATAACAACAAACTACGAGGAATAAAAGAGGACACAAAAAAATGGCACACATTCAATGAAAGGAAACAATAAATAACGGTTACCAGATTGCGCTTTGGCCATACTTTAGCAACCCATAAATACATACTGGATAAATCCAATCCCACCGACTATAAGTTGCAATCCCATGCAACTTATATAACATCCAACTAACCGTCGAACATCTCCTGATCGCATGCCCAAAATATTCAAGAGAACGACAGAAAAATAAAATACCACCAACATTGAAGGAAGCCCTCTCCAACAACATGGAAATAACGGAATGGATACTACAGTTCACAGAAGAAACTGATCGCGCCCCACAGATGTAAAACAAATAAAATATCAAAATATATGTATATACTTACTAGACTAATTGATATGTATTATTTAATGTAATTATAATGTACAGGGACACTAATCACCTTTGTAGTGGATGTGTCTTAAATTGTTTAAATAAATAAAAAAAAAAAAAACCAAGAACTCAATTTTCAGAGTTAATCTAGCTAAAAACTTGTGGAGCATACAATAAAAGAAGGAAAGATAAAATGGTGTTGACATGTAACACGTAACAGAGAAGCAATTTGAGCACGAACAGTCAAAAGAAATTTTAGAAGATCAAGAAAAATATGGACCGAAGAACTGATAAATGTGGCAGAAATATTATTTGGATGGAACCAAAGATTCATCGTAGTATTTAAGCTTCGAATGTAGGCATTTTGTTTGGAAGACCGTAAGTTTTGAGTCCGAATTTTCAAGTACCAAATTAAGAAGAATTTGTGTGTTCAATCTAAGCACCAAGCGAACACGTAAAAATAGAAAATTGCTGTAAAAGGAGTACTTTAAAAAAGAGTAAGCTGATGTCATCTTGCTTTTTCGTGTTTTAGAACTGTACTTGTATATGGAACATACTGTAGTTTGGGAGAGCTTTATTAGATGTTTTTCAATGAGGATTTTAATTTAAAATTATCCTAGAATCTAATAAATTCTTGTTTCTTGACAAACACATAAATTGTATAACGACACACCTTCACCAGTTAACTTATTACCAAGAAAATCCAATAAAATTTTTCCATCATTCCATTATCTTGCACAAGAATAGTCAATTAGGAAAAATGGCTGTATAACATACTGCTAGAGTCAACTGTAAACAACAATACCGTTGTTAACATCAGTTTGACATTCGTACATCTCGAGACATATAGCAATAATTTCACTTTTACATATAAGGTCTAAATCAATAGAAATAAAACAACTGTCTCTGGTTTATAACAACGGGGCTGTGGGAATGATTTCTCAATAAGTTCCAGATGCAGCTGAACTACAGGTTGAATTTGCAATGAGCAAAATTTCAGATCAGAGCATTCAATAAAAATTGTATCTAAAAACGTGTTCTGACAAGTCATTTTCACTGAATCAGAATGATTTATTGAAACTGAATACACAATGAACGTCAGAACACTTGTTCAGTAATGTTCCGGTTACACGATGCCAGTAACTTGTGCAAGTACTGGCACAAGTACTTGTGCCAGTACTTGCACAAGTCATTTTGTCGTTTACACGTATTCCAGTATCTTATTTAAGTAACCTTGTAAAGAACCCGAAACACACTGCAAAATGTAGATGCTTCCAATTATTTTTTATGCGTAAAACCGCCTTTTTAACGCGCCAATTTTCGATGTTTAACCTAATTTTATGTATTTTATGCGTACGTCTTTCTAAACAAAAATGAATGGGCGCCAATAACTACATTTATTAAAAAAAGATGTGAAAAAGTTTGTTTTTGTAACCGCGAAAATACATCAGCTGTTCATGGCGGCCATTTTTAAGTCACTGGCACGGCTACTTGTGCCAGTAAATAGGAACGGCTTCTATTCACTTGACTTGCATGAGATACTTGTGCCAGTACTGGCACCAGTACTGTATGTACGTTTACACGATGCCAGTGACTGGTGCAAGTACTTACTGGTGCAAGTTACTTGCATCGTGTAACTGAGCCATAAGACGCAGGAGCTAAACCAAAACCTGAACCACAACCTTTTATTATTAAGCGGTAACCATGTATTTTTAACAAGTTTAGGAAATTATTGAATACAATTTTTTTTTATTAAGACGATGACGTCATCGAGAAATTGAAAACATTCGTACTTAAGTACGCCGTACGTGGCACAACCATCCAAGCACTTTTTTTCCCTTTTATTTGTTGGCATTAGCTGCTTTGGCTACTAGCCAGGTATAAATGAAGAGACTAAAAATTACATTTATAATTTGATATTTTCTGCTTTAATATACGAGGTCTGTTCAAAAAGTATCGCGAATTTTGAATTTCCACGGGTTACGTATATTCGATTTTCGATTTTTTTGTGGCGTTATGTTGGTACTCATGTCTCTCACTTATGCCGACAAGTTCGGCCATTTTGAATGTTCAGTTAATTTTTGACAGTTGCTTTGCTTGCACGTGTTTTGGCTCGTCTTCGATTTTTGCCTATACCAAAAAATGGATCAAAGAATCTGTATCAAATTTTTTGTGAAAAACAAATTAAGTGCGCGGACGCATTCAGAATGTTGACTGTGGCATATGGTGAAGCTACCTTGGACCGAAGCAACGTTTATCGGTGGTACAAAATGTTCTCAGAGGGCCGAGAAGATGTGAACGACGAAGAGCGTGCCGGACGCCCGAGCACGTCAACAACAGACGAAAACATTGATGAAGTGAAGAAAATAGTATTGGCCAATCGTCGAATCACCGTTAGAGAAGTTGCTGAGGACCTAAACATATCGATTGGCTCGAGCCATTCGATTTTTACCAATGATTTGGGCATGAAACGAGTCGAATCCAAAAAGGATTCCCTCGGCCGAAAGGGCCGCGGTCACGATTCTGGAACTGGCAAGACATAATCTTCATAGACTATTTGAATAAAAGATTAACAATCACCGGACAATATTATGCCGCTTTATCTGAACTGATAAAAAATGCCCCATTTGGCGAAGAAAAAATTTATGTTCGCAATGAAGATGAATCAGCTCATTCGTCTGCAATTGGAACGGCCAAATTGGTCGAACCACTCTTTAAACTGCTCTCTTATCCACCCTATTCTCCAAATTTGGTCGCTGAGATTTCTTTCTCTTTCTAAACATGATTAAATGCCTCGCTGGAGATAAAGATTCTCATCGAACGAAGAGATCATCGTTGAAATACACGTATATTTTTGCAGAGTTTTAAAAATCGTAGTTTTTAGAAGTTTTAAAGAAGTTAAAATATCGTTGTGCAAATTGTATGGAACTAAATGGATATTGTGTTGAAAAATAAATAGCATTTTGGTGAAATAAAAATCTTTAATTTCGAACATTCATCGTATAAAGATAATTTCCTGTAACTAGAAGGACACTTCGCAAAGCTGGATGAAGTGTCTGTGTGAAGCCAAAAGACAACTCATCTAATAATGACCAAGAAAAGATAAAGAGAGTTCTGTAGATATATTGTTGTACCTTCCTGAGACATGGTAGTGCGCTGATGAGTGAAACAGTTGAACAGTATGCATGTGGTCTTGTAAAGTAAATTATGTACGAGAGATGTTGCTAATCATTGACAGAATACACGATAGTAATGGCTGTAACGATAGCACGCTAGAGTTTGGAGAAGCCAACGTGAGATGCTGGAATGTTCTATCAGTGGGCACCAGCTTCGACTCCGGTACTTATCGGGGATGTACACAGATAACTGTTAGATTACAATGACACTGTAGTTAGATTATCAATTAAGGTACATGTACCGATATTGCTGGAATTTCACTGGACTTTTATAAAGTTATTATGCAACAAAAATTATTCTCATCATACTAAAAATTCTACTTGAGATTGTGTACAAAACGATGAGAGCACTAGAGGAGAAATTGGGCTAGAGAAGGCAAGCACCCAGATACTTTTCTTGGGGCGGGGGAGCTCAGAAAACGAAAATGTTTTAAAAGAATTCTGGAAATGATTTGGCAACAAATGCTGGCTAAAAGCACTTTATTTTCCAAAATTCAAGTGTTGATCTATAATAAAGGTTGGTCCTCCGTTCCAAAACACCAGTGATGATCTAAAAAAAGACTCTCGCTTCTAAAATACAAGTGACGACCTAAAAAAAGGTATTCACTTCCAAAATACGAATGATGACTAGAAAAAGTTTCTCAGCTCTGGAATTCAAGTATCTTCCTTAAAAACATTGAAACTACGTTTTTTTTTAGCTCTTGGGGGGGGGGGGGGGAAGAAGGGCTCAAGCTCATAAATTTCATTAAAATTTTGACAAAAAATAATTATATATACTTTTTATATTTTACGTCATTGTGACGTATCTGCTGCTTGTGCTTATTAGTATTCAACGTACGTTTATTTTATCACTATCAAGTGCATGAACATTCATGCATTCATGTTATATCTTGCTAATATTGTCAGACATAAAGTTTGTTGTTTATATAATTTTATATTTTGATCATATGTTTTAATAATTAAAGAAAATGAAAAAATAATAATAGTATCATTTACATTATTTGCGCACATATTAATCTTAGACTATCCTGTGGGTGGCTACGTCCCTGATGGGCGTCGTTTGAAACTCTTTAATATTTAATAAATAATAACTTTCTTATGAAATACTACTATTATTTTTTCTTTTTGCTTCATAATATTTTGTGATTGCTAATCTTTGTGGTGTAAATACTAAATTTTATTAAATTAATATCTCAATCAAACATTTTTAAACATAGTTTGCCCGTCATTCTACCTAGGAAAGCGGAAGGCTCACTACCGTATTTGCCCACGAAAATTTCCCCAAAAACAAATAAAAGTGCTTCAGAATCTACGTGAAATACGTGAAACTAAAAAGAAACTCCAGATTTTGAAAGATGAAAATGTGGCAGCCCTAACTTTGCCCCTTCCAAGTCTGCGAGCATAAATAAATCTTGTATAAGACATTTATTTTATATTCTATAATCAGATAAATTGATTAAAATAAGATAATTCTATCTAAACTGCATGTTCCAGGTATCTTTAAAAACATCTATGATTGTTTTACAAAACAATATGCACGATAATAAATATCTTGACACACGATCTACGCAAGGTACTTCCGATTCAACTGATTCGAAACAAAATATTCTGGTTTCATGCTCTATCATGCGTCTGCTTCGTCATTTTCTATAAAAATAATTTACAATCATTCATTATCGTTAAAATGTTGATCATCTTCTTTAAGATGAATCTAGAATTCACACGATTTAGATTTAAATGTAAAAATTTGTCGGTTAAGATGCTTGTCAATCTATTTCATTTTATGGATCTTCCCATTTCATCTTCAATCTCTTAATCTTACAATGGATAAGACACGTGATAATAATAGAAAAAGAACAGAATCAGATGATTTTGAAGAGCAGAAAGACTGTTATAATACAATGGGGAGAACTCACGAAATATGGTGTGATCTAACATAATCTAGCAACAATTGGTGGTACAAGTACTACTTGCACTAGCTCTAGAAATGCAGAGTTTGTTTCAAAATAAAGAAATTATACAGTAGAATAATGGAGCTACATAAGCATTTATAATTCTACTAATTGTTCAATAACCATAAATTATCTAATGTAATTAAATAAACTTTTCTAACAAAAATTACATTTGGTCGTCCAAAAAATATAATGTGCACCTTTGCCAAAAAGATCTTTTTCGTCCTCATCTGTTCAAATTCAGATGTGGCTGGCTATTATCTATTTTTTAGCCAATAACTATTTCGAGTTACATTTTCATTTCAAATCTTTATGCTACATCTAAACTATGATAGACGTAATGTCTCCTTTCATTTATGAGATGAGTTATTATGGTAGGTACTGTGTACATGACCTTAGTTCTATCTAAAAATGTACATCCTGCACACATCATTAACATACAAGGCATATGTGAATGTGCACTGATGACTAGCTCACCTGGTTAGATTATTCCTTACACTACCTACTACTATACTTATTTTGAACTTAGCATGTTGATGAACTTTGGGAATATCAAGAAAATAATTAGAGCAGGTGGAAGATATATTTTTAATGGAATTTTTGCATTGAATGAGAAAATAGTGAGAAAATATTATGCAAAACATAAATGTTTCATTTTGCTTCATAATACTTTGCGGTAATAATTAAATAGGAGGGGAAGTCGTAAGTTAGCGGAATGAAAGGGATATCGAAGGGTTTGTGCAAAACTGTGCAGATAGTTCAATTGTATGACTCATCATTAGTAACTCTACTAAATTTCAACTGATGGCTTCATTAGGCTGTGAGTGAACATATAAGAGTGAAGAGTGAGATATTGCCGAATAAACAGGTAAAAACGTGTAGAGCACCCCAACTATGCACCCCAATAGATCCTTGATAGCTGAAGCAAATTCTTGGTTTAACACCAATAAATTATGCTTAAACACGGACAAATCCCAGACCCTGTTGTTTACTTCTAGGAAACATAATTTTGAAAACCCTCATTACGTCAAGTTTCTTAGAATCCACGTAGATCCTCACTTACGTTGGGACCAACACACGGAATTTCTTAGTAGAAAGCTTAGGTCCACCATTTATCTGATAAGGAGGTTGAAATACGAAGTATGTAAAGAGGTCGTATTGAAAGCCTATTTTTCATTATTTTAATCCCACCTAAACTATGGGATACTTATATGGTGACATTCTCCGTCTGCTGAAAGAATCTTTAGCCTTCAGCGTAAAACAGAATTATCGCCGGTGCTGCCTACAGAGCCGAATGTCGAGAGTATTTTAAAAGTCTCAAAATAATGACTTTACCAGCATTATTTATTTTTAATTTCCTCTTGCTAATACATAAGAATTTGAGCAAATTCACTACTGTTGGAGACTCGCATGAATACAATACTCGCTCAAAAAACGATATCCGTTCTCAGTACCTTCGCATGAACAAATCCAGAAATAGCTCAAATTATTATTGTATAAATTTTTTCAGTGTGTTGCCCGAGGAGATTAAAAACTATCATGCAGAGAATTTTCAAATAAAGTTAAGGACATTTTGTTGAAAAATCCCATTTATGATTTTAATAATTTTGAAAATATTGAATTTTGTGTATGAAATCGTATGTACCTAATAATGACTGACTAAAAACAATAGATGTATATGTAATTTGGTAAATAAATTATTATTATTATTATTATTATTATGGACAAAATTGAGTTTCGCTCCGTTATAAACATTTTCACAAAACAAGGAAAAACACCTCAAACTGTTCTGGAAGAGATGTTAACAGTTTATGAGGACTGTTGCCCTAGAAATTTCATGGTTTACAAATGGCATAGCCTTTTTAAGCAAGGCAGAGTCGATTGAAGACAATCCTCGCTCAAGAGTGCTTGCTGAAGCCACTTCTTCAATAATGATTTAAAGACATATTGGAATATGCCTATTTGAAGAAAAAACAATTTGCAGAAATGGTTAAAGTATCATCTACAACTATTTTGAATATCCTCCATCAGCACCTTGGGATGTCAAAAGTCAGTGCAAGATAAGTGCCGGGAATGCTCCAGCTGATTCAAAAACGACAGCGCCTCGAGTGTTCTCGAGAGTTTTTAAACCTCTGCAGGGAAAACAAAGATGAAGTTTTGAACCGGATTGTTATTGGAGATGAAACTTGGGTTCATCATTATGAGCCTGAGTCGAAGCAAGAGTCAATGCAATGGATTAAAAAGGACACAACACCGCCCAAAAAGTTCAAGAGACAGTCAGCAGGGAAAATCATGGGTACTGTTTTTTGGGATACGGAAAGTATCCTGCTGATCGACTATAAAACTGTGGGTGTCACAATAGAAATACAAGACAGCAGTGGATTAAAATGGGCACAACACCTCCAAAAAGTTCAAGACTTCAGAGCAGGTAAAATCATAGCTACTGTTTTTTGGGATACGGAAGGTATCCTGCTGATCGACTATAAAAAAAAGGGTGTCAATAACTGGACAGTACTACGCTGGTCTGCTTAAACAGTTATAAGAAGCTGTGAAGGAGCAAAGAAGGTGAAAATGGACCAAAGGAGTGCTGCTTTTGCAAGACAACGCACCCGTGCACAAGAGTAATGTTGCGGTAGCTGCTATTTACGACTGTGGCTTTCAAACTTTAAACCACCCTCCCTACAGTCCAGACCTGGCCCCTCAAACTATTATTTGTTCCCGATACTGAGAAAAGGGCTTCGAGAGAAGAAATTTACTAGCAACGAACGAGTTAAACATGCGGTTTCAGCCTATTTTGAGGACAAAAACAAAACATTTTTTCTCGCAAATATAAATATATATATTAGGCTGGCAGAGGGTTGTATTTTAGTTTAATACCTCGAAAATATACCGCCGGCTCTAGATTAGCCAATAGATTGCTCAGATGAAACGAGCAGCAGTCAGATTTCGAAGGATTAGGCAAGAGCCACCATTTGTTGTATAGTCCGTTCAAAGGTGAGTATGCAGTACAGGACACAATGTTTACACAATGACGCTATCCTTTTCTTGCTTGTCGACGTTGCTAGCTGTAAAACGTGCTGATCTGTGAAGACGCAGTATTCTACAAATGTTCACTTGTTTTTGTTGAGTGATATTTTAAGTTTTATAATAATTGATTTTTGTAAATCATACGAGATTTTCATATTATTATAATCGACACATTTGACACTTTTACAACATTTGGAAACACCGCTCCCATTTGCCATAAGAGCAATACTGCATTCTCACCTTTGAACGGACTATAGTAACGCTCTAAACTGGAAAGATCATCGCTAAGAATCGCAGCACCATTTTGAATGTTCTTCAACTCTTGAACCGTATCTTGAACAATATCCGGGCTTTAGTTTCCGACAAATCACTGATGTAGAGGTTGAACATTAGCGGCGCAAGTACAGACCCTTGAGGTAAACCGTTTTTAATTGTTATAGGCCGACTGATTTTGCTGTTTTTATAATGACTGAGTATTAAAGCATTTTGAAAAATAAAATTAGTTTCATTAACTTTATGTGGTTATTGTTGTTTGTGTATGAATAAGTCCAGGTCCCCCCGTATTTGTTAAAATCTATAGAGGTATAAAACACTAGAACAGCCATTGAAATTTAATAAAGCATAATTCCCGTACAGTTAGTTTCGTTCCATGTTCACCAGTCCGACCACACAATGTAAAATAACGTAAGCGCAATTAGCGTTGACTGTTGCTGGCATATAAAATGTTAGCACGAACTGAGAACAGAACATCTCTTGTATTTACTAATGCTGGTGATTTATTAGCTGTTAGCGCTATGCGGAAAGGAAACACATGGATTCAACGACCAGCGACCAACACCGTCATCCTTATAACAGTATTATTTTTAATAACTCAGACGTGTGGGTCTCAGATTACATGCATGTAATTATGACTATGTTTTAATGTCATCATCTCCAGCTAAATTAAGATGAGTTAAATACTACTAAACAAAATAATTAACTAAAGAATATATGAAAGACATCAAAGCTTTGATGAAAGAGGCAAAGGAAAATAAACTCATAGTTATTCGAGAGGCAGGTTATAGTTTATTTATTTATTTAAGACATCAACAGCCAGTGAGTGGCCAATTACAGATATCTACAGAATATTAGTACAATGTATCAGATGATATAAATGAATGTGTTGTTATAATTAAATACAATATGAAACAATTTTATTTTATTTAACGTGTAATGTTTAACATAATATTCATTTTCGATTTAAACTCTGGAAGTGAACCATTAAATATGTCTATAACATTAAATTTCTCATTAAAGACTGACATGCATCGGTTTAGAGGTGAACTTTGACAGTAGTTTGTATTGCAATTATTAATGTAAAATGTATTTTTTGATCTAGTATTTCTTTTAGGTACTAATATGTTCATATTTGAAATAAATGGTTGAACATCTATTAAACTATTAATAATTTTATGTAATAAGATCATATCATTTTTTGTTCTTCTAGTTTCAAGCGTACTGTAATTTAAATCATTTAAAAATGAATGATAGGTTGATGAATGGAAAGTTAAGTTTTGTTTTCGAGCTAAATACCTCATAAATTTAATTTGTATTTGCTCTATGCTGTAAATATATTTATAGTACAAAGGATTCCAGATTGGTGTACAGTATTCCAGGTTGGGTCTAATAAGACTGTTGTACAGGGGCAACAGTGTTTTGGAATTGGTGAAGTTAAAACTTTGTCTTAAAACAGAACCTAGCATTCTATAAGATTTATTTATGATATAATCTATGTGCTGATCGAAACGAAGCTTAGTATCTAACATAACACCTAGATCTTTCGTAAGATCAACTTTTTTTATTGCAATGTTATTTAATTTGTAGGGATATAATATAGTATCACGTTTCCTTGTAAAAGTCATAGCATAGCACTTATCAACATTGAGGGAGAGACAATTTTCGGCACAATATTTATAAAATGTATTCATGTCATTTTGCAAATAATAACAATCTACCTGTGAGTCGATACTCTTAAAAATTTTCAGGTCATCTGCAAAAAGTAAAAATTCGCAGTTTTCGAAAACCTGACCTATATCGTTTATGTAACAAATAAAAAGTAAAGGACCCAGGTGGGACCCTTGAGGCACACCGGAAGTGGCTTCATAACTTCTAGATTTAAATCCGTTAACAACCACTGATAAGATCCGGTTTCGAAGTTATTTGTTTAACTAAGTAGAAAAGTTGTAGTTTTACTGCCATGGCTGGTGGTTCTTAACCGAGGCGAAGCTGAATCTTTGAAACCAGCCCAGACAGTAAAACACTTCCTGCCGTGTTTTTATTTGTTATTTTGGAACATATAGTTTTAAAGATATATTTTTTTCGCCGATAATTTAAAAATTACATTAATTCTATAATTTATTTAAAATATTTTGTAACGTAGAAGGTTGATATTATTTTTTCATGTAGTTGTTTGTTATATATAGGCAAATCCAAACGTTTAAATGGATCTAAATGGATTTTTTTTTTTTAAGTTGTCACTAGTTGTCATTAAAACTAACGCGTTTAAATATGAAACTAAATTATTAATAAAAAATATTGGTCCTCATTGACCAAAATTAAATATTTCACAATCGAACAAAAATGGAAATACGAGATGTGTAAATTAAGTAACCAAAGTGGCAACAAAGCGTTTGATTTGGCAACATTTGGGACGCGGGAATTGGAGGAGCGGCAGGTGAACATAAGATACCCCTTCAGTACGAGTTTGAACTCGTAATTTTGTTGTCCGTAGCGATTTTTTTCGTGAAACTGTTTTTTTCTAGTTTGTTCTAAAAATGAGTGACATTCATTTCGAGCAACGGTGTGCTATCAGGTTTTGCTTCAGACTTGGGTACTGTGATACGGAAACTTTTGCAAAACTTCAGCAGGCCTATGGAGACAGTGTTTTATCAAGGACCCAGGTTTTTTGGTGGTTTAAGACATTTTCAAAAGGAAGAGAGTTGATTGTAGATGAATCACGCAGCGGAAGGCCTTCATCTTCAAGAACCGATGAAAATGTCAACAGAATCCGGGATCTTGTGTGTTCAGATCGTCGGTTGACATTCAGAATGATCGGGGAAGAGTTGAATTTGACTCACACTACCGTTCAACAGATTTTGACATTAAATTGGGGATGAGAAACACACAGCAATTTCAATAAACGAGTTTTAGGCCAGTAAAAACATTCCTGTGGCTCCTCAACCTCCTTATTCGACTGACTTGAGTCCTTGTGACTTTTTCCTCTTCCCAAGATTGAAAAAACATTCAAACGTCCATAACCGACCAGCTGAAAGTTATTCCAGTATCCGAGTTCCAGCACTGCTAGGAGGATTGGAAGAACAGTCTTCAGCGCTGTGTGGCTTCCCAAGGAAGTTATTTTGAGGAAGACAATATTGATTGGTAATTCTATTCGAATAAAAAAAAAAATAAAATAAAAATCAGTTACTTAGAGAGTTCAGTCAAAAACAATGGTAATAATTTAGAATAGGACACCCAAAACTACAATTTTTTTAACGCCCGATGATTGACCTATCTGTAGCTCGGAAAATCCTTATTGTCTAAGAAGATAAATAAGACACAAATATTTCTGTAAGAAAACAAAGTGGAGTTTTTATTACTGTGCCAAGTATCTACCATAATATTAATTTTAAGCAAATTCTGCTGTGAAATTAAGTGGGCAGTCCGTAGAACCCCTTACCTATTAAACACCTAATTAAAGTACAATTAATTTAACCTCCCCCAGTTACCAAACTCCTGTAGTTAATATCCGTAAGAGTAATAATAACAGAAATTAAGACCTTAATATCAATACCCCTTGCTTGTTAATTATAACCATTAGCGATAAAAGTGCATCTCTTCCACGTTTGCCAGCCCATTACAAACATATTACGAATATAATAGATAGATAGTGTTAAGAAGAAGGTATTCCCAGGATGGTCGAGGACCATTAGCCTCACGGCATGTCAGAGTTTATCAACACGGCGCGAAGATCAGAGCATTTGTAAGATTCTTCCTGCGCGGTTAGTCTTTGCTTTCATTCATTGCGTTCACCAACACAAACACGAGCGCGCTATAAACATTTTACAAGGGGCAACAAGATTATTTAACCGATTAGTGCATGAAGTTATAATTTTTTTTTTCTTGATTTATATTAAAATTAGGTCCTTTTGTGTATCATAAAACAACCAAGCAGTTTCTTTTTTTTGTGCTCCTAGGACGTGCGCTATGGTGTCCATTTAAACCGGGGATTCCCAACATTTTTTCTACTTAGACCCCCTTAGCAACTTTTTTTTTTCAATAGACCCCCTAAACTTTTTTATTATAATGCATAAATATGTAGCGCCATGTATCAAGTTGAAGTTGTAAAGACAATCCAGTAACTAACATAACAAATATAAATATATATATTATTAAACAATTTTTCAATTTTACTGAAATATGTAACTAATTATAATATATATTTTTTATAAATTTAATGCGATGGTTGTGGTTGATGCTTTTCCATAATACTTTTTATGTTAAGTGTAAAATTAGTTAACAATAATCGTAAATCACCGCGTTCTGTAATATTTACTCGATTTCTAGTTTTTCTTAATAAATTGTTAACGTGACTAAATCCTGCCTCAACCAAGTAAGAACTAGGAAAAGCTAAAAATAATGGTTCGGTGATATGAATTAATTTGACGTATTTTTTGCGAATATCTTTACAATACCAAAATTTAGCATAACCACTTGCTTGAAAATTGATTTTATCTTCCAAATTCTCCTTCAATTCAATCAATTCTTCTTGTAGCAAAAAATCAATATTGCTTGTGTCGCTTTCAAATGGATTTATAATCCAAGACGGCATATCTACACTTTCCAAATCTTTATAACGGGCATTGATATCTTCTATTAATTGTTTCAAGTGTTCAGTGTAGATTTGAATGTCATCAACATTAATCATATCTTTTTCAACAACAGAAAGTTGCATCAAATGTTCAAAGTATCGAAAATCATTTCGATTTAAAGTGGAAATAAACCCTTTGGAGCGAAACCCAAATATAAATGTTCGAGTTTGAATGAGATTCACGTTTTTTCCTTGTAATTTATTTTGCATATTATTAAATAAAGAAAATATGTCTGCTAAATAAAATATATGCTTTTTTGATTCAATTAATTTTGTTGCCGTAGGTTTATCAATTTCCAAAAGGAACTCAATTACAGAATTAAAGATTTCAGTGAAACGGTGTAAACAATTGCCTTTCGACAACCAACGAACTTCTGTATGAAGAAGTAAATTACTATAAAGTTCATCATTACTTTCGCATAATTTTTTTTAGGTTTAAGAACCGTGGCTAGCTCTAGCCCAACACTAAATGCGCAGTAGTTTAATAATAGACCCCTGGAATACTATAGACCCTTTTTAAACTCAAACAGTTGGTTATGGAGGCGTTACAGGGAAACAGGGAGTCCGGTCGAACATCCGGGCCGTGGTTGCTGTACGACAGCAGGTCAAGACATATTTTTGGTCTTATTTGCTAGAAGACAATCTACTATTATAGCACCCAAATTGGTAAGGGAGTTACAGCAAACGCATAACTTAACCGTTAGTCGCGATACTGCAAGAAATCGTCTCTATGAAGCTAATATTCTACCTCGACGACCAATCAGATGTCAACCCCTCTCTAGAGGCAGTCGCAGAACAAGATAAGATTGGTGTCACAATTTCAATATAGGTGTGATAATGATTGGGCTACAGTTTTCTTTACTGATGAGTCCAGATTTGGAATTCATCCAGATTCTCGTCGAACAAGGGTATGGAGAAGATCCGGTAATTTGGAACGTTTGAGGCACGTCCAGGAAGTTCACAGTTACAGAGGTGGTACTGTTATGGCATGGGGTGGAATAATCATTGGCGGTAGAACTGATCTCGTTTTTCCCAATGGATTTTTAACAGCACAAAAATATTTGGATAATATTCTTCAACCTATTGTGCGTCCATTTCGTGGTGCTGTTGGTGATCAGTTTCATCTTGCCCAGGATAATGCTCGGCCACATGTTGCGCGAATTGTAACGAACTGGCTGGATAAAGATGGTATTGATGCGATACCATGGCCAACACAGTCACCGGATCTAAATCCGATTGAACATGTGTGGGACATGCTTAAGAGAAGAATTACTCCACATATGGATCGGCTTGTTAGGCCATCTTCAGAAGAATGAATTCTTCTTTCATTCTTCTGATGATGAAGAAATGATGAGATAGAAATGATATGCAAAAATAACAAATATGTTTAAGGATCTGGTGTCCATCACCAGATAATTTAATCTTACAAGATTTGATAATTTGGATACCGGGAACATTTTTGGTGTCCCGGTAGCCTTATCCTCTGAAGGCTTCATAAAAAAATATGAATTGAATTCTTTGTTATAAAATTGTCCATTAACGAATCTAAATTTGTGGCGAACGCCGCTGTTGCTAGTATCGGACGTTAGTCATTTTATGGCAGCTTTCGCAAAGCACGCCGCGTGTTTTAGGAGCTATTTGCAGTGCAAAATGAGCGTAATCTTTATTTGTTTTTTAGGGTTTTAGAGCACGTTTATGTAATAAAATTTCTGGTTTTTAATATGAGTTTCGATGTTAATTTTTAATGTTTTTCATAACTTCGCTCATTATATTTTGTAAATTGCTTCCGCTGTAACTTTTGATTACTGTAATTTTCGACAAATTTACGTTTTGTGTCCACTGATTTATATTGTTTATTCTGTTTAATTTCTTAATCTTGTTAAAGATAAAGTAAATTCAATTAAAGACTGTTACTTATATTTTGTTTTACAAAGATATGCTTCTAATGTTCAATAATAATTTTCAAAGACGTACACCTTATATGTTTAGGCTAAAACATTTATAAATAAATACGCCTGAGGCTAAAATTTTATATGTTTTAAATATGCCTAAATAGACATGATTTTTTGCAGGTCGGCAAGTTTCTACAAAGAAAACATGAAGACTTTTACGAGGCTAAGAATATTACAAAATATTTATTCATTATTTTTTATATCCTTCACTTCATTATTATTTTCTTTCCACATAAAGCTGCATTTCGTTTTCTTTAAGTGTGATATTTTATCAAAAGCAAGACAGAAAACGGAAAAATTGATGTGAAGTGTGAATTTTCACACATTGCAGGGTTTCGCAGGTATATAATAAGTGAAGGCATGCTGAGTGTGTAGGACAAATTTTGCTTAATAGTAATCACGGCAAATTGAACGATATTTTTAAAATAATTTATCGTCTGTTAATCTAAGAGCTTTAAAAATAAATTTTATGTTAAAATATTTTTTTGTTAATTTTAAGTCGAATACCTTTATTTAGGTTTCAAAATATGTGCAGTATTTTTTTTATATAACAAGGTTCATTAAGATTTTGAAAATTGCGTCTATGGCTTCCATTGGTTGTTTTAAGTCATATGCTCCGCTCCTCTTGTTTCGTAAACATTACGCATAGAATGACAATATAATTCCAACAATTCCAAATGGTTATTAAATTTACGTTCTTAAAAGTTAAATGCAACTGTTAAATTTGAACATTATTATATTTTTATACATGTAAATTTACTAAGTTATTAATTCTATATTTCTTTGTAGCTCTGATGAAGATTTAAATTAAATCGAAACGTAAGCGAAGTTAATAAATTTTGTTTTATTTTCTGACTGGTCCGAATCTCATTACCTATCAACTAGAATTTTGACAAAATAATTTAAACAAAATAAAAATGAAAAAAAAAAAACAAAAAATTAAATTATCTCCTGTGCTCGGGAGCGAACCCTAATATGCTGGGTAGAAAGCGATCAAGCTAACCATTAGACCAGGGTACCTATTCTTAACCTTTATCTACCGAGCGTACAGTATACTGTACGCTAATAGTATTCGTTGTTAGCCGAACGTACAGTTTAGTGTACGAGGCTTGTTATTTTTATGTAACGCTTGCAAAATTAATTCCGGTCGGGAGGTAATACTATGCGAACTAAATTACGTAAGATAAAGGTTAACCAAATAATAAAACCGCTAAATCATCTTATTTTGGTTTTATTTTTACCGCGACGGAAGTCTTTCCTCTACCTACCACAGTTAATTTATTCTAATAATTTCAATGAATATGAAAAATATAAAATAAAAACTTTATAAACCTATTACATACTTGTGGTTGATCAACTGTATCAGAACTAGATTAATATTTTATAGTGTAACAAAAATTATCTTCGATATCCTATAATTAAAATGAAGAACATAATATTTCCAACGTAAGTCTTCCTTATTACATCAATTCAATTACGGTCACAAGAGATATAGCAGATGTAAATTAATATGATGCGGATGGAATCCTAGTTAAGATCTTGATATCTTTACGGCCAGTTGCTTAGTTTGTATGTGAGTTCATGTAATTTGTTGCATTAGAACACCCACACTGACAGACAAATGACAGTAGATAGGACACGTAGAGATCAGAGATCATTCATACATAAAGTGACCAGACGTTTCATTTTCAACGTGACAGTACTGATTTAAACTTTAAAATCCCGGTGTCCTCAACAGTCCATTGTGGACGGGCATTTGTCCAGTTTTTCAGTTATGGGGCATTTCTAGGATCGGTCAAAACGTCAAGGTTGGCTAAATGATTTTAAGTAATTTCATTGTACTTCATGGTACTTACTTTGAAAGGCCCTCCACATAGTGGATTCCAACACTTGCGAGCGGTATCAAGTTTGAAAACCTAAAGGATCCGCCGGTCGGTTGCTTCTCATAAATAATAGAAGAATAAGGGTGTTTGAATTAAAGTCTGCATTTTACTTAATCTACGTTTAATGTTTAGTTAGAATCGAAGGTTATTCATTACATTAGAACTTACAATTTAATGCTGGCTGTTAAATTCCATGGGAGACACTCAATGCACAAAAACTTCACAATCACCGTTATCACCTCACAAGCCGTTAAACACCTCACAACACTCATAGTGCTTAACCCGTTAACGAGTTTCGTTTATTTCATTAAACTGTTCTCAACACTTCCAGATTACTTCTGGTTTACCCACTACACGCTACCGGGTTTCTCTACCAAAAATTCTTGGGAGGTTCGTCCGTACACGGTGCCGGTTTACTCATGACTCCTTTTTGTCTCTCACAAGATTTTTCTTAAACTAATAATCTGATCTCTGAACGCCATTTTTTTGTCGTTGTAAAAATAATCAGCTCTCAAATTAACAACAAAACCCTTTTAACTTATCTTGAAGACTCATATTTCTATTACCAATAATTTATAAACCCAAATAATAAATTTTGACTCTAATTACTAAGAAGTCCACACATCACTGAAAATATATGGTCACCTATCAACATCTGTATAAACATTTGACCATGTTATCTGATATAAACAATAACGTTCTTTCAAACAAATCATATAATATACGACGGTCATTCTACTCATATCTTTCGACACTTAACTAGAAAAATATATGATAGCTCAACTAATCTTTGAGGATGTTTATCTTAAAATAGATTAGTTTTTATACTTGAATAATTTGAATATTTTTTAACTAATTGAATAATTTTATTTTAAATAATAATGAAATTTTATTTCTGAAATTACCACTTCTACACAGTGATAACAGCGAATTGAAACAAAAAAGTTATAAGCCAAAAAGTAAAGACCAAAATCAGTTTTTTGTTTGTATCTAGTAACCTGTGCATTTTTCCGGAAAACCAAATACATCATTAGAGTGGCCAACTAATGCGGCAACTTTGCTCTAATTTAACCGATATCTACGGTTACGCTCGTAAAACGGGTACCCTGTATAACTTTATTTGTAAACCTGTCGTTCTAATGTTGTTTCTTGTTCAATAAATTTATGTTTCATAAAATAATTCCACTTATTTATTTCTACAACTAAAATCGTAGTATTTCCTCGAACTTCCTCCGCAGTAATTCATTAAAAATGTATCATTAGAGCCCATTCAGTAAATTTTCCCCAGTATCACGCCATCTTACGATCTAAAATAAATCAATACGAAGTAGGTTAATAGATATTATCTGTGTTGGGCAACAGATTAAATCATTGAAGATAACAGTACGCAGTACTCAGCAGGCACTAAACTCATGGTACTTTATCAAACTGCAATGTACATAGCGTAATGTACTCGATGATGCATTGCTACAAGCTTTGCTACATGAACGTTCTCCCGAATGAGATAGGGGTTATGTTTCTATTTAACTATTAGGAGTGGTGATTATTTGGAAGACAAATTGACTGATCTTCGACATTGAGAGAATATTCGAGCCGTATCCCGGAAAAAACTGAGGGAAATATAGATTTGGCCTTGATATTTTATACAGCAACAACAATAACAACGAAAATAGGATCCAAATTAAAGAAATTAAATATAACTTCAGCATTTTATGATACTACGGTCCTTGATAACAACAAATCCCTAACGTCACTTATAGATAATAGAGAATTATCCATGTCCTACTACCACAACTGGTTTCTGGCAAATAAGTTAACCTTAAATACGGACAAAACCCAACTTATGGTCTTCTCTACTAGAAATCTACAGGACACCAACAATCCAGTCTCGGTATCCTTTCTAGGTCTAGAAATAGACAGCAAGCTGACTTGGGAACAGCATGCAAACAAAATAGCCATAAAACTTTGTTCGTCTATTTACTGCCTAAAAAACTTAAAATGGTGTGCGTCTAAGGCAGTTCAAAGAACCTACTACTTTGCCTCTATTCAAACTCAATTGACGTATGCTATTCTAATCTGGGGTCATTCCAGCCATATGGGACGGCTGTTTTCTCTACAGCGTAGAGCTGTCAGCATTATGGGGAACATCCAATACCGGTCCGACTGCAAGAAAACATTTGTGGAGTTGGGTTTATTAACGTTACCTTCCCTGTATATTCACCACTGCATCCTCTACGTTCATGAAAACCAAACCAAATTCCTAGTTCATAGTTCAGTCCATAGACACGACACTAGAAATAAAAACGAGATACGTCCAGACTTTACAAGACTTAGAATGTCCAGGTATAGTACCAATTTCTTCGCAATTAAATTTTACAATGTGCTTCCTCCAGCCATCAAAAGTCTCAACATTTTAAAATTCAAAAAAATAACCAAGAGATATTTAATATGCAAGGCCTTCTACTCCACTAAGGAGTATCTTATAAACGGTTCTATGACCACTCAGTTTGTCTAGCTAAATATCATGTACCTATGTAAACGATTGACGATTGTAAAAAATGTAATATTTTTAGAACAGAATAAATATTATTATTATTATTATTATTATTAATAATAACACAATTAAAAACTTACTTGTTAATAATAAACTAGATAAAACTGATTTACACAAAAAAGTGGAGTTTACCAAGCATCATGCCAATATTGCTCAACAATACCTGTCTGCAGTGACGTGGACAATACCTGTCTGCAGTGACGTAGTGCATGACGTTGTGCATCATTTGGACAATACCTGCCTGCAGTGACGTAGTACATCATGAGTGATAGAAAAGGTGTGAATACCAGAAACAGACCAAATACAGAGGAGGGAAAAGCTAAAAATGATTTAATGGAAATGAAGCAAATGATTGCAAACTTAACAGATGAAATTAGAGGCCTTAAAAAAGGATTAGAAAAAATAGATACTATAGATGCGGAAATTAAAACAGCAAATAGAACGCTAGAATTTCTGTCTGCGCGGTATGATGACTTAATAGTAACTAACAAAAAAAATGAAGAGAAAATAAAAAAACTTGAAGAAGATCTTAATAGGGCCGTCACTGTTTTAAAGAATAATGAAAATGAAAAAGAGGAATTAATATCCAAAATATCACAACTGGAGCAGTACCAAAGGAACAAAAATCTGGAAATTCATGGAATTAAAGAGATGCCAGATGAAGATTGCGGCTTGTTGGTACAAAAAACTGCGGCCGAGATGAATTTAGATATTTGCAAAGCGGATATAGACATTGTACATAGAATCCACAACAAGAAGAAGGGCAAATCACATATTATTGTGCAGTTTAAGGAAAGACAGAGACGAGACATGATGCTGACTAAGAGAAACCTTGTTATTCTGAATAAAAACATCCCAGGCACACAAATAGGAGAAAAAATATATATTAATGAAAATCTCTCTGCATACAACAGGCAACTACTATTTGAAGCCAGAGTTAAAGCACAGGAAGAGGAGTTCGCCTACACTTGGTTCAGGAACGGCAAGATCTTAACCCGCGAGTCCCCTACGTCAGATGCTATTATCATTGCCCATAGAAAAGACTTACTTAAAATTAAGAGATCCGAGGCAGTCGATAAAAACAAAGAAGTCTTGGAAACCTAATTGTTAAGATAAGTTGCTACTTATTTTTATACCTTTAGCTAAAGTTTTTTGTTTTGATAATGGATATAGATTACATACGTTCTTTAGAGACCTTAGAAATCGACTCAAAAATATGTAGTACAGTAGTTGATTGTAACAATTTTTTGAACAATAATATTATCCCACACAAAGCCTTTAATGTGTTTCATACTAATATACGTAGCCTGGAAAAAAACTATGATGAGCTAAAAGTCCTACTATCAGCCCTAAATCAAAAATTTCATGTTATTATCTGCTCTGAAACATTCTTAATAGAATTTCCTGAATTGTATAGATTAGATGATTATGATATTTATTTCAACAACGGACATTTTAACAGGAATGATGGGGTGATAGTGTATGTATTAAAATCTGTTAAGCATGAAGTAAATATTTATACTATAAACAATTTTAATTTTATTAGAACTGGCTGCTGCTTTGATAATGTTGAGCTAGCTATAACAGGAATTTATAAATCGCCTCCTATAGATTGTGATGTTTTTATTGATGATCTTAAACACTACGTTAGAAATTATTGTAACAAAAATACTGAGATTATAACTGGTGACATTAATATTGACATTTCTATCTCAAGCGATTTACCGCATGTAAAGCATGATTATCTAAACTTCCTGTACGAACAAGGTTTTCTCTCTTATATTAATAAATACACACGTATCGTTGGACAAAGCCGTAGTTGTTTAGATCATTTTTTTGTTAAATCTCAAGAAAAAAGTATAAATTTTGTCCCAGTTATTTTAAATTCTAAAATTCGCCCATTATATTATCCTTAGTATTAAAAAAATTGAGGAATAATAGTAATGAAAAAATAAATACAAATTCAGATCTTAACAAATTTTCTAAAATTGATAATAGCAAATTGATAAAAAATTTACAAAAAACCAATTGGGACTCTACAAGAAATGAGGATCTAGATATCTACTTTAAAAATGTATTGACCTCCATATATTCCTCAATAGCTAGTGCAACATTCGTTCAAAAATGCAATAACAAAGAGAGAAAAAGGTCTATATGGATCACTAAAGGCATAATAAAATCTATTGCGATTAGAGACAAACTTTACAAGCACAGTGTAAAAGATCCAACCAACTTGCAATTAAAAAGATTATACAATACCTACAAGATTAGAATTTCAACTCTAATAAAAAAGTCCAAAGAAAATTTCTTTTCAAAAAAAATAAATGAAAATAATGATTCTAAGCATTTATGGAAAACTGCTAATATGTTTTTAACAGATTGTTCTGATAATAATAATAGTTCTCTTAAAAAGTTAACTGTCAATGGCAACTCAATCACTAGTTTAAAAGACATTTCTAATACTTTCATTGAACATTTTACCAATATTGGTGCTTCCTTGCAAAACAAAATAAATGATTCTAATCTTGTAGATCATGTTGCCTCTTTAACCAAAATTAACCGAAATAATAATTCAATTTTTTTAAATCCAACTACTGAAGTCGAAATTTCCGACGTTATAAATAATTTCAAGGCAAAAAGTTCGTCAGGATTTGATAAAATAAGTATGAAAACTTTAAAACTTATTGCACCATGTATTACTCCCACCTTATGTGACTTATTTAATAAATGTATATCTACCGGATATTTTCCAAAACTTTTTAAAAAATCAAAAATTATACCCATTCACAAAGATGGCAATAAGGATTTGGTTGATAATTATAGACCCATTTCAGTAATAAGTTCATTTGGAAAAATTTTTGAAAAAATTATATTTAAGAGATTACATTCTTTTTTGTCTATTTTATTACACCCAAATCAGTATGGATTCATGCCTGGCAAATCTACTAATCAAGCAAAAGAAAAATTAACTAATAATATTAATATTGCCATTGATGATTTTTGCCCATCTATTGCAGTTTTTCTAGATTTAGCCAAGGCCTTTGACACCGTAAACCACAAAATATTAATCAAAAAGTTGGAAATTTATGGTATTAGAGTCATCGCTCTTGATCTACTCACTAACTACCTAGAAGACAGAGAGCAGCAAGTATCTATAAATGGGGTGCTGAGTGAACCGAAAATTGTTAATTGTGGAATTCCCCAAGGAACCGTACTGGGTCCATTATTGTTCATAATTTATATTAACGACTTAATGAACTTAAAAATTCACTCTGAACTCATATCATATGCCGACGACACTGTTCTCTTTTTAAAACAGCCCTCCTGGTCTGAAATTGAGAGGTATATTGAGAAGGATCTTCGAACTGTAAAAGCTTGGTTGGATCTTAACAAACTATTACTAAATGTAAAAAAATCTAATTTTATTACGTTTACTAGCACTGCTCGTAACCAGCCAGAATTTAATATCCTTAGACTGCATACATGCAACAATAATCACTCTGTCTGTAACTGTTCGCAAGTGATAAATAAAACTAATAAAACAAAATATCTTGGAGTTATCA
Organism: Liopterus haemorrhoidalis; assembly: GCA_963971575.1. Classification (NCBI taxonomy): domain Eukaryota; kingdom Metazoa; phylum Arthropoda; class Insecta; order Coleoptera; family Dytiscidae; genus Liopterus; species Liopterus haemorrhoidalis. The sequence goes on from OZ020613.1 coordinate 8,146,931, forward strand.
TAGACCAGCATTTGAAATGGAATTATCAAATTGAAAAAATTGCTACTGGTTTACGTAGAATGGTGTACATTTTTAAAAGATTGGCTAAAATTATGACCAGTAGTATATTACGGTTATTTTATTTCGGATTAGTACAGTCTACAATCCAGTATTCTATATTAAATTGGGGGGGAGCAGCCAAAACTTTTAAGAATGTATTATCTGTTTTACAAAAAAGGATAATTAAAATAATCTATAATAAACCGAGTAGATATCCTTCTGAATTATTATTCCTTGAATCTCAGCTGCTGTCTATAGATAAACTATATGTGGCAGAAATATTAATACATATTTATAGAAACCCATCCATAGTCGATTTTCTTACTCACAGCTACAATACTAGAAGCATGTCTACTAATTATGCAATAACAAAGAAAATAAATAAATCCAAAAGCAAATATTACTACACTTTTTTTGTAGGGAAATGTTATAACATATTTGGCAATTTTGTTCTCAATAATACTATAAATATTACCCAGATGAATCATAAAAAGGTCATCAAGAAATGGTTACTATCACTTTCATTATTTGAAATATCAAAATTGCTTGATAACTGATTAATTTGTTTTGTTTTGCTTTATTGTTTTATTTTTGTTTATTTACTTTTGTATATTTAACACTGTTATAATTGTAACATATATTTAGGTTGCCTTAACCAACTCCGATTATTTGTTTATAATTTAAGATATATCCACACACAGAACCTCGTTCTCTGTGGATCCTGGTACATCATTTATTCTTTTTTTTATTTGTTTATTAACCTGGCAACACAAAAATTATCAATGTATGAAAAAAAAAAAATGTATAGGTAAAAAAATAAATGAAAATTATTATAAATTATTAATATATATATAGGTCAAACTGGTCGAAAATTTGTTACAAGATTTGGAGAACATTTGAAAGCCATCCAAAATAAAAAAGTAGACCAACAAAGCAGAACATATGATCACAAATAATCATACCCTTTCTGTTAATGATTTTAATTATTTCAATATAATAATTTTTATTCTTAGGATACTCTCAAAACCAAGCTTGTATATTTAGCTCTATTGATTATTAGGCCATGCACCTAACTTAACTTGCAAAATCCTGTATAAATATTTAATATCCAAAATCTGCTAAGTCTAGACATTTCGCAACTAAATTCCATAGATAATATAATAGACTGCGAAATATACACATAGGAATAAATCCACACTAATACTAATACATTTTATCTTGAATAAAAAATATTTAAACTCAAGATTTTGTGTGAAAAATGTGAATCCTATCAACAGGAATATATGTCCTTGGGGAGTTTGTTTTCCTGAATAAGATGCATTTCTTTCGGAATAGTACAAAAGGGAATAGAAAGGACTGATTTGGCCTAGTAAAAAAGGAAATGTGTTTTAGAAAAGGGTGCGAAAACAAAAATTGTAAAATCTGTTCTGTATTTTTTGATCCGGAATTCTGACAAAAAAATAGAACTGAGAAAAATGTTCAAGATATAAGATCAGAACTCTACAACGGTAAAAAACAACAAGACTGTGTTGAATTGAAATGTTTTTCTCGATTCTCGAAACGAAGAAAATATTGTTGCTGCGTTTAAAGTTTAACATAATCAGTGTCGGCTGGTACATACGTGCTGCAAAGCTGCAGCATGCTAAAATATTGAATACTATTACAGTATTATGAAGTATTGTGAGTTGCAGTAAATTACCAAAATAATAATTTACCGATTAGAAATTGGCGCCTAATCATTTAAATTCGCGTGTGACACGTTTCATTTTTATTTCACGTGCTGCTATCTGTAGTTGTTGATTGAAAAGACTTAAGTCAAATCCATTACAACATTAGAAGATAAGGTCCTAATATAGGCCTCCTTTTGTTTTTATCCAGTAAATCAATAGTATCGTTTAATTCCTAGCCGTGAGTCCCGTGAAAAACAGTATCGAAAGCTAAAATACTAGTACGGAAAGAAAAGTATCGATACCTTAGTTAGGATCAATAGTATCGTTTCATTCCTAACCGTGAGTATCTAGCCACAGGTAACAACGATAACTCTCGGAATCTCGTTCGGGTCGAGAAGCTCAAAACAGTGCCAGGTTACGATGTGCTAGATCTGCCTATTTGATACCTGCGTTATTCTTTGACAGATGTCCCAGTGAAACTCCTTTCCTGGAAGTGTCTTTTGGTTGAATCACTCCGGGGCACGTACTATTTCCGGCGAGGCGGTTCCGGAATGACACGATTACCTGGAGGGCCACCCGATTGACCCTCTGCCACACGACTGTTATCGCTCGTTGTGTCTAATATTTTAAACTGTTCATATTTTTTTATTAACCACCGAACTAATCGAATTAATCAGTAATTTCAACACAAATATCAGTAAATAAAATCTTATAATAATAACGTAATGAAAAACAGTCTAAAATTGTAATTATCCAACCAAACGTGTGAAAATTTTTCATCCAATCTCCAAACAGAATCTCCACACATCAAAATCTCACTATAAGTGTTTAAAAAGCACGTATTTAAGCATGTTTGATCAGATTAGCTTTAAGGATTGAGTAAATCGTGAAAAGGCACAGATCTAATTAGCAGTGGTCGATTAGCGCAAGTTTCGATTGAGCGATTGGTCAGGTAGACGCGGTTACGAGAGGCGACTGTCGCGTTCCTATCGGCTATCGGCCGCACTAGGAGACGTATTAAACCAGCAGTTGCGGACACTTCGTTAAGAAATCAAATGCTAGGATCCTCACGTGTTGTTTTAATTGATTTTATTTTATATACAGGATGGGATTACACCAAAATCAACACATTTTTAAATTATCTCTTCCAGTTTTCTATTAAATATAATATTAACCAAACTGACGCAAAACATGAAAAATACGGGCTTAACTATTCATAACAACTTGGAACCTGTATTTCCATGAGAAAGTCATTACATATGAGATTTGGGGATGGAAGGAATGGGATAAGATGGGAAGGGTACAAAAGGACCATTTGAGATGGACATTAGGGGGTAGACAGAACGACACCAGTATATATTGTAAGAGAGGAAATTAAGAAGGAAAAACTGAGAGTGGGTGCTGGAGCGAGAGCAATAAAATATGAGGAGAAAGTCAGAAGGTAAGAGAATAGAAAAATACCAAGGGACTGCTGAGAAGAAAGAATGAAGGAAGACCAAACGGCAAATTGTCGGCATGGGGAGACAAGAAAAGAGTACTTTTGGAGGTGTGGAATGGACATAAGAGAAGCAGAGAGAAAGAGAAACGGTGGAACAGATATAAAGGGTGATCCAATTTGGATTCTAGGATTTGTTTTTTCAATAAAACACAACATATTGGAAAATTTTTATTGTTATTAGCGTAAAGTACAGACTTGGCAATTATTTATGAAATATGATGTCGGCCAAATGCCCTCCACGACTCCGCTGACATGATACAATTCTTTTAGCGTAAGTTTTCCGTAATCGTTTCCAATAAATGCGTTTCGATTTCAGCAATTGCACGTCTGATGTTGTCTTTTAGTTCTGGAATCGTAGCAGGCTTGTTGACATAGACCCTTTCCTTCAAATAGTCCCAGAGAAAAAAGTCTAATGGGGTTAGATCGCAAGACCTCGCTGGCCAATTGATTTCGCCTCTCTGAGAGATAACATGACCAGAAAATTTGGTTTGAAGTAAAGTGAGTGTTTCACGTGCTGTGTGACATGTGGTTCCATCCTGTTGAAACCACATGTCATTTAAGTTCAAATCGTTGGTTTCATTGAAAAAAAAGTTGTTTAGCATCTCCCGATAACGTACACCATTGACAGAAACAGCGTTACCAGCTTCGTCCTCAAAAAAGTACGGGCCAATGATTCCTCCAGCCCATAATGTACACCAAACAGTGCATTTTTGTGGATGCATTGGTTTTTCTTGAATAGCATATGTATTTTCACTACCACAGATGCGATAATTTTGGCAATTAACAAACCTATTCAAAAGAAAATGAGTTTCATCGCTCCATATGATTTTTTTTTTACAAAAATCAGCATCAATTTCTGTGTTTTCTAAAACCCAGTTCACAAATGTACAGCTTTTCTGGTGGTCAGCTGATGAAATTAATAAATTAAATTAAAAAAATATTGTAAAATATCCAAATTGTAATCTTAACATTAGAGTCAACAAAAACTACTGTGCGTAAAAAATGGAGGTTCTAATTGTTAAGAAAAGTTTTATCATTTTTTTTTTTCCGGAGACGATTTTTGTAAAATATCATATCGTCTTTTAGTAAAACTTAACTTAATAATTTGAACTTCAATTTCGTGGGCTTACTGGCAAAAGTCCCACAAAAATCAAATAGAAAAAGTACAAAAGAGATTTGTAAGAAACCTGACCCTCAAATTAACCGGAACCTACCCTTTTCGTATCTCTTATACAAACCAGTTAAAAAAACCTAGCAAGAAATTTCAAACATTAGAATGGAGACGCGACATCCACACTTTGAATTTCGCGTTTAAATTATTTAATAATAAACTAGCCCCAGAACTTCTTCAAAATTTAAATATTCGAGTCCCTGACATAAGAATGAGAATTAAAACTGATCACTTTTTCAAAATTTCAGAATCTATGTCACCACTGAACAAAATGCTCAGTCTAGTAAACAAGCAAGTCTCCGATAGAGATGTAGATATCTTTTACGACAACCACAGTTTATTAATAAAAAAATTAAATTAGACTAGTTATATTGTATCTTATTGTTTTATTGTTTATTTTATTCATTATTCGTATTTCTATATTATTGTTATGATAATTGTATTGCATTGTTTTTCCCCAGTACTATGTAACTGGACTTGTGCACTACTGTACAAATCTGTATAGTCAGTTAAATAAATAAATAAATAAATAAAAGTGACCATCCTCGTGAAATAAAGCCTCTATTATAAGCTCGTCATATAATCCACACTAGTTCGAAAATGAACTCATTACCTATCTGAAATGAGAAGTAGACTGTTTCATAATGGCCGTAGAAAATCTAATTGCTTCTAAAATTGTAATATCTACTATTATATTGTACAAGTGTTGGTATGTATGTTCTATTCAACTTCTGGTGTATCTTCATTTTTCCGGTAACGCAGAGAGAGGAAAATGAACCGCCGTCTTACCCGCGTGATATTTTTTTAGTTCTTAGGCTTAATTTTATTACGACAGGGAGTACTGACTAATTTTTATTGATAAAAATCATGCATTTTTTCCTCGAAACCGTGTCGTTGATCGTCACCGACCCGTGCCGAGCAATGGGCACGGATAGGTTGTACCAGACGATAAAATATGTTTATTCATATTTCTACTATTAAGGAGGCGATTTCAGACCAAAACTGAGTTGAAAAACTACAGTTGAAGGTATTTTATTTATAAAATTGATGAAATGTGTAAAAAATACATAAGAGTTGATAAAGATAATGCAGTTTTTTAAGGTTTTAACACATTTCCATAAATTTTGACAATTTTTGCTGACCATAAAATTGCCTTCAGTTAAAAATGCTATTTAACGGAAAAGAAGGTAAGAATTAAGAAAGTAAGAATCAGTTTTGAGTTATCAAAATATATTTTAAGGGTCGTTCGAACGTTTTAAATGTTAAACCTATCTGTAGAATACGTTCAAATAAGTTTTCAGGGTGAGGATAGATGTGTTAAGCAGTTTTGTTATTTTAATTCTGGAAACTGTATGTCATTAACTATTTTACTAACTATATTAACGAAAGTATAAAGTAGAGTGTATTAGGAGGATAGATAAGACAGAATAATATTCGATATTTAGTAATCGCGTAATTTTAATTGTGTTAAATCTTGAAGTATAAAATACCCAGATGTCAATTTAATATCTTATTTATTTATATAATGGATTACTATAGGATGAAAGTGTTTTTTTATCATCTTGAAGGTCTTCCGCTGTTTTCTTTTTGCAGTAAAAATGCAAATTTTAAGACGTATTTCAAAAAAACTTATGATAAAAGTTATGATAAAACTTATGATAAATATTATGATAAAAGTATTCATCAGCGCCTCTCTCGAACAACGAGACAACTACCGACATTCAAATTTAGGAGGCAATTCCTTCGCATTACTGAATTATAACAAGTATAGGTGAAATTTTAGTGATTAAATAAATTAAAAAACGACTATAATATATTTACATGTAAACCAAATTATTTTCAAAAAAACTGAAAATTATAAATACCTTTTTAAATAGTTAAACAAAATATTAAATTTAATAACGTAAAATATTACTACAACGAATATATTATTACAACGAAAATCCGCAAATTTCACATCTATCAGTGTTACTCAAAAGTTTTTCTAAATTTCCAAGTGACATAATTAATAGTAAATCATATGCAATAATATTTAACTATTTTATTAATTTTTCTCTATTTTATTCAGAATCCATGTATTCTTTATAGTGAAATAAAATATTATTGTTACGTTTAAATGGTACAAACGTAAATTAATTAACTGATTTGGATAATCCTTTGAACATTGTATGTATAGATTAGAACTTCCCGAGTGTTATAATCGACATTGCGGCAAAATGCCTTATTATATTAAAACGAGTCGCGAAGCGACGAGTTTTGTCAACGTAGGGGGAGAAGCCCGGCGTAGCCGGGCTGAGGCCCCTAGTATTTCATATTTAAAGTTTTATTTGTTTTTTTAGGGGTGTAAATGTATTAATACGTCCCTGTAAAGTTAGATAAATTTTTTTCTCGATTGCCGCCACTGTTTGTGCGACGTGTTTATTGCTTTTGCGTTAAGAAAAAAATGAAATAAATAGTCCTTTACCAGAGACTTACAGGTAGATAAAATCGTGAGATTGGCTCTGACTTGTGTGCTTGGAGTTGGATGAAATAACAGTCTAGTAATAAAACACAATTTTTACAAGGGCTTTAGATGTTAGGTTCAGGTTCTATAAGGCGCCAACTGCACCCATTTTTCATTCTAACATCATTTACTTTTATCACGATTCGGAAATGTTAGTTGAAGATTTGAAAATATCTTTGATATCTGATTGTTTCTTTAGAATGTTCGCGGAACGATATCATTAAATTAGAAGATTTAACGATAAAAAGAGTAAGTCACATTCACACGGTAGTAATTCTTATGGGTGTTCTTTATAGCTCTTCCCATAAAAACTGAAAAAAATTAGATCACAATCAAGAAATTTCAGTCTTCTTGACACTATCAATTGGTTCATTTTTAATAAACTGGTCGTCCAAAAAGTACGTAACGTTTGTTCAAATCGTTGTTCATTGTTAATATTAGGTCGTCAAGAAGGAAATTTGTAGAAAAAAAGGCAAAGTTGGTTGATAAATTACAAATATAATGAGGAATTATTTTATTCATCAAATTATGCACCCATATTGTCTATACACTTTTACCATTTAAGCGGCGGGTTGTTCAGGCCGGTGGTATAAAACCCTGGCGGATATCAATGAATTCCTGGAAGGCCAGTTTTACAGCATTGTCGGAATTAAACTGTTTTCTTATTAAAAAGTTGTCCAGAAGCGGAAGAAGAGGTATTCAGTTGGGGCTAGGGCTGGTGAGTATGGAGGATTATGAAGGAGTTCCAACTCCAATTCCTGTTGTTTTGCCACAGTCATTTGTACTGTTTGTGGTCTAGCGTTATCATGCAATAAGATAGGAGTTGATCTGTTGTCAACAGATAGGTCCTAGATAAGGCCTAGATTGGTCAACAGACTGTTGACCAATCTAGGCTGTTTTTCTTTAACTATATTTCTGCTGTGATCGATGAGCCAGTTTTTTGTTTTTTTTTTTGTTTTTAAGTTACCTGTATGAAATTTGGCGAACCAATTTGATATTGTCTGCTGCGTAGTAACACTAGAGCCAAATACACTATTAATGTTTCGCGCGGTCTGCGATGCCATAGTTCCACGTAAGAACTCATAGTTCCTAATATTGCGAATTTCCGACAAAATAATTTAAGAAAAAAAGTTTTTGATATTTTTTAGACGTATACAATCATTTCTTTAAACAGGCGAAATGTGTAACTTTCCAAAAAAAAAAAAAATAGAACGGTGAAATATTAGGCCAATGTCAAATAATAAGCTGTTAAATTTGGTATATTAACTACAAATTTCATCCTGGACGACCTGATAGTATTATTCATTTATCAGCATTTAGATTGAGTCATTTGTCATACCTCTTTTTAAATTTTTTTATTTCCGGTTCCACAAAATTACCAATGTTCTCCACAGCTTTTTTAATACATAAGTTCAATAAGATGAGGAACACATCTTCTTCTTCTTTGGGCACTTATTTAACTGTTTTGTGTGAGTTTCACCATATTATTATTGATGGCTATGTATTTTAATTCTTTAATTGTTTTTAAGGTAAATATTTTGCATACGAACTTTTCGGTATTTAATTTTATATTCCATTTATGGCGACAGATGAAATTTGAGGCAATTTGTAAGTGTTCGATTGTATTTGGTATTGCGTCAGAATCCCGGTATCATCGATAAACATGGCAATTGACGTTTCTGTTGACGGTGTATCTCTGACATAAATATTAAATAGTATTGGCCCTAGGATACTTTCTTGGGGGACACCTGCTTTAATTTTTCTGTGTGGAGACGTTCTATTATTAATTCTTATTACAAACGTTTTTATTTTCCAGGAGATAATAATTGTGGATAAATATCGTGGTAGTTTTAAACATTAATTTAAATTTTAAACCTACTATTAATACCTTGTCGAATGCTTGAACAACGTGGAGGAATAATGCTGTAGCGTACTGCTTGCCATCGTTTCATTTTCTAACATTTCTATAATTTTGTCATATATTCAGACGCATTTTTGAATACCTTTATTATAAAAATCAATCCATCAAAAGGGGGTTATTAATTCAGTTTTAAGTCGGGGTCGCTTGGGCCAGGAATCCTTTAAATCCGTTTCTGGATATTTTTGATTTAAATGTATTTAATTACGAATACTTTAGTCTGAACCGATTTTAATTTATACCTATAATCTCAAGCTTGTAAAATAGTTTTTTGAATGTTCGTTTTGTTTCAGATATTGTACATCGGAGCGACCGAGAGGTTCGCAACCAAATTACTTGGCAGTACGGCGGGCTTGCAGAGAACGGGGGACTCTTTTTGAAGACCCAGATTTCCCGGCTGGGCCTAAGGCAATGTACCATCACAAGAAACCATCTCTTCACCCCATCGTATGGATGAGACCACATGTAAGTAGTATTCCAGAAAAATCTCCCGGTCAATAGTAGGCTGTTAGTAGTTAAGTTTTTGGGGAGTCAAATGTTATACGCGGACTTCTAATATCGCGAGTTAGGGATGCCGATGTCTCTCACCCGTAACCCCTGCGTTGTCCACGGGTCATCTGCAAGTAACTAATTTTTGTGTTTGTTCTTTTAAACATTAAACATTAACAATTGTGTAAAATTTACTATTATTTTGTTTTTTTGTGTTGTACTAGGATTCATTTCGTTTCAGTAGTGTTAATTATTGTCAAAGAAAATAAATTACTCATTGAAAGTTTTTTGGTGTTCAATGAAAGTACTAAAAGTTCAATTCGACCTTTATGTGGATGCAGTAAAACGAGAAATTAAAGTTTTATTGAAAGTTCGAAAGCCCATTTCAACTGATAGTATTGTTAATTAGAACCATTTTATTTTCCTCCAATACAGTAAACTTTATTACTGTCACAAGAATCTATGCGACAAAAAACTAGATAGTTTTTCTCAATATATTACATGATTTTCATAAATATTTCGATGTCTTTTATTCGCGTGACCTTTTTAATACTAGTGCCACAATGACTTGACCTGACCTGAATGGTGATTTAAGATTAACCTCTGCAATAGAGACATTAATAAGGAGAACCATGCCACGGTTTCTGGCTGGTAAAAGGAAGAAAAATGACGATAGAAAGACATGAAATTATGTGTGGTTTTTTACTTGTTATTCCCTGTAAGATGCGAACATTTCTTCGTTTTAAAATTATGACAATGCTGTCTGTACACAAAATGATTTATGGCCGGTTGTTAAACAACGAGTTAAGTGTTTTAACTCGTGTTATGCCTAACTCGAGTCAACAAAATATACAAAAATATATCATTTTAACTTGAGTTATGGATAACTTGGGTTAACTCTTTGAGGCACGGAATTTTAGAAAATAAAAAAACCATCTTGCATACAAATTTCATTTTCATAAATTCTAACAGAGTTGGTTTATTTTAACTAATAAGAAAGTAAAATTACAAAATAAACTTTTTTTAATTATAGGGTGGGACTTAAACAGCCCGTTTTTCTTTTTGTTTATTTGGGATGAAAATTTCGTCATCGTCAGTCAAACCTATACTGACAAGTTTAAAATTGAACAAATACCAGTATGACATCTGTTGGTGAAATTACTAACTAGTTTAAATAGGCGGGATTACTTTGCAACTACAATAATACCCTTTTCACACTAGATCTTTAAGATCGGATGTTAAAGTGAATGTATCTTTAAACGCTAATGTGAAACCGTATGGCCTCGTCTAAATACAAGCGATGTTTAAGACAGAGATCTGCGTCTTAAACTTCGTCCGCATTGCCAACTTAATTTCTATTATAAAAAAATACTCCTTGAATTTGGGCTGTAAACATTTTATATTATCATAAACAAGAATACTGTATTATATCGACGTTATAAGAAGTTTATACTTGTTGTTATAGTAAAATTATTTATTTTAATAATGTGTTTAATAAAATACAGCGCTACAATAATTGAGATAAAATGTATCAACTTACATGTTATTACAGGTGTAATATATTCTTTATTGTAGTGTCTTTATTGTAGAATGAAATGAAATATACATATTTGTTTATAATAATTCAAAATGTGCGTCTGCGCAGACAGATCAAAACTGGTAATTTCATGACGGTAACTTAAGGACAAAATTACTGTAGCTGATGACAGCACCAGAGATTTAAACATCAAGTGTGAAAGCATACCGATCTTAAACATCGGTGAACTTTAAGTTCACTCGTCCTAAAGATCTAGTGTGAAAAGAGTATAACAAGTATTATCTGGAGTTTGTCAGGTCTTGACAAGCGTCCACTAGTCACATACTGCAGTATCCTTTTAAGCCACGTCATACTAGAGACTAGTGGAGCTACATACACGGCAGCATCCCACACTCTAGCGATATACAGACGCGGAAATTACGCCAGATCCAATGTCCGCACAATGTAGTGATTCGAGCAACACTGCTTTCTGCATCCTGCAAATCAAAGAGATGGCTGATGATCTGCAGGCGGCAATGGACTCGATTTCTCTTCGGTAGGAGGCTTTTATACCACCCAAAACACCAACAATCAGAACTACAAACTTAACTTTATACTCTGGATACAGCTATTTAAGCTTGGACAAGAGATCCATACTCTTTTTCTCCTCCTTGAGAGAGATATTCTTCTCAAGTGGACTTGTGAATTCGATCACAAGCACATGTCCGGTACATGGGGTACCCTTTCCCCAATAAATGCGGCACTTGGTATTTTCCACCGTCGATTCTATATAGAAAGGGACGTGTGGTATTACCAGTATTACATCAATACCATAGGCATGTCTAAGATGGTAGTAGAGCACGTGAAGAGCATCATTATGTCGAGATAAGTATTATTATAATCATTATTATTTTGTTATCAAAACCCTTTAGAAAAACTAAATTAAAAGTAGTCTAAAGTTTAAAAATTACACAACGGAAACGAAATATTAATTGCATTTCTGCCAACTTTAAAAACTTGCATCTAAATATAAACTTCAATCAACGGATCTACAAAAACATAATTAATAATTCGCATATCTATAACATCAATTCATTTAAATAAAAACTTGGATATCCTTTACGAAGACATCAACCAGGAAACAGTTAATCGCGATTCTGTCCAATGTTCTATCCATTGAGAAAAATTCACATTTCATAAATAACCATAAAGTGTGAATATGTTACCGGCACAGTGTGTCTTGAAATTCTAAGAATTTAGAACATGGTAGTTTTAATAAATTAATAAATAATAAGTAGGTAAGTTAGTAGCGTTTAAGTGGAGTGTGTTATACACGTTGAAACAGTTATGACATAGTTAAGAATTCTTGCATTTGTTAAGAAAACGATTTACAATCGTGGAAACTTAACTCTTAGTTCAACGGTACTTTTTATTATGTAATAATTTACAGAGAATTGTTTTATATTAATATTTTTGATTTGAAACATAAGTAATACTCTAAGAATACCTGGGTGAGATTTTGGAGCAGTGATCGGAATTACTAGAATTCAATAAAAAATTCGCGGAATAGGTGTTCTTCTTCTTCAAGTGCCAAGTGCCATCTTCGAAGGTTGGCCACTAACATAGCAACTTAACCTTGGTTGCTACCGTCCTGAAAAGATCTATTCTTGACGTTCCAAACCAGTCCCTTAGGTTCAGCAACCAGGACATTCGTTGTCGAAACTCAATTTTCACTTTTGCAATCGCTTTTAGTTCAGTCTTTTGGAAACTTCCTTTTAATAATCTTTTCAGTTTTGAGGAAAGAACGCAAGACCAAGTCTGGTGAATATGCTGCAGAGGAAACGTGAGTGAATTTTTCTTTGCTAAAACCTGCCGAAACAAGCAGTGCGTTATCGTGGTTTTCAAGTTTGGTCTAAATGTTTTGACTTGGACTTTCGCGAACCTAGATAACCTTTACCTTGCTTTTAGAAATTGAGGGTTCATTTTATCTCTCACCAGATTTAATTGAATTTCTACCATATTTAAAACTCTCAAACTACTTCAGGCACGCAGTTCAACTGAGAGCAACTTCTCTAAAAGGTTTTTTCAAAAGGTCAAGTGTTTCTGTCGTAGTCCTTCCAAATAACAGCCACATTTCATACAGCTACAAATTTGAGATTTTTGACAATATACGGTCAAGACGGGGCAAACTCAAATAATAGTAATAACAGTAATAATAACGATAATGACCTTCTCTGTTAATGTTAGAAGTGAGCGTATTGTCTGGGCCGAACATGTTGCGAGCAAACCTAGACGGTACTAGCAAGACTACAAAGCCCCCTTTTCAAATAATAATAATAATATTCCAGTGGTAATTTCGGTAGATGGATTGGTGCCTCGAAGAGGAAGAGGAAGAGGAATTTAGAAACAGAGAGGAACATTTTGTGGCCGATTCTATCAGATACAGAAGATCGTTTTCTTGCAAACTTGCCATATTGTAAAAAAGTTCCTCTCAATATAATAAAATGAATTGTTACTCTATTGAAGAGTTAGAAAGACTTAGAAGAATCAGAGAATAAGAAATAAATAATAATGATAGCCTTTATTATATAAATTGTATCTATTATAAAATATATTTTTAGGGTTTTGTAGGTATGACCAAAAAACCCTTATACCGTCATTTTGTCGTCTGTCTGTCTGTCTGTCTGTCTGTCTGTCTGTCTGTCTGTCTGTCTGTCTGTCTGTCTGTCTGTCTGTCTGTCTGTCTGTCTGTCTGTCTGTCTGTCTGTCTGTCTGTCTGTCTGTCTGTCTGTCTGTCTGTCTGTCTGTCTGTCTGTCTGTCTGTCTGTCTGTCTGTCTGTCTGTCTGTCTGTCTGTCTGTCTGTCTGTCTATCTGTCTGTTCGGTAAAAATTGTAGCCAAACGGCTAAACCTAGAGAGTTGAAATTTGGCATGCTTATACAACTCTTTGACCCGCACATAGAAAAAATACTAAAACATCTCAAAAACATATCCCCCTAAAAATATAAACAAATATGTGCTCATCGAAAAAAAATATATTTTTTTATAATTATGAGTACGGTATCAAATGAAAGCCCTTGGTACGTGGATTAACGATCAAATTTTTATTTTTGCAAAATAAGTTATTTTGAAGCGATTTTTGCCAAAATTGTGCAAAAATTTTTTTGTCCCACACCCTGTAGCCCAGATGGTTTAAACTAAAAATCTGAAAAAATTCTAAGTAATGTACATTGGTGTAAACCGGAATAGTTCAACAGGAATTTTTGATCAGATTAGGTTTTTGGAAAAAAACGCATTTTTTGTGATTTTTGGCTAATAATGTACACAAGTTATAGCTTTGTAACACGCCACACTGGAACGTGTGTGCTGGTCTAGTGGTATTTCACGCTGATTTTTCTTCCAAGTAACCCGATCCGAAAGGGATCGAACCCTGGGAGAAGAGACTAAATTATTTTTTGTTTTTTTTTTAAATTTTTATATTGTTTAAATTATTTTTTCAAAATTCTAGTTATATTTTGGCAAATATTGCATTTAATTTTTAAAAGCGTAAATTTAATAACCAGTGGAAATTGTTTAAATTATAATTTAATTCTGTTTCAATGTACACGAAATCAGAGGGGCGGAACTTATAACAACCAACGGAAGCCATAGGCGCAATTTTTAAAATTCTTAATGAACCTTGGTATATAAAAAAAAAAATACTGCACATATTTAGAAACCTAAATAATGTTATTAAGCGTTCGAATTAAAATTAACAAAAAAAATATTTTAATATAAAATTTGTTTTCGCATCCAAAATAATCATCATTCACTTACTAAATACCTGCAAAACCCTGAAATGTGTGAAAATTCACACTTTCAATTTTTATTAAATATTCCAATCTGGGAATTTTCTTGATATTTTCATTGACTGTCCCTTTTATTTCATTATAATAGGCGCAACAACCTGAAGTGAGCCTTGGTCCCATATTTCCAGGTTTCATGACCATATTTTCAATCTGTATATATTCAGGAGTAATATAGTCAATATTACGTCTTTTTTGCGTACACAAGAACGACTAAGCAGAGCTCGTAATTTGTATTAAAATTTTTTGCACACGTTGTTTGACATATTCATGTTTTTAATCTACGTCGTAACCCTTGCTAGTGGTCAATTGCAAATAACGGGTGTTTTTTTTAGAGGTATAGAACTTTAAATGGCAATAAAACAACGATGGGTTATTCGATTGACATGAATTTTTTTTTATTCGAAAGATAATCTTGTGGCATTACATTAAATCATACCAACAAGACGGCGCAACATGTCACACAGCTCGTGCCACAATCGATTTATTGAAAGACACGTTTGGTGACCGCCTAATTTCACGTTTTGGACCTGTGAATTGGCCTCCAAGATCTTGTGATTTAACACCGCTGGACTACTTTCTGTGGGGCTATGTAAAGTCATTGGTCTATGCGGATAAGCAACAAACGCTTGACCATTTGGAAGACAACATTCGCCGTGTTATTGCCGATATACGGCCACAAATGTTGGAAAAAGTCATCGAAAATTGGACGTCCAGATTGGACTACATCCGAGCCAGCCGTGGCGGTCATATGCCAGAAATCATATTTAAAATGTAATGCCACAAGATTATCTTTCGAATAAAAAAAAATTCATGTCAATCGAATAATCCATCGTTGTTTTATTGCAATTTAAAGTTCTATACCTCTAAAAAAAACACCCATTACAAACAGCTTAGCTTACCTTTTATTTTACCTATAATATTAGTACTGTGAAGAATTGAATTTTATTTATGGTTTAAGAAAATTTTGTTACGAACTGTTCATTAATTCACTGGAATTACAAACAACTCGAAAATTAATGTACCTAATTCAGAATAATTTATTTCACCTTTTCAAACTACCAACCCTTTTAAATCACATACATTATTTACCCTTATATTTAATTCATTTCTATTTACAAGATTTCCTTTTGGTTATTCAATCTAAACTCTAAGAAATTTGTTTTTATATAAAGGTTGCAAAGAATCTTATTTTTTATGTTTTAGGAAATGTGCCAACGACCTAGGTTCATGTCGGAATCTTCAAATGATGGCTCGAGATTTTCCGTGGAAGCCGGTGAACTTGGGGATCAGTGGCTTCTAGCAGCGGTGGCTTCACTAGCTTTGACGCCGAGGTTTTTAGACAGGGTTGTACCACCAGATCAAGGATTTGATAATACACATTCATACTGTGGATTATTCAGGTAAGACAAAATACAAACCATTCTTGTGTTACTGAATTACTGAAATGGTGTGCATTTGAGATTGATTCTGCTCTAAAGATACTTTTTTAAGCAAAATTATATATAATTAGCTAAGATTACCGTACTTCGTTTGGGATTAAGGCAAATCTATCATGTGTGATGGCCTATAACTCCCCTAATATTCATTTTATTAAGGGGGGGGTAGGGTCTGATAACCACATTTTAAGCATATTTTTTGTGAATTTTTTTCAAATCTATGGTTAAATTTATTCATTTTCAAACTAAGTACATATATAAAGTATGTTTTGAAGAAGATACAAAAAAAATTTGAAGGCAAAATATGGCGAAATGAGCCAGCTGTGGCAAATCTTCTCAGACTCCGGGAAAAAAAAAATTGATTTTGCGGTGACCAGCATAACTCGTCACTGGATCATCTGAAATCAAAAATCCAAAAAGATTTTGTTAGTTTATGAGTTTGCCGAGGTAACGACTAGTATTTTGCTACTATAAATGATTTAATTCTTCTTTGATAATTTAATAACAAAAAACTAAAATGATTCAAACAGTAGGTTGAATCAAGACGTATAATTTATAGACGGAGCCTACTGAACACTACACACTACACCAGTGTTTCTCAACCAAAAACGCACCGCAAACCAGTATAATATATAATTTTCTAACGCGGACCACTAATAATAATTGTTGGTTCATTTTTTGCAAAAAAAAACAAATATAATTAATGTGCTACTATATACATTTATTTTGTTTGTAGAAAATCACAGAAAGTTTACAGAAAATAAACAAAATATAAATTATTTACATAAAAAATGTGCATAAAAAAAAAAACTACAAACAACACATTTTAAAACTTTCGCGGACCACTTAAATTTTTCTAGAGACCACTGGTGGTTCGCGGACCACTTGTTGAGAAACACTGCACTACACTCCACACGTGAACATGATTCTCATTTGTTAAAAAAAAATTATTATATTTTTAATTTAAAAACAAGATACACTACTTTAGCCATAAATACAAAAAAACATTATTAGCCATGAATTTAAAAAATAATGAATTTTGTCAAAAACACAAAAACT
The DNA here is from genome assembly GCA_963971575.1 of Liopterus haemorrhoidalis. Classification (NCBI taxonomy): domain Eukaryota; kingdom Metazoa; phylum Arthropoda; class Insecta; order Coleoptera; family Dytiscidae; genus Liopterus; species Liopterus haemorrhoidalis. The sequence continues at coordinate 8,164,077 of OZ020613.1, forward strand.
ACAATATTTTCCAAAAAAGAAATCTGTTCAAAAATTCCTCTCGTACGTTTCCGGTTTAGAAAAATGTACAGTACTTTTAATTTTTTTCAGATTTTTAGTTTAACCCCTTTTCGTTAAAATGTGCGGGACAATAATTTATTTGGTACATTTTTGGAAAAAATCTTGTTAAAATAAAAAAACTAAAAAACTTTCCTTTCCTTAATCTACGTATTAAGGGCTTTCTTTTGATACTGCACGGTAAATTTTAAAAAGTAATTATTGTTAACAACACAATAAATTTTTTCGAAATACTAATCTGATCAAAAAATCCAGTTCCCATCAATGTACATTACGGAGATTTTTTTTTCAGATATTTAGATATATGCAACTCCTCTGGGAGATAGCGTGGAGTACAGATTTTTGAAATATTTTTGGTGAAAATCCAATAAAAAAAAATGATTTTCAAAAATAATAAATATGTTTGTTTATCCACGTTAAGAGATTTTGTTTGATACCCCAATCAAAATTTAAAAAAATAGTTATTTTTCCATTAAACACATATTTGTTTACATTTATCCCGCGCTGAATTTTTTTGAAGTCTCTATAGTTTTCCTATACGTGAGTCAAAAAGTTGCCAAATTTCAACTTTCTATGTTCAACCGTTTGGCTACAATTACTACTGTAACATATAGACAGACAGAGACATGAGTGACGTTTTAATGGTTTTTTGGTGGTCATACCTACAAAATACTAAAATTGTTGGCTTCTTAGCCCTCCTTCCCCCAAAGAAGGTATGCACATGATACAGAGTGTTTATTTTTATTTGTTCGCAACAAATAAAAATTGATGTGAAGTGTGAATTTTCACACATTTCAGGGTTTTGCAGGTATTTAATAACTGAATGATGATTATTTGGGATGCCAAAACAAATTTTATGTCAAAATATTTTTTTATGAATTTTAATTCGAATGCCTAATACCATTATTTAAGTTTCTAAATATGTGCAGTATTTTTTTTACATAGCAAGGTTCATTAAGATTTTGAAAATTGCGCCTATGGCTTCTATTGGTTGCTTAAATCATTAGCCCCGCCCTATGATTTCGTATACATCAAACAGAATTAAATTATAATTTCAACACTTCTCACTGGTTATTAAATTTACGCTTTTAAAAATTAAATGCAACATTTACCAAAATATAGCTAGTATTTTTACAAAATAATTTAAACAAAAGAAAACTGCAAAAAAAAAAACAAAAAAATTAAAATTGACAGGATTCGAACTCTAGTTTGCAAGTTAACTGTTTAGTAAATTAGAAAACCAATGACTAAACGAACATCGCTATCAGTGCTGACGTCTCAACTTGGTTACATAGCGAATTAAATATTTAACATATTTTGGTTAAAAACACAAAAAATGCATTATTTTCCGAAAACATAATCTGATCAAAAATTCCTCTTGTACTATTCCGGTTCACACTAATATACATTACTTAGAATTTTTTCACATTTTTAGTTTAAACCATCTGGGCTACAGGGTGTGGGACAAAAATTTTTTTGCACAATTTTGGCAAAAATCTCGTCAAAATAATTTATTTTGCAAAAATAAAATTTTGATCGTAAATCCACGTACTAAGGGCTTTCATTTGATACCCTACTCAGAATTTTAAAAAAATATATTTTTTTTCGATGAGCACATATTTGTTTATATTTTTAGGGGGATATCTTTTTTAGATGTTTTAGTATTTTTCCTATGTGCGGGTCAAAAAGTTGTACAAGCATGCCAAATTTCAACTCTCTACGTTTAGCCGTTTGGCTACAATTTTTACCGAACAGACAGACAGACAGACTGACACAGACAGACGACAAAATGACGGTATAAGGGTTTTTTGGTCATACCTACAAAACCCTAAAAATGAACTTTCTGTATAGTTCATATGCAGGGACCTAGAATAGTATGAATTTGTCGTCTAATTGTTTTTCTAAATCATATTAAACGATGCCTGCGTGCTGAGGACTGCAACTCAAATCAAAATCTGAGTATAATCTGATGTTGATTATAGAACTGATCGATTGTATTGTGTTTGTGTTGTCTGCTAATTCTGTTCTCGCGTTCATTTACAAACTACACCCATAACAGTTACACCAACTACGGTAACCACCCATTACTAAATCATGTACGTTTTCATCGATTCTCCAGCCATAAATATCGTTTTTATTTTCATCATTAGTATGATAAGAACATGTCAACAATAATTAAAACTAATTATTTAACCGTGTAGCGATTCTACTACATCTCTTCACAAATAACAAATCAAACATTGTAAAGGGACCGCTTAGTATCGGCTTTTGCACAGATTCAATGAAGGAGACATGTCCAAGTACGTACCTCGTTTCATAATAATCAGATAATACAGAGGGAACATAAAGTAAGAACCGGAATCTGCACTTGGCATAAAATCTCAATAAAAACGGTGGATTTTGTACAGAGTTTCCCAATATGTTATCAGGAAAATTATACTCAAAAAACTATAACTTTTTTACGATTTGTGAGTTATCTACCGCTCAGAGTCAGTCAGAGAGGGCCGTGATCTAGAGATAACTATAATTACGGGCCTGATAACAGGCAAAAAAATCAGCTGGGGCCACCACAGGACCTACCGCCATCATAAAGTACTTGTATAAAATACATTCTAGCAGCAGAGTAGAAATAACTTGGTCTAATATTTTCTAACAGAGATATTATTTATCATGACCATGGAAACGTTACATGTAAATATGAAAAAATTGAGAAAAATGTTACAAAAATTTTTCGAAATTTTTTTATGTAGCCCAGATGGTTTAAACTAAAAATCTAAAAAAACTAAGTAATGTATATTGGTATGAACCGAAATAGTACAACAGGAATTTTTGATCAGATTATGTTTTCGGAAAATAACGCATGGTTGTGGTTTTTGGTTCACAAAGTACAAAGTTATACCAATGTAAGACATTCACATGCAAGGCGTGCGATAGCATAATGGGTTAGAGCACTGGTGTCTTAAGCTAAAATGCACTGGAAACGATGGGTTTCGAGTTCGAGTACGGAATGAATTTTATTTTTTCTGTTTTTTTTTTGCATTTTTATTATGTTGAAATTATTTTGTCAAAATTCTAGTTATATTTTGACAAATGTTGCATTTAATTTTTAAGAGCGTAAATTTAATAACCAGTCTTATTTATGATTAACAGACGATAAATTATTTTAAAAATATCGTTCATTTTGCCGTGATTACTACTTATTATAGCCTTCACTTATTATATACCTGCGAAACCCTGAAATGTGTGAATATTCACACTTCACATCAATTTTTTAATAGCAACATGATATACAGTTTCAAGGTGCAAACTATTGAAATCAAAATTTCCTCTTAGCTTGTTTTTACAAAAGTGAAAATAGTATACAGATATAAAAGTAAACATTTCATATAAAATTCTTTATTAAATAATATTTAATTAATAAGGGCTGCGATATTGTTTTTGCAGTTAGGCTGCCAACACAACAGTGATGGGCGCGTAGAATACATGATGTAGACTAATGTAGATTTTACGCGTAAACATGTCAAGTAGAATATGCCTTTGTTTACGTGTCGAATGTAGAATGTAAACTGTACATGCGCAGTACGTTTAAATGTAATATTTGAAATAATAGAATGGTAATAGTTTAAATAGTTTACTTTAATGTTTATGTTTATTTCAATTTTATGTAGTTCTAATTACATATATTGTTTCCAAAAATGTTATCTCACAAATCGTATGTTGTTATAGACAATATAAATTACTTGGTTTCTGTCTGTATGAACTACCAAAGTAAAATTAAAATTAAAAGTTAGTAGTTGTTTTAATTAGGAAGCTGTCAAAAATATTAAATTTGAGTTCTTTACTGCCTGTTCTGCTTAAAACTGGCGGTATTTTATTTTTTTAAAGGTTACATAACCTCATTTTTCATTATTCTACGCTAGATTCTACGTGTCTACACAGTCTACACTTCTCTACGCTGTCTACGGTAAATTTACACGTAGACGTAAAAAATTCAAGTTTACGCGTAGACGCCCATCTCTGCAACACAACCCAAGAACAATCCTGGTTTCACGGGTATTAGTTCGAAATTTGTTTGTGTTGGTATAAAATTGTAAAAAGGTTGAAAGTCTCTGGTGTGTAAAATGTAAACCTTGATAGTTTTTAAAATGAAATAAAGAAGAATAGACAGAGCCGCACAGAGTTAGACAATGTCAAGTTGCGTGCGCATCATGACATGCATACGTCAGTATGTCTGTCAACAGTTGAAGAGAATGTGGTTTCTTTATGACTATGCCTCTGTTGTACTTGCTAAGAATAGGTTAACAGAAAATCCTTTTTAAACTCAAGAATTTTGTGAGATTTGTTATTCATACTATGTACGATGAAATAGTTGAATGTGTAATTTTTTTATTAAAATACTCGGCGCTTAAATAAACACGATATGATTTTTAATTCTGGTTTCATTGATTTATTACCAGGATGATGAGACGTCCTGGTATGGCTGCAATCGTCCGAGTTTTGAATAATTTGTCCCGACGTCCCAATTTGCATTTTTAAGTCCTTATAACTTAATGAGGTATTGGCTCACCGGGACCCCAGGCAATTTCCCAGTTTGCCGCTCCCAATAGGACCGATTTTTCGATCAATGGGGCCGTTCCTTGACCCAATGGAGCCAATTTTATTCCAATTTTTCAGGGCTGGAAAATTTTTCTAGTCCGTTACTGTTAGAACTTATTAAATCTACACATAAATTGGGTCCTAAATCCACCAACTGTATTGTATATTACTAGTGACTTAGATAAATCATCCAGAATTTAAAAAAAATAGAAAAAATATACGAGGTATACCCAGTGGCGGAATAAGCTTTCGCCGGGCCCAAGACATTTTTGATTTACGGGCCCCCAACCTATGATTTACGGGCCCTCAACCTACGTTTTACGGGCCCTCAACCTAGAGGCGTTCAAAGTGAAGAGCAAAAAAAAAGGACCTCACCTCCCAAATCCAAGTGAAGAGCAAAAAAAAAAGGAACTTACCTCCCAAATCCGGGCCCTTGAAAATTACGGGCCCAAGACAAATGTCTTTTTTGTCTCGGGCGAAAGTCCGTCACTGGGTATACCATAAGACAATCTCGTTTTTTAGGGTTTTGTAGGTATGACCACAAAAAAAAACCTAATAATGTCACTCCAATTGTAGCCAAACGGCTGAATATAGAAAGTTGAAATTTGGCATACTTGTACAACTTTTTGACCCACATATAGGAAAACTATAGAGTTCAAAAAAATACAGCGCGGGATAAATATAAACAAATATGTATTTAATGAAAAAATAAATATTTTCTTAAATTTTGAGTGGGGTATCAAATGAAATCTCTTAATGCGTGGATGCATAAACAAATTTTTGTTTTTGAATAATTTTTTTTTTGTTATCAGATTCTTGTCAATATAATGGCAAAAAACTTTTGTCCCTCACCCTATCTCTCAGAGGGGTTGAACTAAAAATCTGAAAAAAATCTCAATAATGTAATTGGTTTTTGCAAAATATTGATTGTTTTGTATCGTCGAAAAAAAATATTTAAAAAAAACTTATTGTGTGGTATCAAAAGAAAACTCTTGAGACGTAGATAAAGAAACGGGAAGTAGTTTTTTATTATTATTATTATTTTTTTTTTTTTTAATACGATTTGTTCCAAAAAATTACTAAAAAGTAAGTGTCTCGTACCTTTTAACCCTAAGGGTTTAAATCAAAGATCTGAAAAAATTCTAAACAATGTATATTGCTATGAACCGGAAACGTACGAGAGGAATTTTTTATCCGATTTCGTTTTTGGAAAATATTACAGTTTTTGTGTTATTGATAAAAAAAGTTTTTTTTTCATTTAAAGTTTATTGTGGGTATATTAAATGGAAGATCTTTAAGTGCAGATTAAGGAACGGTAATTGATTTTTGAAATACATTTCATTTTGACTAAATTTTGCCAAGTATTAAGATTTTCGTTTAATATCTTAGCTAAAATTAAAAAAATATATTTGTATATACTGGATACTACAATGGATACCTTTTGCTATGAGTAGAGAAGAGGTACATAAATTTATTTTGCTAATATCGACTAGGAAAATAAATAAATAAATGGCCTGTTGCTGGGATTCCATTTATAGTACAGAATCGGTTAGTTTTTCATATAGTCGCAATATAAACAATGTCTTTGTAGGCGTTATGCTCTTGCGTGACAAAAGATCGCTCGCAGTGTTGCCAGGTCCGGATTTGAATGATATTTTTGCAATTATACAAAAAAAAAGCGTTAAAATATATATTATGGTATTATTAGAGATATATAACAACTGGTTTTCTTTCATTCACTGACTAAATACCAACAAAACCTTGAAATGTGTGAACATTCACACTTCACGTCATTTTTTTTTACAAAATTTAAGTCTTTTATGTAGTTCAGCATGTACAGTGCATAGTTTTGGAGGTAGTGGCAAAGTAGGAAGTTTTTCCTTATCTTTTTATTCACGATGGTGCTTTGAGAATTACGTTTTGTAGTTGAAATTAACTTGCCAATAAAAAGTTTGACAAACACTGAGTTGATGAACAGGTCACTGTGAATGATTATTCACAAAAAAAACTATTCTAGAAAAACTTGATACAACAATTTTACATTTTTTTTTGCTGTTAATATGAAATGAAAATACCATAATGATAATATAAATATATAAGCAAATATTATGAGCAAAGTTACTTATTTTAAAAGTAAATATTTATTTTTTATCAAATGACTAGCTAAAGTAGTTGTTGATGGTATATATATATATATATATATATATATATATATATACCCATATATATCTAATGAGGCAAATTTGTAGGTGTTATTATATAAACACGTAGAAATATCCTAATATAATATCGACATTTATGGTTTCTAACTTGAGTCTGGCAGAAATTTTTACGATATAAACGATAATTCAGCTGAAATTAAAATGGTTAAACGGGAATAAAAAGGAATAAAACTGCAAATGGTTGAAGATGCTTTAAGAAATCTATTAACATTCTTTAAGGTGTGGAAAATGTTAAATGTATCGTAAAATTTGTTCACAAAAGCATAAACTTGTTAAATTATATATGCTAAATAACAAAGATTTTATTTTATCACAGGTTAAGGTAAAATAGTTACAACGAAAAGAATACTGATAATAGCAGTAATAAAAGCCCTAACAATGGCCGCAATTGACGCTATACGGCAAACGATGCCTTAATCTCCGATATCCACAATTTTCCCCCAACTAATACAATGTTCCGTAACTGCACACCTAACTACCGCGGTCGCGGTTACGGTAAAGTCGTGGTAAGTTGTGGTTACCTGAAAACGCGTTTTAGTTACGGAACGGTAGTCACACCTCACAGTTGATAAAACAGACAACTGAACTTTCATTTTATGGACGTTATAGGTTATAGATATTCTCTTACAAACTTATTAATAAAAATATTTGTTTTATTAGTACTTGTTTACAATGGCACATTATATAAGAACATATCTGATTTTTCCCGATATTATTTTTCACGACATCGATCAATATTAATGAAAATCAGTTACTTACACTCATTCTTACTGTTTTAATTATAGACTATAGTAAAATAATATTATAATTTACTACTTGCACTACAAAGAAACGATTAATTCCCTCCACTTAACTCTCAACTTATTGTAATTGTTCTGAAATTCCCGCCTTTTGTGGTTTACATTAGATCTGAAGTTTGTAATGGGAGGAAATAACCACACTAACCGCGATATTTCCACGGTTAGTTTGGTTACAAAAAAGTAACCAAAATTTTCAGTAAACGCGTTCCGAAACCTAACAATTTTCCTGAAAAGGTTAATGTCGCACACTTTCGGAACGGGAAACTTCAACCGCGGTTACTTTCGTCGAGTAATGGAACATTGTATAAATTGTACCAAAAAATTGATGTAAAGTGTGAATTTTCACACATTTCAGGGTTTTGTACGTATTTACTCAATGAATGATTATTATTAGAAGGCCAAACGATGAATGCCTGTCACTACATAACACAATTACAAGTGTTGGTTTCAAATCCTTTAAGTCATTAGGCACGACAAGAAGGTTGCAGTTAGATTTTTTCTACTGTATATTAATTACACTAAAACTCCTCTAATTTGGTGGTCATATATCTCTAATAATACCATAATATATATTTTAACGATTTTTTTTTATAATCGCAAAAATATCATTCAAATCCAGTCCTGGCAACACTGCGGGCGATCTTTTGTTACACAAGAGCACAACGCCTACAGAGACATTGTTTATATTGCGACTATATGAAAAACTGTCAGATTCTCTACTAGAAATGGAATCCCAGCTACCGGCTAGTTATTTATTTTCCTAGTCGATATTTGCAAAATAAATTTACGTACCTCTTCTCTACTCATAACAAAAGGTATCCATGTATATACAAATATATTTTTCTAATTTTAGCTAAGATATTAAACGAAAATCCTAATTGTATAAATAGATTCTTTGACCGTATTAAATGGTTTGGATGAGTATTAATTTTTTGGGGTATCGGTCTAATAAAACTACGTTCTTTTCTTGTCACTATTTCACAAGAAAAGAACGTAGTTTTATTAGACCGATACCCCAAAAAATTAATACTTATCCAAAAGAAAATCTTAATACTTGGCAAAATTTAGTCAAAATGAAATGTATTTCAAAAATCAATTACCGTTCATTAATCTGCACTTAAAGAACTTCCATTTAATATCCCCACAAAAAAATTAAAATTATTATTATTATTTTTTTTTTAAATAACAAAAACTGTAATATTTTCCAAAAACGAAATCGAATCGATAATTCCTTTCGTACGTTTTCGGTTCATAGCAATATAAGACGTCTACAATGTATAAACACTAAATTCTAACGAAAAGTGAGGGTGAAAAAATCAAATCTCAATCCTGATTTTAGTTTCAATCGTAACTAAAAATTTAATCATGAGTAAATATTTAATTTAGTTACCACTGTGAATAACTGCATTATGAATGGTGTACCTTACTCATTAATCAAGTCTTGAAATTAAATTTTTAATCTCAATCCTCAATCATTAGTTTGATTGCAATTTTCCCAACTCTGGCGCAAAGTTGCCACATTAGCTGACCACTTGAACGCTGTATTTGGTTTTCTGGAAAAGTGCACAGGTCACTAGTTACGAGCAAAAAACTGATTTTGACCAAAACTTTTTGGCTTATAACTTTTTTGTTTCAATTCATACAAGTTTCTAATTACCACGTTCTACAAGTTTTTTTTTTACGAAGAATTTACAGCCGTCTTTAAAATGTTTATAACTCATGTCATTTTCGAGAAATTCATACTAACTTTTTTATATGGGGCTCAAAGTTGTCTCTAAATTCATTAATACTTTTTTCTCTTTCCAATGATATACACACCTAAACACACCTAAATTAAAATGAAAAATAATTGAGATATTAGAAAATGATTGGTTTTAAAACAAAATGTATGTACAGCTATACAATAAATGCTCGAATGTTTCATCTTCAACCTCCAAGCAAAGCTCTATTATTTTCCTACAGTTCAAACCTTTCTAATTTGAGCCAAAAAGAGCCAATTTCCAGAAATTTTCTTGTCATTCGTCCATTTGGTAGTATATTTCCTAGTTGTCCATTGTCTCGTGCTGTCCATATGAAAATGTTTCTGTTCAACCTGCCATCAGCAAGATTTATAACATTTCCAGTCCATTTCTACTTCAGGTTTGAGCAGAAATATATCACATACACCTGTTTGTTTTGTGATTTTTCTTTTGCGATTGGAAAAATTGATACTCATCCATAAAGAGAGCCTGTATAGATCTTTTTATGACACATTACTAGTAATTAATTAAGGCTCAACAATATTTAATCCTTTCTGACTTATATATATAAATAAAGTTTTTTTTTTAAATAGAATTCCATTGCTATTTTATTATTAAGCTCTTATCGACAATGACATGTTTCTATTTCTTATCGGATTTCAACACTGGATAATATATAATACATTCCACAGTCGGTACACATCGATAATGTTCGAGAAAATTGCTTAGTTTTTATCCTCTCATTTAATTCACTTATTTATATTTCTCATTATAATTATACACAACATGGTTAAAGGAATGTGAAATTCTATTAACTGTAATGGAAGAGATAACACTATTTTTTATTTGCAATTAGAAAAATAGTTGACATCATTTTGTTTTATTGTTTTTATGGTAAGTTAATTATTTAATGGGGCCTTAAGAATAGTGTTTTTTTCTAAAATATTGATAATTAGAAAGCATGTGTTCTGGAAATGCATTTCCGCACAAAACTTCACTTGCCACACTAGTAATATTTAGGACAAATATCAACAATCTGTGCCGATATACTCGTTCAAATTTTTCTTTTATGGCAATGTAAATACGTAGAATTATAGTTTGTTTCACGATAAGTTGAAGTGAGTATCTACTTATGGTCCTAAACACAGTGGGTGGTAATTACAAATAACTCTAATCCCTTGTTTGTACCCATAAACTAGCCAGTGATGTATCAGGTATAAATTACATTACACCATGTAATGACACAATTGTAACAAGAAATAAACATAAGATATCATCAAAATAAACTTTATTTTTATTATAAAAACAATTAATTTATAGAACTTATAATTAAATTTAAAACATTACAATTAGTATTTAAAACATTACAATAAAATAAATTTTAAATTAAATAATGTTTAAGATAAAAAAAAAGTCCAAATCATTCTCTGAATCAGTCTCTTAATTAATGATTATAGTACGTTCTATTTGAATATAACTGTCCTCAGTTTTAATAACAAGATTTACACAATTTTTCCAACTATCTACAGGGATATTTTCCACTTCTTTTTTTATAAGTTCTATCACAGTGCCGTTTAAAGTGGGAGAAACATTATTCCGTTTTATTCTCGCCTTTAACTGACTCCACATTTGTTCAATAGGATTGAATAAACAATAATACGGAGGTAGTCATAAAACTGTGTGTCCTTTGCATTGAGCAATATTATCGCAAACATATTCTTTAGAAAAACTATAACTTTTTAATAATTTAATTAAACAATTTTTTTATAACTTTCTTCAAAGTAAATATCATTTTTATATGAAAAGTCTTGGATTTACTTCTTACTGTTTGCACTATTCGGTACTTTATTTAGTTGCCGACTATGGTAACTTGCATTGTCCATAACAATAACACTGTTAGCCGGTATATTCGGGAGTAATTTATTTTCGAACCAGTTTTCGAACATTTCCGCCGTGGTATCGTCATGGTAGTCGAGTGTAGAATATTTGATATTTTTCGCAGAAAGCAAGAGGGCATTCGGTATCCATCCAGTTTCAGAACCTGCATGAAGTATCGTAATACGTTTACCTTTATTAGACGGTGCTCTTGTTTGACATTTGTTTGACGTATCCACCCAACCTTTTGAGTTTATTTCGTACGATATAGAACGTACTATAATCATTAATAGTACGTTATTAATAAGACTGATTCAGAGAATGATTTAGACTTGGATCTTTTTTATCTTAAACATTATTTAATTTAAAATTTATTTTATTGTAATGTTTTAAATACTAATTGTAATGTTTTAAATTTAATTATAAGTTCTATAAATTAATTGTATTTATAATAAAAATATAGTTTATTTTGATGATATCTTATGTTTATTTCTTGTTACAATTGTGTCATTACATGGTGTAATGTAATTTATACCTGATACATCTCTGGCTAGTTTATGGGTGCAAACAAGGGATTAGTGTTATTTGTAATTACCACCCACTGTGTTTAGGACCGTAAGTAGATAGTCACTTCAACTTATCGTGAAATAAACTATACAAGGGGTGATCTTCGAACGTAGTTTCTACACCAATTAAGTATATTATTAACTTCTTTACACATTTAGCAATGAACACTGACAGATAGACATTTTTCTTATGTCATTCTTGTACATTATCTATTGTATCATCTGATATATTTAATTATGAAACACTTTTACACACCTTAGTTTTACCTTGATGATATCATGTTAATAAATTTATTTTTAAATATAAATTGCAAGATCAAAAGTGCCGATGACAGAACAATAAATAAGAATCATTTGTTAATTAAATTAAGTGGGATAGGTCAGGTTCTGTGGTCATAAGCACCTACAATTATAAATGTCTTACTCAGACATAACGTTGGAAGAATGCTGAAGAGATACCAATTACTTCCTCTGCCCAAAATAGTTGCCAATTTTACTAGTCTAAATTTTGTTATAGTTATTAAACTTAACTAAACATTTAATATAAACAATAATTAGAGATTTTTATTAGTACTTATCAGTGGCGCAGCCAGGATTTTGTCTTGGGGAGGGCCGAATCAAATTTTGAGGGCACGCGGGCCGCTTACGGCCCTCAACATTATTTTTTATGGCCCCTGAAGCAGTAATCAAAATCACTTGAGCTTATTTAGGAGAGAAATATATTTAAAAATGTATAATATACTCTCTTCCCATTTTCTGTTATTAAAAAATGTCAAGAAACCCTTCGGGATTTACGACTTCGGTTTATTTAAGTTCCATCACTGCTTATCATTTTGTATGTAAAATAGACTGAGACCAAATCAGTTCGACACCCCTGCTGTTGGATATTGATTTTTATATCAAATAATAATTCCATTATTTGTTGATAAAAAAATGTAATTGTTAATCCATGTATCAAAAACTTTCACTTGATTTTTTCTTCGATAAATACATATCTATTTATATTTTTCGCGGGATATATATATTTTTGAAGTCTCAGTATTTTTCTTACTTATGTTCAGTTCTCTAAATCAGCCGCTTGACCACAGTTTGTACCGAACGAACAGACTCGTGTGAAGGTTATACCGAAGTCAGATTTCCACTTTATTTTATCTGAATCTAGTAATTAGTTGTTTAAAACAGTTTTATCATTTGACTGGGCGAATGTTTTAGTCGATGTGTCAGAGGAAAAAAGGATCAACGCTCCCCTTCATATAATTCGTTGGAGCATATTTGGAAAGTGATGTATTTTCATTTGAACAATAACGGCACCTATCAAGAGTAGGCAATCTTAAAAAATGTTTATTTATACGAAAAAAAAAAAATAAATAAAAAATGCCAATTTTGTTTACAATGAAGTAATTTAAAAATTAACTACTTTTGTGGTTAACAAATTTTATCTTCAACTCCCCGAGCAGCGCCGTGTAACCTGCTGGTTCTGGGGGGAAGGCACGTCCCCCCCCCCCCCCTTTACAACAGTTGCCTTTTACAAAAGTTGCCAAAAAAAAAGAAACAATATTTATAATTACAGTAAACCTGTTGTCAAAAATTATTTTTATATTAACATTAATTAAAACTGTAGTTATATAAGATGATTCAGTTAAATAATTTTCTCACGAACTTTAGCAAGTTATTGGTCCTGTTATGTGAAAAAACTTAAATTGGTTCATTTCTCTCGCTACTACATCCAGTTATTTAATGATTCTTGAATGAATTCCTTAATTTCCGGAGGAACTGCAATTTATATAAGTTTCTATTCAGTTATCTGAAACTTTTTTTATCTATTTTATGTTGAGAAAAAGTTTTCCAAGAGTGTTTTTTAGAACTGATAAATTTTTTGTATCTTTCGTCTTATGTACACCGACTTTTATGTTACTGAAAGATTTAAAAGTTACCCAAATTTTTTATTTCTTTTACTTTTGTTAGTATTTTTTTGTGATACATTATTTATTTAAATAGGAAAATTGATTTATCAAAAATTCAAAACTATAAAAAAAAACCTTCAAATTTTACTTTCTAGGTTCTGTAAATATTTAAAACCAGTTATAAGTTATTGATGGTTTTAAAAACAAAATTAATATTGAGAAGTGACACGCTCGAATACGCTAACTGGCGGCCAAATTATTGTATTAAATTCTGCAGTACAGTTTGAATTTATTACTTATATTTTTGTATTAAATTTTTGTTTTAATGTCGACAGAAGTTATGAAAAACTATAAAACCAGAACAAATTGTAGTGTTTTTGGCTATCATTAAAGAGAGGACAAAAATAGGCATATTTTTTACTGTCCCTAAGAAAATGGAGTGAAAGTTAATTTTAAGTTTAAATTTTCGCGAGATGATTCTGTTGTTGAAGGATTAGAAATAGAAACATACGGTTTATATTTTTGGAATTTAGACTTTTATGTACCTAAATATTTTGCCAACCGGCGTGGCGTAGTGGTAACACATGTGCTCTGCGTTGCTAAGGTCTTGGGTTCGAAACCTGTTCAGGCATGGAATGTTTCAAAGAATAAAAATTGTCCTGGTTAATTGACGAGGCAGCAAAGGCCATAACAAAAAAATAATAAAACAAGTATCTCGAGTCATCGGCCTTTATTTAAATAATAAAATTGACGCAGTTCTTCAGAGAAATCCAGACCTTCGTATATTAACTAAAATTTATTTCGATGACTGCTTCGATTTTTTAAAACCATATTTTAATCAATATCGAAATTATAGTTGCAGAGCCGCCCTCATTACTTGTGAAGTCGAAAGAACTTTTTCAAGATTTAAAAATATTCTTACGCCAAGCAGAAATAGTTTTTCTAACGAAAATTTAGAAAAAGTCTGCATTATAACTTGCAATTTTGACAAATTCATATAAGTTCATACAATTACCTTTTTTTATTAGGTGTTTTTTTTTTTCATATTTATCCTAACATTTTCTTTTTGGTCGTCTACTTCAAGTTGAAAACTATATATGAAAAACCTCAATACGGTGACTATGGTCGATGTCTAACACTGTATTTATTTATTTATTTATTTATTTTACATCGGCCTATTTCTGCAACGAGGCTAATCGCCGATGCCAGTGGGGAGCTCCTACACCTGGATGAGGGGTGAATGATTGTGAAATGAGAGTAATGTAAACATATTATTCTCGCCCGAATAATATCACCGACGGAGAATCGAACTACCAACAACACAATCTAGACTGTTTTTCACCAGTCCAAACTGCTACGATTTAATGCGGTCGGCCACTCCGTCGGCTCTAACACAGTAATTAGGGTCTTCATAGTTAAATTTAATTGGAATACAAGAGATTAGACTCATTATGAGCGTATTAAAAATGTATAAAGTACGAGGTTCCGTTTTGACAAGTTCGGCACATAAAATAGTTTTTATTGACAAAAAACGACAGTTATGGCTTAGGCCTAGCTATATCCTAGCTCTAATTATGACTAGGGTCCGGCAAAAATATGCAACGGTACTTTTGCCATAGGCGTGCTATTTTAAACTTTATTTTAACAAAAAACAAAAGAATAAAACACTTGTACCGCAATGAATTCTTATCTTAATAACGACACCTCATTATTTTGGGATTATATCCGAGATAGGTAATTCCGGTCACTCCTTTGCCATTGGTCAGCTTTTGATAAGATATTAAATTTTTATATGCTACAATATTTGTCAGCAGGGCACATTACAAATACATATAATTTTATTTCTACAGATAACACATGTGCCGATTTTTATCGAAAAACACCTAACTAAAGTACCTTTGCATATTTTTGCCGGACACTAGTTATGACCAAATAACAGCGAAGTGAAAAATAAATTTATTTACATTGTATTATTCTGTTTATGTAGCCAGAGCCGCAGTAAGGAAAACTTAAAAAGGTCCTCACTTTCGCAATGTGGCGCCCCTTAGTCAAGCAAATCGGTGCCCTTTTCCTTAGTGCGCTAGGGGCCGTCGCCCCCTCCGCCCCCCCTTACTGCGGCTCTGTATGTAGCAAAAGCTAAATAAACTTTAATCTAATCTAATCTTAATACAATCTTTGAATCATTAGTTTAATGAAGTTATTTATGTATGTGGACACTTTTTGTGTAAATTTAAAAACACCTTTCCCTCAATATCTTGTAATAGATTTATTGAAAACCCTTCGTGCGATAAAAAGCGAATCCTATGATAATAACAAAAGCCCCGTTCTAAATCTGTTAGGTATTCCACGTAGTCCGATCGTCAAATGAAGTAAACGCAATACAATGCGAACGGATTCTGGGCTAAGGATTACAGTAGATCGAACAATTTAAATGCGTCCTCACGCGTATCGTCGCATCTAACGTACGCACGCTGAACAAACACCAACCAACCAGATCATTAAGCAGCTGAGTAGATCTTCAATATAGATCGAGAACTGATCTACAACCTAGATCATTAACTTGAAAGATTCCGCTTGTACACACTCAATGGCGGAGAAATGAAATACCAATGGAACATATAGCACAACTTACAATTTTTAGGGTTTTGTAGGTATGACCAAAAAACCCTTATACCGTCATTTTGTCGTCTGTCTGTCTGTCTGTCTGTCTGTCTGTCTGTATGTTCGGTAAAAATTGTAGCCAAACGGCTAAACCTAGAGAGTTGAAAATTGGCATGCTTGTACAACTTTTTGACCCGCACATAGGAAAAATACTAAAACATCTAAAAAACATATCCCCCTAAAAATATAAACAAATATGTGCTCATCGAAAAAAAAAATATTTTTTTTAAATTCTGAGTAGGGTATCAAATGAAAGCCCTTAGTACGTGGATTAACGATCAAAATTTTATTTTTGCAAAATAAATTATTTTGAGGCGATTTTTGCCAAAATTGTGCAAAAAAATTTTTGTCCCACACCCTGTAGCCCAGATGGTTTAAACTAAAAATGTGAAAAAATTCTAAGTAATGTATAATGGTGTGAACCGGAATAGTACAACAGGAATTTTTGATCAGATTATGTTTTCGGAAAATAACGCATTTTTTGTGTTTTTAAGTAAAATATGTAATATATTTAATCCGCTATTTAACATAGTAAACTAGTGATCCTGTATAGCACAGTGGTAGCGTTGTCGCTTAGTGAGTTGAAACTACTGTAAGAAACTGTGTTCGAATCCCGTCAATTTTTATTTTTTCAGTTTTTTTTTGCATTTTTATTTTGTTTAAATTATTTTGTCAAAATTCTAGTTATATTTTGGTAAATGTTGCATTTAATTTTTAAAAGCGTAAATTTAATTACCAGTGAGAAGTGTTGAAATTATAATTTAATTCTATATTTGAAGGTATCAGAGGGCGAGGCTTATGATTTAAGCAACTAATGGAAGCCATAGGCGCAATTTTCAAAATCTTAACGAACCTCGCTATATAAAAAAAATACTGCACATATTTAGAAACTTAAATAATGGTATTAGGCATTCGAATTAAAATTCATAAAAAAATATTTTGACATAAAATTTGTTTTGGCATCCCAAATAATCATCACACAGTTAATAAATACCTGCGAAACCCTGAAATGTGTGAAAATTCACGGAATCACCTAGCGCTTGCGCACTTATAAAAAAAGAGTTTAAAAAGAACTCAGAAGGGAACTCAAAAATTCTGTTGAAGCGATTTTTTGTGAAGTACGCAAGCGCTAAGTGATTCCTTTCCGATTCCGAACTCTGTTGTAACAAACCTTATGAATAGACCTAATATTTGAAGTATCATTGGAATATTCTCCTCTGCCGCACCGGTCAACTTTCGCTGTTCCGACAGTATCGATTACTTTCTTTTGATACTAATATTTTAATATTCAATACTTTTTGTTTCGATATTTGGTAGTAGGTAATATTTTACTACAGAACTGTAACTATAACTGAAAATTTTCTCCGGGGGGGTATTTTTGTCACCCGGGGGGGAGGAACTCCTCCGGGGACCCCCTTGGATTCAACACTGCCAATGTTATGTGATTTAACCAACATCAAACTATTGCTCAGTTCGTACATTTATTTACTGAATGTTGCTAAGGTTTTTAGACGTTGGCAGGTTTAGATTTTACTCTTCAGTCGTTTTTAAGTCAGGTTAGACATTTAAATGAGGTTAAACTTTATTTTTAAATCTCTTTTTAGAAGTAGTTTGATATAACCTAACTTTTTTGACAATTAGCGAAGTGGCAACAAGAGAAGTTTTTCAACTGTGACGTCATCTCGTTGTTATGGTAAATGGAATCTAATACTTGTTTCTTTGACTGTTCTATGTATCTGTCATTGTCTATCATAGTGCTCTCTCTGTGCACCACATAAAGACCACCCTGTTACGAGATATTTACCACATAATACATGTTCTCATTGATTAAAAAAAAAAAAAGAACTTAAACCGTGTTTCTGGCTACTGCTACGCCTCTGGTGTACTTCTATAGAATCTACGTACTGTATGCTCGTATGTTGAAACCGCAGATCCGTTGATAACAACTATGATAGTGAATTTATAGTTAATGTTTTGTTACACTATCATTAAATTGCACTGACAAACCGTGTATCTATTAATTTAATATTAATTATGAATTTATAATCCATAGCACTGTTGTTAGTTTCTCTTGGCTACTCGCGTGATTACCATTAATTTTTGTACACTGCTTTCAACCTAGTTATTAGTTATTGTCTTTATCAATTCTGGAAATAATTTTATGGAAATAAGTGTTAATAATTTTTAAATGAAATAAGAAAAATAGAAAGTTACACAACTGTAACTACAAGTGTGTTTCAAGTTGATTGAACGTGCACTACTATTACTTCTTCTTCCTGCCAATATTATCATGCTATTTGGGGTCTGGGATCTTCTTGTTTAGTTCGAAGTTTCCATATTATTCGGACTTCTGTTGCTGTGTAATCTGAAGCCTTCAGATTTTGTCATCCATGGTAATTTTCAACTTCCAGGTCCCACTTTATGGTCTTCTCTGTCGAGAGTTTTTCGTATTATGTAGTCTTCATTCTCTTCTTGATGTGTCGTATCATCCTGATCGGTTTTTCTTAATTTTTCTGGAAAAACCGTTGATCTTGCTACTACGTTTCAGTTTTTTATTTGCCGCATGCATAATATAATAGACGGCACATTACTGAATATCGATATTCCAACCAACTAAATAGTCGGCAGTAACTAAAAAGATAAAAACATACCTCGAAATCCCTAAAAATTAATGAAAAATAGAACTTGTTCTATTTTCAAAATAAATGGAATCTGAACACTTTACACACATCAATAAATTGACGGTAAACCTTTTCAATTTCTTGATCATTAAATTGAACTGTGTAAAACCCACTTTAGGCATCTCATATACTTTTATTTTTTTATTTTAAGTTCTACTGGTTTCATTTGTAATTATTTCTTGAACGTTACATTAGAATTCATTTGTATTTTAAAATAATATCAATAAAGGATGTTATGTCTACATCCTCATCTACATCTTCAGAGAAATAAAACTAGAAACTACCGTCCTCCCAATAAGGATAATTTTAATAACATAATAACACAAAAGATGGCAATAATTCCAGTCAATCTTGTCCAAGATAAGACCAACAATTGAATATAATAGGCAATATTAATAATAAATGACGGGCATAAAGTCTCATTGAATAATAATAAAGAAATGAAAATGAAAGTATCCAACAAAACATAATATAAAATAAAACTACACACACAGGATAATAAAATAAAATAAGACTTATTTTGTATAATCTAAAACAGCCCACGGGCCGTATTGTAACATTTATAATATAACCAAGAAATTATTAACACTTATAATAAATCATCGCGTATCTGATAACTGTATAAAATTAGTATTTGCACAAGAAAATATGTAACATGATTTTTAACAGGGTAGGTATTACAACGTTTTAGTCAGTCATTATTTAACGCCCACTGACTGCATTGTACAGTCTACTGTTGAATGCAGGACCGGCACAGAAGGAATCGCTTCAAGAAAATCAGGTCTTCAGGAAACACCAAATTCATAAAAAATAAATTCAATACTCATTTACGGTAAATATTTTAATTTAAAGCTATTTTTTTTCTGCTAAATTTTAACCCTGGTGTGCCATGACATTGGAGATTTTTATAGTAAACAGTGGCATCATGACACACTATTTTTAATAATTTGTTAATTTCAGTAGAAAAAATAAACATACAAAATTAAATATTGACTAAATTTAGTTTTTATGAAATTATTGAATTCAAAATAAAATTCTGAACATTTTTTATATTTAATTTTTTTCTGTATAACCAACGAGGAAGCATATATCTGTTTTTACATGTTAAATCCCTATATGTACCTGGTCAATTCAAAAGCATGTATACGTATGCATAAAAAATCATATAAAATATAGTTTATGATTTAATATGTATTAGTAAAGTAGAAAAAAAAACGTTTGATGTGCTGTACAGAACACGCGAGGTTCTTGCATTCTTATTAATTCTTTAAAAATATAAAAATTTCTGTTACCAAACGTGCACTTCGCAAGTTTTTAACCGCAAACGACTGCAGCTCCGAAAGTGTATAAGAAGCCGTTACCCCCTTTTAATGCCAATCGTCACATTATCTTGACAATTCGACCTGCCAGTGTCCTAGCACATAGTACATCACATTTTGAAGAATTTTTTATTTTGAAAAATTTAGATTTGTAATATTTTTTCAAAATTTCTAATAATTCTATCTTAAAAACGGTAAAAGATAGATATGCGGTTTAAAAATTTGAAACGCTTATACCTTGTTTAGAGTCGAAGAAAAATAAGGCCTTAAACACCCAATTTTTTTAATGTATATGACTGATTAAGCTAAATCCTTGAAAATGGCAAAAAATCGAAAAAATCTTAAGGGATACGTTCAGATTTTTTTGATTTTTTTTTTTTTTTTGAATTTTCGAATTAATTTATAATTCCAACAATTCCCACTAGTTATTAAATTTACGCTTATAAAAATTAAATGCAGCATTTGCCAAAATATAAATAAGATTTTGACAAAATAATTTAAACAAAATAAAAATGCAAAAAAATGACAGAAAAAATTAAATTGTCTCCAGCCCGGAAGCGAACCCTAGTTTGCAACTTAGGAAGCGAGAAGGCTAACCATTAGACTATGAACGCTTACTGGTTTACCGTGTTACATAACGTATTAAATATTTTACATCGCCAATCAAAAAAATACAAAAAATGCGTTATTTTCCGAAAGCATAATCTGATCAAAAATTCCTGTTGTATTATTCCGGTTCACACTAATGTACATTTCTTAGAATTTTTTCAGATTTTTAGTTTAAAGCATCTGGGCTACAGGGTGTGGGACAATTTTTTTTTGCACAATTTTGGTAAAAATCGCTTCAAAATAATTTATTTAGCAAAAATAAAATTTTGATCGTTAATCCACGTATTAAGGGCTTTCATTTGATGCCCTACTCAGAATTTAAAATATATATATATATATATATATATATTTTTTCGATGAGCAGATTTGTGTTTATATTTTTAGGGGGATATTTTTCTTATATGTTTTAGTATTTTAGTTTTAGTATAAGCATGCCAAATTTCAACTCTCTAGGTTTAGCCGTTTGGCTACAATTTTTACCGAACAAACAGACAGACAGACAGACGACAAAATGATGGTATAAGGGTTTTTTGGTCATACCTACAAAACCCTGAATAAGAGTGTAAATAATTAACACGAAAAGCGAGGAACTTCATGGTACATTAAAAGTTAATTTTTTAGTGTACCAAGTCCCTTTAACACTACTTTTTTTAGAGTGAATATGTGAACAAGCTCGATTTTTTGTGGTCACACTAAGGCGATGCTATTTTTCTGAGACCATATTCATTATTAAAAAATGCATGTAATTTTTTATGTAACATTCTTGTTCATTTGTATAAATTTAGCCCGGGGCTAAAAAATATAGATCCAGCCCTGAACGGTTGTATTTGCTCTGGTAAACAGTACGCAAGAACAATAGGAACAGAATGTGGATCTCTCATCGACTCCCGGCAAAAATCATGAGTTATCCGTCTATTGTATGGCTTGTATGCGCCGTCGCCGTGCTATATAGGTCCCCTCGGATTAAATATTGTTTTTAGAGACATTTTAACTTTGTTGTTACGCACTTTGTTTTGGTCTTATTTTTTATTGTACTCCTGTAATGGACGAGTCATTGTTGCTAAACTAAATTGACAGTGGGCTTGGATTCAGATGATATCTTTATATTTACGCCAGATTAAAATCTTTGATGCTGAAAATAAAATGGCAATTTTTAAATTATATCCGACATTACTTTTTTTGTACATACTTCAGTTTTAGAGTATTCGCAAAACAAAAGTGGCGTTATTGTTTTTCAAAATATACTCCATGAAGATCAATACAGTTTTGCATGCGTTTGAACCAATTTTCGAAACATTTTTCCACTCCGATTGATGCTTTTTTCACTACGATTGTCAAATTATGTGGGATCTAACGCGATCAAATCTTTTTTACGGCCAAATATTCATGCAATAATAAATGTATGCTGGTCCCACTAATGCCCAAGGATACCTCAATCTCACGATAAGTCACATGACGATCTTGCAGTATCTGTTCACGCACAGCATCAATGTTTTCCGGAACAACCTCCGAATTTGGACGACCTTCACGAAATTCGTTCTTAAGAGAACTACGGCCACGATTGAAGTCGGCAAACCGTTGATAAACAGTAGTCCTTGATGGTGCTTCATCGCCATCGAATTACATTCATCGATGCACTGTTGTTGAGTTAATCCAAGTCGAAAGTTGTAAAAAATAATCGCTCGAAAATGTTCACGATTTAATTCCATTTTTAGCCGAGATGATTTTTACTTGCCCGACCTTAATATATAAGGGGCAAGTATTGTAATCGCGAAAATTTTCGATGGCGAGATTTTCACTGATGACCACGTTTCATGGTCCAGGGAATCCAAAAAACCTATTTTCGAAGTGCCGTCCGTATGTGTGTGTGTGTGCGTGTGTGTCTGTGTGTATACACGATAACTCAAAAACGGTTAAACTTAAAGAGTTCGTTTTGGTACTTAAAAAATCTCCTAATAATTGGGAAGAACCCTATTGTTTTTTATTAAAATCCGAAACCGAAAAAGTTATTAAACTTTAAAATTTTAAAAAATTCGTAGCTAGTAAACCAAGCCTTGGACAAAAATGTGTATCGGACATAATTTGATGTATTTTTGAAGATTTACCTAAATCTTCTTTTAAATTTAAAAAAAATATATTTCTTTTTTATGTATTTTTTTTATTATTATTATTTTTTTTATGGGAGAGCAAGTCTAGCAGAGGTCTCCCTTCGCCACTGGTTTTCAAGTTACTGTAAACAACACAAATAGCGCTCGTACGTCAAAACGTTCTGAGTACGTATACCGTCAAAAATGTCAAACTTGCCTCAAAGATGACAGCATTAGTTTAGCGTAATCCCGAAGTATAAGAGGCAACTCTCATAGCCATGCACAATTAAATTAATTTTGTTAAATAAAATAAAATTATTTTTCGTTTTCATTTTATATCAAACTAATAAAAATATATATCTATTTATTTATTTATTTATTTATTATAATTAAGGACACTACAGACCAATGGTCCCAAATGTGCCCATACATAAAAGTAAATATACATTCACAACTTACAACCTATATTTAACAATATGTGTATACATATATAAACTTATAAATATTTATTACACATGTAACAAAATCAGACAAATAACTAAAAAATAGAAAATGTGGAGGTAGAAAAAAAAAATTATACGCTCAAGATAAACTTTTTGAACACAGCGAAATTCATATAAAACAAGTCAATGTCTTCATTCATTTGCAGAGTCTGGTTATAAAGTGATACCATCCGGTTAAGGGGGCTCATTCTGTACTGATCGGTTCTAGCGTGCCGAACTTGAAATACTATATTTTTCCTTCTAGCTCCAATGCGTGGAATTTTGATATTAATCTGAGAAAGGATTTCCGAACAAAACAGACCGCCATTTAGTATTTTGTGCAGCAGAAGTAAGCTGCTAGTATCACGTCTTTTACTTAATGCTACTACTGAATATTTTGCACGTAATACCTCAGATGCTTCATATCTAGGATATAAGCCTGTTGCTCTAAATTCCACACTTCGCAAAAATTTCGTTTGCACTGACTCAATCAGTTTTATATATTTAAAATGAAAGGGAGACCAAACCACAGACCCATATTCCAACCTACTTCTTACCAGACTATTAAATAAAGTTATATACGTCTGTGTTCTCCGGAAATCCCTTCCCATTCTCAATATAAATCCAATCAACTTATAGCATTCACTGACCGTTTTTGTTATATGAGTAACAAAGCAAAGACTTTCATCAAAAATTATGCCTAGATCTTTAATTATTTTGGTTCTTTGCAGGCAAGTGTTACTCATTTTATAATTAAATAGCAAAGGGGATTGGTTTCTAGCAAATGACATAATTTTACTTTTAGTAGGATTAAAAGATAATCCTGTACCAGAGCACCAATCCGACAGTATTTCAAGATCGCATTCCAGAGTCAGACAGTCTGCAGTACTACTAATTATCTTATACAATTTTATATCATCTGCAAACAAAAGGATAGAACTTTTCAAGATACGCTGTGGAATATCTAGAATGATTTTTCTTGACCATTCATCTTCGCAAATACTCGTTATAACATTCATTCCATTTTGAGCCATCATTTCTATTAGTTCTGTCAGTCGTGTCCATGAAGACATGTATTCCTTCCTTCAACATATTATTTATGAATATAAGTACCCTAAGGGTGAAGGAGGTCTCCACTGCAGTTTAAAGAAAGTGGCGCCCTATTCTTTACGAGTTCGTGGGTGTTCCAGATACAAGTTATTGGGTGTATTTTTAACATGCTATTGGATGCTTTACATGTAATACCATCGGCAGTTTCCATACTTGGTGGGTTTGGCATATTGTTAGAACAATGCCCTAATAACTTTTCAGACTTTTTATTTGGGAATTTCATTTCTGTATGTCAGATATAATGTATATGTACATGACTTAATTGGCTTCTTGGATGGAAGGTTACTGTTGAGTTTTTTTCTAAAATAAATGCTTTGTTCTCATATATAAGTCTGCCTCATATTTTTTTATCATATGTATCTTTACAACTTATACATACACTACCGCTCAAAAGTTTGGAAGCAGTCGAGTTTTTGTTAAAAAAACATAGAGAAAAAATAATTTCAAACCTTTATTCACAATATAATTAACAATTACATTAAATTAAACTTTTACCAACTATAATCTGTCAATATTGTCTTAATTATACAAAAGCTTTATTTATATTTTTGATTCATCAAATTGTCCACCTTTATTTTTAATCACAGCTGCGCAAATTTGGGGCATTCTGTTTATTAATTTAGCAAAATATTCGCTATCTGATGAGTACCATTCTGTATGCAGATACTCCCACATCTGTGTTAACTCTTCTGTCCAACTCGTCCCAAACTAGCTCAATTGGTGACAAATCAGGTGATTGGGATGGCCATAGCATAATTTCTATAAGTTTTTCTTGTTTTTTCCTCATTCAAATAGGACATACACAATTTTCATGCATGTTTCGGACCATTATCCTGTTGAAATATGAAATTTGTTCCAATAATTTCATTTCCAGAAGGCAAAGCGTGATCCTGCAAAATTTGTAAATATCCTTCTTTGTTAAGTTTGCCATCTATTTTTACTAATTTTCCTGGCTTATTATTCCTGAACCATCCCCAAACCATTACGTTACCTCCACCATGTTTAATTGTTGGCACTGTACACTCTGGCAAAGCCCTTTCGTTCTTAGATCGTCGGACAAACATTCTTCTGTTAGAACCGAAAATTTGAAATTTGGATTCGTCCGTCCAGAGTACATTTTTCCATTCTTCAAGTGTCCAATCTCTATGAGTTTTAACCCAAACCAACCTGTTTTTCTTATGTTGTTTTGTTAATTTCGGTTTTTTAGCTGCTACACATCCTCGGAGACCGGCAGAGTACAGTCGTCTTTTAACTGTTGAAACTGACACTTTACTTGGACGAATTTAATTTAATTTCGCTGCAATTTGGGAGACTGTTAAACGACGATATCGCTTTGATGTTACTTTTATAAATTGATCTTCGGTTTTTGTTGTAATTTTGGATCTCCCACTACGTTTCCTGTCTTGATTACTGTTGATTTCTTGTTGCATTTTTAATGTATAATGAACCCCTTTTGCAGAGCGTCCATTATCTTTAAACATAAATAAAAGTAGTTATATCGTACAAATTCGATTAAAAACATATAAAAGTATATTTACTTGTTGAAAATGAAGAAAATATATCATAAAAATCGATTTCATCAATATATATTGACATTATTTTCAATTTTTCGCAAAAAAATTAACTGCTTCCAAATTTTTGAGCGGTAGTGTACCTCAAATCTATCATCTAGTGCATGCATCCACTAAATACGACTAAATAGAAAATTTCGTTAGTACCTTTTTTGTGAGACATTTTTTCCTTATGAAAATTGTTTAATTTATATAAAACAGGACTCGAAATGGAAAATTTCACTATCCGGAGCGCTACGAAAATATGTGAAGTGTGAATTGTCACACATTTCAGGGTTTTGTAGGTATTTAATAAGTAAAACACAATACTGGATGTCTAGGACAATATTTTTGCTATAAACACAGCAAAATCGACAATTTTTGATGGTCATGAGTTATTTGAGGACTAAGAGCTTCCATTTAATTTTTACCGATCGCCCACATATATAAGGAAGGTATTGTGATCATACCGATTTTGACATTTCGAGATTTTGATGGATCTCCACGAATTGAGGTCCCTACATAACGTTTTGACTATTTCTAGCATGATGTCTGTCTGTGGCACGAGTCAATGGTACGAGTTGATCAACTTTTGGTAAAAATCGGTTGACTGAAAATGGGAGTTTACTCGTGCCGATCTTAAGATTTTTGCAAATATTTCATAACAGAAAAATATTTCGAAAAAAATTATTTAACAAAAATTGGTATTAAAGCAATAACTAACAACTTTTATTTGAGATATTTTTTGATAAAACGAATAAATTTTGAAAATTTTTTCGAAATTTTTTCTAAATATCTATTTTTTCATACTTATATGTAACGTTTCCATGGTCATGATAAGTAATATATCTGTTAGAAAATATTGGGCCAAGTTATTTCTACTCTGCTGCTAAAATGTATTTTATACAAGTACTTTGTGATGGCGGTCGGTCCTGTGGTGCCACAGCTGATTTTTTTAAACTAAATTTAATTAATTTGGTCACAGTAAAATACAAATGCAATGAAAAATAGGCAACATATTTTTCAATTTCACTATTAACAATGTGCTATTAGTTTTATAAGTACTTTACTACTATAAATAAGTTATTCCTCTTTGATACCTTAAAAAGAAGACGTATAATAGTAGGCGAATTTTACACATATGAACTCGATTCTAAGCTGTTAATTTTTTTATTTTATTATTATTTCAAAAAAAGACATACACTACCTCAGGGGCGCACACAGATTTTTTGCTTGGGGGGGGGGTCCAATTACCAATTGTACATAATTTTTAATAACACAGGGCAAAATTTCAAGTGAAGAACAAAAAAAAAGTCCTCACTTCTCACAGTACGGGGGGGGGTCCGGACCCGTTGGACCCCCCCTTGTGTGCGCCCCTGCACTACCTTAGCCATAAATACAAACAATCCATAACATTGTTAGCCATAATTTACCCATGAATTAAAAAAATTATTAATTTATTCAAAAACACATAAACTGCAATATTTGGCAAAAACGAAATTTAATCAAAAATACTCGTACGTTTCTGGTATAGATCAATGTACATTAATTAGAATTTTTTCAGATATTTGTTTTAACCCTTATACTAAAATTATACAAGTGTGATTTCAGATGGATGTAATTTTGTCCTTCTGTTCTTCACTCTTTTCATCCACTGAACATCCGGGTAAACATCCCTTAGAATATAAAGAGATTATTTCGCATAGTCACTATATAATCGCAGCCAATTTTTCAGTGCATTTTTTACCACTCCGTACTCATGAGTCCCCTATCAAAATTGCGCGATTATTTTGCAAATTATTTTGGAAATACAATTATTCCTTGCACGCTAGGCCTCTCTTAGTTTCAGTAGAAAGTACACTGAAAGACAGTCAAATAGATTTTAGTGTTACCAATAGTTTTCTTTCAAATCCATCCAAAAATCTCTCGTCATTTCGTCCGATTCTCATTCCGCTCGTCTGCCCAAGTGTTATTTACACCAATGTTTTTGAAAAAACACAGAAATAAATAAATAAAAACAATTACACCATCTAATGACGTGTAAACTAATTCTTTTTCAACAAAAAACTTAACAGTTTAAGAATGTTGAATGAACAAACAATAGTTTGTTTTTTCTTCTTCACGGATTCACGTGTTTCGTTAACGCGCTCTATTGTCAAGAAAATAAATTACAGAATCACAGTGTTTCAAATTTCAATTGATACGTCAATATATATAAATAATGACAGGTAATCAGTGTAATTAGTGATGAAAAGCAATTAACTGGCCACCCACTTATGACTAAGATGACCTTCGGCAAATATCTACACACAATGCAATTCTTGTTATCATTATTTTACATCGCAAGAATAAGATGTGTGGAGCATATTTGCGTTGGATGAAAGAATTTCTCTTATGTTCAGAATAAAACTAAATAACTAAATAAAATACAAAGTATATTTTTCTAAATGGAAAAAAAATACAATCTATTTGTGACAGTAACGAAATTAATATCGTCTTAGGCCCGGTTTTTCCAACCATTGATAAACTTTACTATCAATGGGATAAGTAGTTATCAAGGGTATAAACGATTTTTTGCATATTTCCAATTATTTATCTATAGAGCAACAAGATTCACCACATGATATGTTATTCCCACCGTGTAGGTACTGATAAATGTTATCCATTGGTTAAAAATGGAAGATTTTGACACAACGCTGCTAATACCAATATAAAGAAAGAAAAAAACATCGTAAAATATTATTATCAATCAGAATAGTTATCTACAGGTTATTTCGACATCGACATCTACCTTTGAAACTAATCCGGACTGACATTGTTCCAGTTCCGAAGGGTAAGAGCGGCTCTGTGACATCCAGCGAGAATTATCGCCCTATCGCGATATCTACTGTCTTGTCTAAAGTTTTTGAAAAACTTCTCATGACAAAATTCGTGGATAAAATATAGTATGTCGACAACCAATTTGGTTTCAAAAAATTTCATGGCACAGATATGGCGATATAT
Organism: Liopterus haemorrhoidalis; assembly: GCA_963971575.1. Taxonomy (NCBI): domain Eukaryota; kingdom Metazoa; phylum Arthropoda; class Insecta; order Coleoptera; family Dytiscidae; genus Liopterus; species Liopterus haemorrhoidalis. The sequence goes on from OZ020613.1 coordinate 8,193,338, forward strand.
TTGTTGAAGTCAACTATAATGCAGTACCTACAGCGAGAGACGCCCGTATTCGCGTGCTTATTAGACCTTAGCCGCGCTTTTGAACGGGTGGATAGAGGAAAACTTCTACAGATACTCTTGAAGAAGAACGTCTGCCCTCAAATAACCTCTGTACTGCACCATTGGTTTGATAGAGAACAAAACAGAGTTCGCTGGGGCACAGCTAAATCTAGTGCGTTTATACAAAACACAGAAGTACGACAGGGTGGCCTGTTATCACCTTCCTTGTTCAACATCTACATGGATGATCTGAGTCGACGGCTGAACGAGGAAAGGATTGGCTGTATGGTTGGTTCATCACTTGTTAACCACATCAGCTATGCTGATGACATGGTGGTCTTTGCACCATCTTTGGCTGGATTGAGGAAATTGCGGGCACTGTGTGAATCTTATGCTCTAGAGCATGGCCTAATTTATAATGTTAAAACAGAGTTTATTGTATTTCAGCCCAAGAATAAAAGAGATATACACTGCCCGACATTTCACTCAATGGTCAGTGTGTTAAGAGAATACCTTCTGTATGTTATCTTGGTCATATCATCTGTGATGATTTAAATGATACAGCTGACATTGTTAGGCAATGTCGCTCTGTATGTGTTAAAGCAAATATGTTGAACCATAGATTCTTTAGATGCAGTACTGTTGTACGTAAATACCTCTTTAATACGTTTTGTGGCAGTATGTATACATCTGCTCTTTGGGCTAACACCACCAAAACCGGTATTCGTAAATTAGTAGTTTGCTACAACAATGCATTTAGAGTTATCAATGGGTTTTCCAAATATTGTAGTGCAAGTGAGATGTTTGTTATGAATGAAGTTAATACTTGTATGGCTGTCTTGATAGTTATTCTTATAGATAACTGCAAGACGGAAATATTGGGCCTAAAACCGTGCGATCAATAAAAAATATAATGAAGGGTATAATCAAAAGTTTCTCTTTTGAGGTATAACAATTTGAGTATGCCAATTCACATTTTTACTAAATGTGGATTGGAATTCTCTTGCCCCGACCCCCTCAAATGTATTTTTGCAATCGTCATCTATTTCCTAATTTAGTTTTCATCACCATAGTCTATTAGCATACTTTAAAAATCTTCCATCACAATAAACGTCAGCATAGCTCCACGATCTTCAAATAAAATATTACTTTGCCATCAATATTCATCGATAGTACTAATTATTCGTAAATAACTAATTCATCGCTGCTTAATGCTGGTCACGAGTAAACATTTCCGGTCATGAAGATCGCGCATGCGCAGATATGGTAGTTGATGTCTATGGAACAATACAGTCGCGCCGAACCTATTTGCATACATTCGATGCTTCTTGTTTATTTGATTATGTACATTCAGTTAGCCGAATTAATCGATTCTGAAGGATAATTTGATGCGTGATTTGGGTAATAATCAACAATGCATTCAAACTTTTATTGAGATATTTATGTTTTACGACGTAAGAGATGTGTATCTGTCTAATTTAAAGACTTCCGTACAAAAGCTATTTTGAAATACTCGTTGACGATGAGTTACCAGCAGATAGCTTGCTTGTAACTTCCAATATAATTCAATGGGGTTCCGCACAAGGCGCTACCCTTTAGTAATCCGAAGTTCGAAGGATCTTTTGAAGGATGCCAAAGCCCACAAAGGACTGTAGAGCTGTGAAAGTCATGTATAATCTTTGAAATTATTTTGCAATGGTCCAATATTAATGCGGACACCGTTATTTTGGATGTTTGCCTTTGCTGATAGTACTAGGCTAGAATAGTAAAATATAATGAGTATTAGTTATATCTTTTTAATACTAATACTTCATGAGTATTAGACCGGGAGCTCATGACATTTTTGGTCTCCGATTTCATACAGCATGCCTTTTGGAGGAGAGAATATTTACCCTGTGACAACAAAAAAGGGATGGTACTAAGCCCCTGCACGCTTTCTGGTCATAGGGAAAATTGCATTTCCACTTTTTCCAAAGACTTTAAATTTGTTATAACTTTCTTGACAAAAGGGCAAGCAATATTAAATCAGAGAAAAGCACAAAAATTTTGTGTTTAAGTGGAAATGCAATTTTCCCTATGACCGGAAAGCGTGCAGGGGTTTAGTACCATCTCTTTTTTGTTGTCACAGGGTAAATATTCTCTCCTCCAAAAGGCATGCTGTATGAAATCGGAGACCAAAAACTGTCATGAGCTCCCGGTCTATATATAAAATATATTCGGGCGTTTCGGAAACTGCTCAACAATCTGTTTCCGTCTTCAGCCATCACGAGAATTGATGGAATGTAATATAGTGATGGATGGAATATAGTGATGGATATAATCATCATCGTCATTCTACACCTATTCGAATCCACTGTTGAATATAGGCCTCCCTTGACTAGAGCTTTTTGCAGCCAGTTCGTAGATACGAGGGTTACCTCTTATGTTTTTACAAACGACCACTAGATGGCAATATTGAAATGTATCATTACTATATTCGTAAAATTTGATATTTGTTATTGTGAAATCAGTGGCAGCTTATAAACTGACCGAGTAGTTTGTTGACAGTGGACGTTTAAAAAACAAGTTTGTGAAAAAATGGATATTACTCGTTAAGGTTTTCATTGGATGATTTTTTACGATTTTAGTAAAGGCCTAACTCAACAACAATGCATAGATTCGCTAGAACGATCCAGGGGGGCGATAGTAGCCTCGGGTGCATTTGGGGGGCATTGAAAATTATGAAGACTTGCTTACCTATTGTCAGCACTTGGATGCTCTCCATTCTGACTTCAACCAACGATTTGAAGATATTTTTAAAATGAACATACCCAATTGTGTTTTGGATTCTTTTTCAAGTGTAAACACTCCAAAATTACAAGAAGAACTGATGGAACTAACAACAAATTACGAATTGAAATTTAAATTCAAAAACGGCTACCAACAGTTCTGGCTGCAAAAGCAGATTCCTACAGCTTATTCTGGGTTATGGGCTATAATACAAAAGTTGCTAATTGCATTTTCTTCGTCATATTTAGTGGAACGTGGGTTCAGTGCGGTAACAAATCTATTAACACGTTCGCGGACAGTTTTGTACAATGTGATATACCCAAAATATCACTTTTTTAGATTTTTGTTTATAATAGGACATTTACTGTGTTTGGTATGTTCCTGATAGTATACTTAAATGGAATTAAAACCTGCCACAGCCGTCATTTGTGTATTTGAATAAAAAAGTAGGACGGTTTAGACCAGGGGTTCTTAAACTTTTTCATATAGCGACCCCCTTCATACCTAGGAAATTTTAAACGACCCATCATGTAATGAAATTAATATTGACCGTAGATGTAGGTGTAATATCGCGACATTGTAGAATCTACATTGTAGATTCTACAATGTCAATAACGTATGGGATAAATAATACGAACCCATTCTTTTCAAATATATATTTAATAGAAGAAATATATATATTTTTTTCTTAAATATAACAACATCCAAATATTATTAACATCAAACAATATTAATGTGACGGATGAGCTAGTTTATTTTTACATAAATAATTAAATCTAGGCTCAATAATTTCAGTTAGTGCAGGTCGTAATATATTTTCAACGTTTATTAAAGTTGAACGATATCTTGATTTTATGTATGTTAATGTGGAAAAGGCTGATTCGCATAAATACGTTGAACAAAATGGTAGTAATATGTTTAGTGCCATATCCGATAGTAGTGGATATTCTGATTTGATTTCTATCCAAAATTCATGTAATGGTACAATGAGTCGCAAGCTTGAATCACTTGATAGTTCTGCAAATTCTTCTTGTGCTTTTAAACACAAGAAATTAATTTCTTGCATTGTGATTGCAAATGGGTTGCAAATCCAATATTGTTTATCGATATCACTAGGAAAATACTTTTGTATGTGAACTTCCAGATCCTTCAAATGATTAATTATAAGTTTATATTATAAACTACAATAGTATTTTATTACCTTCAAACTGGTTGGAACTAATATTGCCGGCGCCTAGCTATAATGTACAATTTTATATTACCGAGTATTTGATTTTATTTTATATTTCTATTTTGTGCGTAGCGTGTATACTACTTCTAAAAATTTATTTATAATTACCCAAAAGTAGCAGATCTTTGCGACCCCCCTTCAGTAGCCTGACGACCCCCGGGGGGGGGGGGTCGGGACCCACAGTTTAAGAAGCCCTGGTTTAGACCGTCATGACCTGAGCTAGGAAAAATATTAGACGGCTATAGCCGTACTGTCCGAGAACGTGTTAACAAAAAAAAAAAGAAACCGACTGCAAATAGCTAATCGCGGTGATTTAAGAATACTGCTGACAAAAATAGAGTCGAGGATTGATACATTAATAAGCAATGTACCAGGTTCATCCTTCGCATTAGATGAGAATATGATTTTAATAAATAATTTTTAATTTCAATATTCAAGGTGTCCTTTTTGCAACATCTTTCTTTACTATATTTTAGAACGAAGGTAGAAATATGGATACATATATCTTTCTGTTTGTTCGTTTAAAGAATGTAGATTTCCAGGGGGCGCTGAGCTATTTTTTTTTTTCTGAAAAGGGGGCGGCAGGCCAAATAAGTTTGAGAACCACTGCTTTAGAGGATCGGAGAAAAGTTAATGCTGAATCGTATACAAAAATCGGTTTGTTCCGGGTCATTTGTTCTGTTGTAATTGGTTTTTGGCTCTTCTAACTCCATAGATCTGTATTTGGGATTGTATTTGGCCAAAAGATATTGAAGATTTTGCGCAGACACTTATTTGTGAAAACCTGTAACCAGGAGACTATCTGATTGCCATGTATAATACAAAATTAAATCCGGATAACGATAAATACGATACTACCTGCTTCCAGGTAGTATTTTATATTTAAGATTATTCTAATCCTCCACCATTTCTAAATCCCTGATCCTTTTCAAAATGAAACTGCACTTCTATTAGTTGACGTGATTCCTTATTATTAATTTTAAATCTGTCCTTTGTCGATGTGTTGCGATATCTTGCGCTTAGCACCGTATTTACAAGGCGTGGATCTAATTGTGTTGTCGGCTGAGCAGGCAACGAACACGCTTGTTCTTGTAGCATACACATGCCAAACCCCGACATTTTTATACTTCGGCCACACGGTAAATCTAATTAGAGTATGTAAACCTCTGTGAATCTCGCAAGATACTTTACACGGTAATTTATAACAATAACTTTTATCATGGTGCCCGTATTTTGCACTTTGTAATTGTTATGTTTATGTTATGTCAAAAGGTGTTTTTAGGAAGATACTTTGTGTAATTTCTAAAATGTTCTAATTGATAAACAAATTAAAATTATCGAACCATATTGTGAGCACTAATTTTTAGAGTTTTGTAGGTATAACCACCAAAAAACCCTTATAACGTGACTCTGTCTGTCTGTACGGTAGAAATTGTAGCCAAACGGCTTAGCATAAAAAGTTGAAATTTACTATGCTTATACAACTCTTTGATCCACTTATAGGAAAAATACTGAGAGTTAAAAAAAATAGGTCTCGAGATAAATATAAATAAATATGTATTTAATAAAAAAAATATATTTTTTAATAATTTTGAGTGGCGTTTCAAACGATACTCTTAATCCGTTAAACAACGCGAAATTTTTTATTTTTGGAAAATCAAATTTTTTTATTTTATTTTCGCAAAAAAGGTGTCAAAAAACTTTTGTCCCCCACCCTAATTCCCAGAGGAGCTGATCTAGAAAACTGAAAAATAAAATCTCCGTAATGAACATTGATGGGAACCGGAATAGTTCAACAGGAATTTTTGATAAGTTTTTCGAAAAATGTCGATTTTTTTGTTTGAAATAAAGGTGTCCCAAAATAAACGCAAGATTTGAATTAAATAGAAAACACAGTTTTTAGTCTTTAGATTGTTATTTTTTTATTGAATCATAAACTACATAGGATAGGGTTATTTATGGAATAACACATCGGGCAAATGGCCACCACGGCTTTGCTGGCACATACGCACTCTTTTGTCGAAATTTTCCATGACCATTTTGCATAAATGTGGCTGAATTTCGTTGATGCAGCGTTTAATATCCTCCTGTAATGCACGGGTGGTTGTGGCCTTGTTAACATAGACCTTGACATGACTTCAAATAACCCCATAAAAAGAAATCTAATGGTGTTAAATCACACGATCTAGGGGGCCAATTCTGATTACAGAAACGAGAGAGTACACGACCAGGAAATGGTTCATGCTGTAATTGAATTGTTTCACGGGCTGTATGGCATGTGGCACCGTCTTGTTGAAACCACATATTGGCCACATCAATATCATCCAATTTCGGCAGAAAGAACTGTGTTATCATGTCGCGAACTGTGCGGAAAAGAAGTGTATTAACAACGTGTTTTCATTGTTTTTCAATAATAAAAACACGTTATTGTATCGTTTAACGCTCAATTTTTACTAACCCGAAACTCTCAGCTGTCAAATTGTTTTTTTTTTTCAGGGTTGCTAACAATTTACCGTACAAATGGCGGCAAATTCAAATCTTAATTTTGGGACACCTTTATATATTTTTTAAAAATTGATTGTGTGGTATCAAAAGAAAGCTCTTAAGACGTAGATTAAGGTTTTCAGTCTGATGAACACATAGATAACCCTTTTAAGAACGTTTGCCAAATAGTTAATGTGATCATGCCAGCCAAGTTGACTATCGATATAAATCCCAAGAAATTTGATTGGCCCCCCAAACTGAATATTAATATTACTATTGCGGTTTAGTGAAAAAATAATTTGTTGGATTTTATTATTAAGGGAAAGTCGGTTTGAAGTGAACCAATCTTTAACTTTCACTATTTCCATTTCTCTATTTCTGACCACAGCATTAAGAGAAATATGTCTTGTAAGGACAGTAGTGTCATCGGCGTAAAGTATAACTTTGACATTTTCAGGAAGAAAATCTGAGAGGTCATTGATATATGGTAAACAATGAAAAAACGGGCCTAATATTCCACCCTGAGAAACTCTACAATTGACCTTTCTATATGAAGGATCTATGTCATTCACCCAGACGAACTGGTATCTATTAGAAAAATAATATCTAATGAGATCATTTGCATTGCCATGGATGCCATACTTTTGCTTGTCCAATAGCAAACTGTGAGGAGGATTATTAAGACCTCCCCCACATTAGATATGTAGGAAATCGGACGAAACCAATTGCCTAAATACTGATACTATAGCTGAATTTAGTAGTGCATTAGCCACTGAAAACTGGAGTAATGTTCTGTCAATTAATAATTTTAATGAAGCATTTTCACATTTTTATGATACTTACATGTTCCATTTTAATAATAATTTCCCTCTAAAAAATATTAAAACTGCAGTAAAAATCACCAGAAACAATGCATGGATAAACAATGATGTAAAAAAGTCCAGCTGTGATTTACAAAACTGGTTTATTCTACAAAAACAGTACCCATTATTACGAGATGTGTATGTAAGTGTTAGACGTAGCCACAATGCTCTAGTTAAGAGAACTAAAATCAAATTCTATGAAAACATAATCAATAACTCTGACAATCAGTCTAAAACTGCATGGTCTTTGATTTCCAAATTTAATAATACTAAAGTAAAACAAGTAAATAATATTAACTTACAAACACCTAATATCATTAATAAACCTGCAGATGTTGTTGAAAGTTTCAATATTTTCTTTCAAAAGGCTCCGTATGACATATTGTCCAGCCTCAAAAATACCAACAAATTTTCTGACTATTTATCATTTCCCACAATTACTAAATCTATGTGTGCTTTACCTTACACTGAAGACGAAGTTGTGACTATTATAAAAAAATTAAAAAATAAAAAATCAGCGGGACCGGATAATATTCCATGCAGCCTATTACGTAGCACCTCACATATTATAATAGCTCCTCTTACACATTTAATAAATCTATCTTTCTCAGAGGGAATATTTCCGGATGCATTAAAGGTGTCAAAAACTATCCCAATACATAAAAAACATTCAGTTACTGATATGGCAAACTATAGGCCAATTTCCATCACATCTTCGTTTTCAAAAATTTTTGAGTACTGCATGTTAACACGCCTTTTAAGCCATTTAAATAAACACAATGTAATATGTAATAATCAACATGGTTTTAGAGAAAATCATTCTACAATGACAGCCATTGATTCATTTATGAAATATATTACGGATGCTTTGGATAGGGGTGAAACCTCTGTTGGTGTCTTCTGTGATCTTAGTCGAGCATTCGACTGCGTTAGCCATGACATTTTACTAACAAAATTAAATAAATATGGAATTCGTGGTGTCGTTGCAGACTGGTTTAGTTCATATCTCACAAATAGATTCCAGTTTGTGCAGTTGACATTTAAAGACGGAAAAGGTAATATAAAAGATGAAAAGTCAAGTCTTCTTCCCATTAATCTCGGTGTTCCCCAGGGATCTGTCTTAGGTCCCATTTTATTCCTACTTTTCATTAATGATATTAATTATTACGTAAATTATCATCTAACAATGTTCGCCGACGATACATCCGTTATTCTCTCAGGCAAAAATATCGGAGAAATAAATGAAAAAATAACCCCTCTTATACATGAACTCAACAATTGGTTCTTGTTTAATAAATTATACTTAAATGCCTCCAAAACTAACTATATGACCTTTAGAACCTTGCAAAGTAATAATCAAATCAATTTAAATATTAAAATAAATAATGAATATCTAAAATCAGAAAATGAAACAAAATTTTTAGGCCTGTACATAGATGAACATTTAAGTTGGAAAGCCCACTGTCAAAAACTACTAAAATCATTAAATTCAGTTCAATTTCAAATAAAAAATTTAAAAAATATTGTTGGTCATGAGACAATTATTAAATTTTATTACGCACAATTTTATAGTAGGCTTAAGTATGGAATATGCTTCTGGGGATCATCAACTATGGCAGATGACATATTTATTTCCCAGAAAAAAATAATACGTTGTATAGCAAACAAAAGACGCACTGAATCATGCAGACCACTTTTTGTAAAATACAAATTATTAACAGTTCCTGGTATTTACATCTTAGAGTTGCTGGTCTATGTATTTAAAAATCAAATATACTTTGCTCGCCATTTGAACCAGCATTCATATAACACCAGAGGAAAAGATTGTTTCAGAACTCCAGCAAACATGCTGGAACTGACAAAAAAATCACCCAAAACTGTTGGTATTAAATTATTTAATTCACTGCCATTTCATGTCAGAAATGAAACGCAGTTTGCTATATTTAAGAGGAAGATTAAGGTATTTCTTATAGAGCATTGTGTATACTCAATGAATGAATTTTTGAAAATTTGTAAGGACTGGTGTAATGCCAATGGGGAACATTAATTTTGGGTAATTTAATATATGATTTTGTTGTTTTATTAATTGCATAACTTGTATTACTGATCAAGATCTTTGTAAAATTGTAAACTTATGTACTGACATATCCTACATGCAGTCCTGCATTTAAAGGATTAATAAATATTATTATTATTATTATTATTATTATTACAGTTATATTGACAAGTCAACTTGGTCGACTTGCATACGTATATGTAGCGAGCTTAAGAATAGATCAGTGTTTTCTAACATTTTTAAATAGATGACTAGTTACGGCTCTGCATAAATTAGTGTCGAAGTTCCATCTCCTAGATAAGTTGCATTCTCTACGACTGATCTACCCCACCTGTTGGTCTAATGGTGTTTTATTTCCCACTTACCCGCCTTGCTTCGTTGAGTGCATTGCTTTATCCATCACTTAGGAACGCGATGTCTAAGAGTTCTAGGATTCCTCGAGAAGAAGTTCTTAATATAAAATAAATAAATAAATCATAATTATTTTTAAAATATACAAATGAATTCAACATTTTTATTTATTCAAAGGATACGCTAATGCATATATTATCCTTAATCCCTTCCTTTTTATTCATTCTCTTGATATATGGCTTCGACCTCACATATTTCTACGCACAGTAGCCTACCGTAGCCCTTTCATTCTCAATGTAACAGCATGATACGTACACTATTTCAATTAACGATATACAGTATTATTTATTAGCGTTTTTGCATTCCATGCACTGTAAGCGTTAACTTAAAAAAACAAAGGTGAACTATAAATTAAATTTTTATTATAAATTCGCGTCAAAACCAATTAAATTAAAGTAGAATCATGAATCGCAGTCCACAGCGAACAAATTCTCCATTTATAATGTTCGTTTAATTAAGAAATGTGTGCGGCATTAGTTCGAGATATTTTTTGATTTTTGTATAATTACATTTGAATTCGAATCGATTTGCCACCATGAAGCTTACTACTTTGTTGCAAATTGTGTACGTTTGTATATTTTAATTAGATAGATACAGACAGAAACTTTCGAGGATTTCGGTTGCTGTAAACGTTGTATTTAGCTAAACTTTCTGAACCTGGTTTAGACTTTTGTTTAGTAAAATTGAATTCAATATTATATCTGTGCAAGAATGCCAAATACTAGGTTACCCAAAATATTACTGTACTCGGCTGGTGCACACCCAAAATTGGGGGGGGGCACAGAAGACAAAATTATTTAAATTATGAATAAGGTTCTCACTTCTAAAATACAAGTAACCACCAAAAAACAAGGTTTTTCTCATTTTAACAAAAACGCCCGAACAAACAACCACATGTGTTTGGAGCCCTTGAGGGAGGGGGAAAAATATTTGTTTTAAATCAGCTGTGGCCACCACAGGACTGGCCACCAAAAATCTTCCATTTCTAGATGACCGCTTTTTACTAAAAGTTAATTAACTGATGCCATTGGTGTGAGAAGCTTAAAAATGAAGTTTCATAAAAATCCGTTTAGCCAAATTCGCTTTACTCGTGTCCAAGGACCGACAGACATACAGACAGACTGACAGACATCATTCTAAAAATAGTAAAAACTTTATGTAGGAACCTCAATCCGTGGACATCCATCGAAATTTGAATATGTCAAAATCGGTACGATCACAATACCTCCCTTATATGTATGTATATGTATGTAGCGGTTGATAAAAACTTAATCCATAAGTCCTAAGTGTAAGAAAAAACTATTGAAATACTACTGGACGTTCTGAGAGGGTGATTTTGGCAGCTTTTTTTAACAATCCGTACTTTAGCCAGCGATCCATCGAAAAATAATCGCAGCAAAAACAAATAATACTGCACCACTATGACTTACTGACTTCCTGTCTGAATTATAAGAGATATAAAGAATATGGGTAATTCATATTCCCAGTGCATGAAACGTCACAACATCCATTATCTACTATTTGACAAATTTTAAGGAATTTGTACTGTATTATATGCCGCTCTTAATATCAGCCCTGTAATAAAACAGTCACTCAGCTGTATATTTGTATTTCATAATGGTTAAAACTTTTTCAATGACCAGTTGAACTATTGAAATTCGAGTGGCTTTATTAACATTTATTGGGGGCAATAAAATATTATTGTACTGGCTTTTGTTATCTTCAGTAGCGTATCATTTCGTGAAACGTTTTCGAGTGAAACGTTTGCCACGGAGCACAGTGGGAAAACCCTGCTCTATGCCGTAAAAATTTAAACTTTGATGTGATTAATTCAGTAGGTTATATTTGGAATTTTAACTCCAGCCAAATACATGGTGTTAACAATTTAACCAGCTGTTATTCTAACTTCTAAACGTCAAATAGCTAGAAAAAATCCATTTTTATAATTAATCATGGCAAATCTGTTTATTTTAAACTAATTATTACTAGAACAAATTGAACAAAAAGAGGTTAATAAGTGAATAATTTATAAAAGTGAATAAAAAATGTACACAAATGCTTTTTAGGAGATCATTTCGAATTAAACAAAGGCAACTCCACGATATGAGTGCGCCTTTTAATTTATCTGAAGAAACATTTTAAAATATTTTCATTTGTCTAAAACTTCTACGAAATATCTCGTTTTAAAAATGTTGTTTTTTTTTTTTGAGAATAACCAAAAGATTTCCCGATATATTGCAAGTGAATATTTAAAACTTTAAAATTGTGATACATTTATAAATTTTGATTTCTCTGTTTGTTTAAAATTAAAAATAAGCTAAACATAACCTGAAAATAAAAGTATCTTAATATAGAAGAAAGAAAAGAAAGAAAAAATATTGATACATTTACATGTTATGGTGATATTATAATACTATTGTAAGGGTTAATAGACGAAGAACTTGTAGACATCTGTTTCCAAAGTTAAACATCTTAACTTTGCCGTCGTTGTATATTTATCAGCAACTGTTGTATGTTAAAGAAAATATACACAACTTTAAATTAAATGAAGAAATTCATGAATATTGCACCAGAAGTAGATATAATATACGGGTTCCAAAATGGCATTACACAGTTGCTAAAAAAGCGCCAAAATATGTAGGGGCTCAACTTTATAACAAGCTTCCCCAAGAAACACGAAAATTTAATTTGATTTGCTTTAAAAGAAGGATTAAAATATTTCTCTTAGGCAAGGCTTATTATAGCATAGAAGAATTTCTAAACGATACTATAATGAGTATATAGTTTAGTACATTTATTTTTAGGTATCTTAGACATACACTGCACAAAATTTTTGATATACTTGTAATCTTGGAATATTAATTTTATTTACACTGTTTTTTGTTTTTTTTTTTTTTTTTCTGACAATGTTATGTACAACACTTATGTAAAAAAATTAATACATTAAATCTTAATATTTACTTTCTGCATCCATAATTGTTTATATATAAATATTGTATGTATTGTAAATATAGATAAATCAATAATAATTTCCTTATAAATTTAGCTCTGGTTACGAAGCGAGAATTTTTAAAAACAATTAGGGTTAAATTATGAAAGCTTATACTTTTTACCACTGTATGTCTCCACTAAAACATTCATTATAATTTTATACATGTCAAATGCTATTTCAAACTTAAATACGAGATAAAACTTAATTTAGATATAATCAGAATTAATTTATTATCAGAAACGAACCGAACTTATATCTAGTTTTAGAGTTACAACAATTGTACATAAAACTAGATATAAGAATGTTTATGCAACCGGGCGTTATAGATTTAATATAATTGTACTGGAAGGTCGACTATTAGTTTTATTTTTCATATAATTAATAACAAATATTTTAAAGTGTAAAAATTATGCTGAAATGTGTTGTTAATATCAAAATAATTTTTAAACGTCAATTTAGAATGTGTTTAATAAACTACCTAATTTAAAATTGAAGAAAACTTTGTATATAATTAAAAAAATTGAGGTGTTGTTAATAGGGTCTTGGAATGTTGTTATAAAGACGTTCAACATAGAAATGTGAACAATTTGGAAGGTATGTTAACTAAAATATTCTAGTTTTAATATTTAATTTTACTTCTAAATGAATTCATCAAACTGATTTGAAGTAGAAAAAGAAGAATTGGAGTATTTTAATGAAGATGAATGGTACCGCAACTTACAAAGGCGTAACTTTAAGAAATTTATCAGGGGGCAAGTCTCTTAAGCAATATATAACCAAACCGAGAAGATTGAATCCATCAGTGGGAAGAGACCAGCAAGAGATGGAGAGATCATCTAACCGAAGATCTAGCAAGTATTGGTTTACAGGACACATGAAAAGACCTGAAAATGACCCGATCAACATAAAGGACTTATAGACAGACTCATGACATTTCTGGTCTTCGATTTCATACAGCATGCCTTTTGGAGTCACCCTGTGACAACAAAAAAGGGATGGTACTAAACCCCTGCACGCTTTCCGGTCATAGGGAAAATTGCATTTCCACTTGCACAAAATTTTTGTATTTTTCTCTGATTTAATATTGCTTGCCCTTTTGTCAAAAGAAAGTTATAACAAATTTAAAGTCTTTTAATTATAGGCATGCTGTATGAAAACGCGGAAAATTATATTTTTTTATTACAACATCACATGACCGTTTGAGCCCTTTGGGACCCTCCGAATCGCATGCATATATTTAAAAGACTTTAAATTTGTTATAACTTTCTTTTGACAAAAGGGCAAGCAATATTAAATCAGAGAAAAGCACAAAAATTTTGTGTTTAAGTGGAAATGCAATTTTCCCTATGACCGGAAAGCGTGCAGGGGTTTAGTACCATCCCTTTTTTGTTGTCACAGGGTAAATATTCTCTCCTCCAAAAGGCATGCTGTATGAAATCAGAGACCAAAAACTGTCATGAGCTCCCGGTCTATTATGTGATAAAGGCCAAAAGTCAACCTAACTGACAGTGTCCAAAGAAGAAGAAGAAGTACTTGTATTAAAGCTTTAGATTGACTGGTACGAGGACTAAAGTCTGTTCCTTTGGTTTAGGCGGAACTAGATTTTCAATTCTAGTTACTTTTACCGATTGATTGAAGCTTTTGATCATTTTGTTCAGGAAAAGCCAACTTCAATATATAAAAAAGTAGCCAATGACAACTTACAAAAGTGAAAATTCCGGTTAGTTCCGCCTAATCGTTTGGAATAGACTCTAGGTTTTTACAAAAACTAAGAAAGAAATTTTTTTTTGGAACAATCTCTTTTATAGTTTTTCAAAATATTCACCTTTAAGATTGATGCACTTTTGCATGCGTTCAAACCAATTTTCGAAACATTTTTTCCACTCTGAAGTTGGTGTCTCAAAAACATGGTTTTCGAAGGCTTCAACAGTTCTCGAGGTGTTGATAATCGCTGTCCACGCATTTTTTGTTTGCCATTAGGGAACAAAAAAAGTAGTTAGGGGATAAATCAGGTGAATACGGGCAATGAGACATTAATTCAATGTTTTTCTCCTCCAAATTCTTCCAAAAAAATTGTTTTGCTGTGTAGGAGCTTGAATTGTCATGATGAAGAATGATGCGATGTTTTTGGTTGTTTTTCCTGATTTTGGCAAACAAATTATTTACCATTCAGTGTTAACTGTTCGCCGATCCTCTAAAGGAATGGTTGCGACATGTCCAGTACAACCGAAAAAACAAGCTTACATTTTCTTGGAAGTGCTTCGTGAACGAACAACTTTTGTGGGTTTCGATTCATCTTGGAAGGCCCAAACAGTGGATTGTTGCTTAGTAGGTTCATATGAATAAACCCAAGTTTCGTCACCTGTAATGATGTATACGGATTTTGCAGTGCCTAGGTTGAATTTTTTTAGCCTTAACACAAATCAACACGAGCAAATTATGCGGAATCCATCGGGAACAGATCTTTTTCACAGCTAAATGTTCATGCAAAATCGAATGTATTGCAGTCTGCGATATGCCAAAGAATGCCTCTATCTCACGGTAAGTCACATGCCAATCTTCTTGAATTATATTATACATCAAAGTTTTTTTGAATCACAACTGATTTTGGTTCATCACTGACGGACGCGCGACCACGACGAAATTCTGCAAACCAATGTCTTTTCAAGTCTTTTCTGATGGTGCTTCATTAACAAAAGTTGAACGAATCGAATCTATGCATTGTTGTTGAGTTGAGCCTTTACTAAAATCGTAAAAAATTATCCAACGAAAACCTTCACGAGTAATATCAATTTTTTCACAAACTTGTTGACACTGTCAACAAATTACTCGGCCAATTTATAAGCTGCCACTAATTTCACAATAACAAATTTCAAATTTTACGAATACTGTAATGACTCATTTCAATATTGTCATCTAGTGGTCGTTTGTAAAAATATAAAAGGTAACCCTCATATATATGGTTCTAGATATTATCTGTGCTAATTTAATTGATCAATAAAATTAATAAATTACTTTCGCAGGTATTCTGCGATGGGTTTACTAGTTATGTAATAAACTTGTAATTTTTAGCACTAATCTTCTCCTACTCAGCGTATTTATTTGCTTTTTCCAATGTTCTCTCCTACATTCACAGTTTCGCATTAACTAAAAAACAAACAACAATTTGTATTCGTCAGTTATATATTGTGCGCCAATGAGTAGGTATGTAAAGCTCAAAGCTGTTGACTTTATCACGGCTTAAATTTATAGCCATTTACACATTTCTTGTCCGATAGGATCTTTGACTCGTTGCAAACCATCTCTGGCGCTAAAATTATTCATAAGCCTGTCTGTCTGTGTTCGCAACTTGAGGTATGTTCATGTCATGCCAATGAATGTATTGCTTTCATATTTTTTAGTCTGCAATTCACTCTACTTGCATATTTTATTACTGATTTAAATTTGTATTATTTCTTCTACAACTTATATTTACGATTTTCAATCTTTGACTTGTTTTGTTGTGTTTAACATAAAATATTATTATTGTTTACAGAGTTAATTTCAGAAACATACAGAGCGATTGAAGCCTAAGACCAATTGTGACACATGGCGTAGAAAGATAAAAATCAACTGTCAATAATTAAAAATTTTGATATATCACGAAAAGAATAATTCCGTCATGACCCCCGGAAAAAGATAATTTCTGGCTCGATGACGCGTAATTTAATGTCGACAAAAATTGTTTTTCCGATAGATTGAAGGCTCTTTTTTATGCCCAAACTTCATTATTTTTGTAAATAAACTAGAAAACACGCAATCAGGTAGTTGTTACAACATCTACAGAATTCTTTTCTAGTTGTTGTTATTTGGTTAATGATAATGGTTGTCAGACCAGTATGGTTACATTTATGGCTTATTTGTGGAAGTGCTAATGCCAATTTTCCATTTGGAGCTACTTTAGCGTTTGCTTTTGCTCATGTAACATTAGCTACTGATAATATTTTTGTTGAAGAATTTTTATAAGATTATTAAGGGAGAATCTAATAGAAAATTGTTGTTTGTTTATTAATTTGTTAATAAAGTAAGTTACTAAATATTTTTTTTTTTACTGTTAAGTCACAGAAAAATGTATCACTAAAATTAAAATCACCAAAGCCCAATCTTTCCACCTTGAGGTAATCCTCTAGGTAACTATCTGACAGATAAGGTTATGTGATACTTTCTGTGCCGAATAAATGTCATCCTGTCTTTCAATACAAATTTATACATCGGATAGTTATCTAACGGATACTGAAACTGACGTATTGAATTCACTGAGTTGATCCACTGATTCACGGAACTCAAGCACACCACACGGAGCTATCGTAGACACGACGGACGTTTGACTACAGTGTCTAAGTGTTTATTCAACAGACATATGTTACTAACCTTTGTGCTGATGGACAGATGATTCTCTGGGTATCTCCAGATGCTGAAGAATTTTTGGAGATGCCAAATGAACATATGCAGTCAAAAGAACACCAGACACAATAAATAATTATATTTCCGACTATCGGAAATAGAGCCACAGCGGTTTTGTACACCCGCACAACGTAATACTGATTTTATACTGTAAAAAAAAATATTTTTTCTATGTTTATAAAACAAAAACAAAAGGCCAACGCCTGCTACGATTCTAAATACAAAAAATCGAGACGAAACAATGCGAATTATCCAGTGTTGTTTTAGGAAAAAACAAATATGCAACATTTTCTTCTGTACGAATTTTAAATTGCAGTAGTACAATACTGACGTGGTATAGGGGCCACCTTTGAAGCACTTCCCATATTCTCGAATTTTAATTCAGAGATACAGGTACTCATTTAAGGGAAGGCTGAGTGGGCCGACGGTTGGAACGGTCAAGCATTTTTAAGAAAAATCTTTTGCCCGTACTGAGAATCGATCTCACGATTCCACACTTACAAAGCAAATGAACTGACTACGTTACTGCAACTGAGACACGATGGTCGTAACTATAACTGCAGGACAGTAAAAAATAGAGACAATTATGTTATCTGTAATATTTGCTACCTCCTAATAGGTGGGGAAATTCGGAAGAAAAATGTTTACAAGGAGGGGGGAGGGGCTCAAATTTAGATTGGCCTTGGTGTTATTCAAATGCTTAACCGCCACTGGCAACGGTGAGAACTATATTCAACAGTGGATGAATTTGCTGGTAGATGATATATAGCAATTTTTGTTTTCTGTTTACTAAAATCATATTAAAATCTAGTTTAACTAGTGTTTTAAAATTCTTGCACCATGTACCATTTTCCATAAACCACCAACATCCAATAAATTTGCAATTAAATCTATTTTAGTCAACAATTTATCTGAATTAACTAATGTAGTAAAGCAAATACGGTCCCACATCCATCTAGGTCTAAGAATGTTATTACAACAGATACTAAATCGTATATTTAAAATAGTTAACTAAGCAATTGAGTTCCCTATCAGGAGTCCACCATATTTGGCAGTTTGTGACAGAGAGAGTGAGAAATATACTAAAACCTCTGTCCAATAAATACATGCTCTAATTAAATGTTACTATACCACTACATAGACCGTAACGTAAAACGTAACAGAATTTATATAAGTGTGTTCTTACGGAATGTGGATTATTTACAGAGTTAAAGTAAACCTACAGTGGAGGCTCGTTAATTGAATTAGGGATGGGAATTTTATTGTAATAAAAACCGTCACAATACAACTCTACGTTCAAAAATAATCGAAGCTGTCCTAAAACTTGAGTGAAAAAGAAATAATGTAAACATCTACATAATGTTGTAGCGCTTCCCATGATTCTGTGGGAGAATGTGCAAAACTGGCAACAAGTAGGATTAGAAGACGAACATTCGTCAAAATGGTATATACAGATGATTTGCGGCCTTCTTATTTCTTTTTTAATGGGTGATACTAGCGGAATGGTGACCTCACCAAAGTCAACAAATCAGACGAAAAATGGGTGATACTACAGGTCAAAATTAGGCGAAAACCCTTAAAAAACCTTAGTAAAAGTTTTATAATAAAAGAGATATTAATTTTTAGGATTTTGTAGGTATGACCAAAAAAACCTTACACCGTCATTTTGTCGTCTGTCTGTCTGTTCGGTAAAAATTGTATCCAAAAGGCTAAACCTAGAGAGTTGAAATTTGGCATGCTTATACAACTTATACAACTTCTTAATTTAAGTAATTATGTAATTATTTGTTTATATTAGTATATCATGTAACTGGTTTGTAAGTATAAAATGTATGGTTCAATTGAGCATAACAAGCCCTGGGCTTCTGCTCTGATTGTAATAATAATAATAAAATAATAACTCTTTGACCCGCACATAGGAAAAATACTAAAACATCTAAAAAACATATCCCCCTAAAAATATAAACAAATATCTGCTTATCGAAAAAAATATATATTATTTAAAAATTAGGGTAGGGTATCAAATGAAAGCCCTTAGTACATAGATTAACGATCAAAATTTTATTTTTGCAAAATAAATTATTTTGACGCGATTTTTGCCAACATAGTGCAAAAAAAATTTTGTCCCACACCCTGTAGCCCAGATGGTTTAAACTAAAAATCTGAAAAAAATCTATGTAATTTACATTTGTGTCAACCGGAATAGTACAACACGAATTTTTGATCAGATTATGTTTTCGGAAAATAACGCATTTTTTGTGTTTTTTGCTTGACCATGTAAAATATTGAATAACTTATGTAACAAAGTAAATCACCATGCTTTCATGGTGTAATGGTTAGCAATCTCGCGTTCTAATTTGTAAACTGAGTTCCGGTCTCGAGACAATTTTATTTTTTCTGTTTTTTTTTTGCATTTTTATTTTGTATAAATTATTTTAAATTCTAGTTATATTTGGGCAATGTCGCATTTAATTTTGAAAAGCGTAAATTTAATAACCAGTGGAAATTGTTGAAATTGAATACACAAAATCAGAGGGGAATCAGACTTAAAACAACCAATGGAAGCCATAGGCGCAATTTTCAAAATCTTAATGAACCTTCCTATATAAAAAAAATACTGCACATATTTAGAAACCTAAATAATGGTATTAGACATTCGAATTAAAATTAACAAAAACAAATATTTTAACATAAAATTGGTTTTGGCATCCCAAATAATCATCATTCACTTACTAAATACCTGCGAAACCCTGAAATGTGTGAAAATTCACAGTTCACATTAATTTTTTAAGTTTTTATATGGATGCGATATTAGTAATGTTAGATAACCTGCAAACTAACAAATTTAATTTATTTTTCAATTTGTTTATCGATTAAATGCTGAAAATTATTTATTTTTTTGGAAAATAATTTGCCAGAACTTTTAGAAGATATTTCATTAAATGTACGTCAAGAAATGTGGTTTCTTCAACGGTGCAACCGCGTATTTCAGCTGTTTCGTTCAACAATGTATTTGAAAATAAGTGGATTGGTCGGGGCGGTTCTGTACTTTGGCCTCCCTGGTCACCAGACTTAACACCATTAGACTTTTATTTGTGCGGAGAATTTGAAGACCATGGTATACACCACCGAAATTATGGACCTGGAGGATCTCCGTAACCGGGTGGAAGCAACAGCGGAGGAAATTCGACAAGGCATTGGCATTACAGCATACGCTGTTTCATGGATACGCTGAGCAAAATTTTGCATACAACAGCAGGGTCATAACTTCGAACATCTGCTGTAAAAGTGCTTATCGTTTTCTTTTGATTCCATAAAAATAAAAACTTAATTAACACCTCTTTTGTTATAAAACTTTTACTAAGGTGTTTTAAGGTTTTTCGCCTTCTTTTGACCTGTAGTATCACCCATTAAAAAAGAAATAAGAAGACCATAAATACCCTGTATATATGTGGGTTCCTAGAACTCGTGTGAGGAGCATAGGGCTTCCACAAAGCTTTGCCATCTGACTCTATTGTTGGCCATTCAGTTCACCTCATGTGTTTCCCTGAACCTTGTCCTCCTTTTTCGTTTGTTTTGGTCGCCCGCGCTTTCTCTTACCCTGAGGGTTCCATTCGAACGCTTTCCTTGCTATATCGATGGGTCCAAATACTATGATTACCTTTAAATCTTAATGCGTACTGTGGGCAGGATTGCCATACGTCCCAATTTGAGCCGGACTGTCCCGATTTCAACAGCCAAATCCTGGATCCCGCTAAACTTCTAAAAATCTCGACTGAACAAAATTGTAGATAGAAAAAAAATCTTAATTGAATTTTTATATTGAATATCTAGTTAAAGAAGTGTTAAAATCTTTTATCGGCCTTGGTAGCGTAGAGGTAGCGCTCCTGCTTCACCAAAAGGTACCATGTTCGAATCCCGGCCAGGGCACGAATGTTTGTGAGCCACAGGGTTCTAATTGGGACATTTAGTCCTGTTTTGTGGTTTTTTTTATAAAAAATATGGCGAATGATGCAACAATTCGACGGGTGGACGAGATGGTTCGAGCTAACAGGTTGGTTACAATAAACAGCATAGCAACTGCATGTTCTCATGGTTTGGTCTGCAAAGAAGCATCTTGGCGTCAAACGTTTTGCGGGTGAGAACGATTTTGAAGGAGAGCTATACATGCGACTGAGACTGCAGCCCAAAGACTTTTATACAGCAGACATTGAGGCATTGATAAAGCGATGGGATAAGTGTATTAATGTTGGTGGCGACTTTGTTGAAAAATAAATCTTATTTTCGGCTAAGTATTTCTTCGAGTATTTTTTTAAATAGCCTTTTGTGTCTTAATTACTGGCTTTCCCTCGTAGAAAGTTCTACAAAATTTGATATTCTGTGAAATTAATTATGATGCTCTTTCGTTCAGTATTTTAATCTGGTGCTGCCCCCGAAGGAAAATCATTGTTCCTACGCCCGTGTTCCTTATGTGACTTGTTTGCGATGTACAATGTAGGCAATTAAAGTTGGTTTATTGATTTTATTATGAATGCCGTTGCTGTTTTAAGATAAGAATGGATATTTCACAATTTTTTATTTTACCCAAGAATTTAAAAACTTATTTTATACATAAATTTCGTTGGTGCAGGAAAATATTTCTTGTACAAAGGCGGCATAAAGGGCTAATGCAAATCTACATAGTTTGCGCATTATATTTGCTTGGATACTTTGATTTTAAGGTAGCGATGAATCATAAAAACCATACATAAAAATAAGAATAATCACCAGGGCTCGGACGTTTTTAGGCAAATCTGCACTAACGACATTATTAATGAGATGTTCATAGACGGAGAAAAATTCACATCACAATATCAATAAATGCGTACTCGTTATCTAAAAATATTCCTGTCTTATTAATACAAATGCTACTATATATGTTTTTCCATGACGGCATTGTTGAATGCAATATCATTGTGAGATGTTATCATTGTTAAGAAATGTTATTAAAGAAAAACATTTCTTTTAATGCAAACGTCAAATACATTGAAACCTGTAATATTTTGAACCGTTATTTAATCTGTATAAACTTTGCAAGTCCTGTCAACTATTTTCTTCTGAACTGTGAACAGAGCTAAACAATAATTCTTATAGGTATTTAGATTTAGAGTATATACTTTCAAATACTTCTTGAATCTATCTACTAATATTCACTTTTTTACAATAATAATAATTATAACATTTTTAAAATATATTTC
The DNA here is from genome assembly GCA_963971575.1 of Liopterus haemorrhoidalis. Lineage (NCBI taxonomy): Eukaryota > Metazoa > Arthropoda > Insecta > Coleoptera > Dytiscidae > Liopterus > Liopterus haemorrhoidalis. The sequence goes on from OZ020613.1 coordinate 8,215,863, forward strand.
TTTCTGAAAGAAAAATTTGTAGACATTTTTCTTATTATTGCTATTTATATTTTTATTATTTTGGAGATATTAAAATGGCTGAATTAATTTTTTTACAATAGATTTTAACAGAATATAGATTTACTGATCATTTTCAAGTTATAAACGAGAAAAAGTATTTTCACACAATAGGAAGTCGAAAAAATGACCAATAATTTGATAGCTTTATAACTCAAATATGGATGTTCTTTTTCTTGCGATTTCCAAAATTGAGACAATGATTGAATTTTATTTCTGGATACCAGAGTGACATCACAAGACAACTCGATCAGCTTTTCTTTTTCACGAGGATCAAGTGCACATGACTTTGTTTATGTATTTATTCTTCTTTGTTCTTATATATTTTTAATCTTCCAAGAATGGATTACTAATCCAGTTACCTTTAAGAAGATCCTCATTTTTAGGGAAATAATTATTAAAATTTGCAGCTAATGCTCTTAAATGTTGACTTACTGTTGAATATGACTTTCTGGTTGACATCAGCAGCAATCAAAATTTCTTCCAAAAGTGGAAACATTTCTATCTTCCTCTTGTAAGCGACTATTCCAAAGAGCTAGCTTCTTTTTGAACGTATCCATATTATTTTTTAAATTAAAAATATTTGTATATGTCCCCTGCAGACAAATATTAACTTCATTGGACAGACTGAAAATGTCCAGCAAGTTTTGCCAGCACTCAAATGCACGGCAAAATCTGGAAATACGATTTTAAGAAGTATGAAAAATAGCCGCGAGAGGCGTTGTATTGGGTCTAGTAAATATTAAATAAATCATGTTTCGGACAAAAGTTAGCTTCTGAGTCGACTAAAAAAATGTGTTATATACTCGTGAATAGTAGTGTGCATTTACATGATTCGGTCGAAAATTTTAGCGGACTGGGAGGAATTTTCTGCGGACGGGCACCGGTCTGCGGACCACGGGTTGAAGAACACTGGTCTAGATTATTAGAGCCATAATAATGGTGATGAAACCATAAAGAAGGCCGATATATACAGTATTGGCCATAAAGATAGCAACTTTTGATAATCCTATTTTATTTTTATTCTATTCAATATTTTTAAAATTAAAAAAATGTAATTTTTACCTTTAACAATCCTCTACACATATTATAGTAAAAAATTAAATTTTAATAGTAAATTCTATTTTTTTTATAGTATTTATTATTTTTACCTGGACATCAAGATAGCAGCTACTCTTAAAAAAATCTTTTTTTTTATTAATTAAGAGATCCTTTTTAATATTTTGTATAGTAACCACCAGTATTTATAACTTCCCGACATCTTTTCGCCATTGATTCTAATAATTTCGTGATCATTTCATTATCAATATTAGACCAGGCACCCTGCAAAGCTTTAAACAATTCTTCAATATTTGAATGTGTTTTGTTTCTAATCTTTCTGTTGACAATCTCCCAAAGGTTTTTTATTGGATTTAAATCGGGTGACTGTGACGGCCAAGTCATTACGTTAATTTTTGAATCCTCGAACCATTTTTTTACCAACTTCGAAGAATGTTTTGTGTCATTATCATGCTGAAAAATATGTTTTAAAGGCATGAACTCATCAGAATAAGGTTCCATAACATTTTGAAGGATGTCTATATATTTAAATCGATCCATTATTCCTTCAATGTGGTATAGAGGACCCATACCATATCCCGAGAAACAGCCCATACCATCACACCGCCTCCGCCATGTTTAACTGTTGGCAAGGTGTATTTTTGAACTAATCTTTTATTAGCAGGCCTCCTAACGTAACTTACACCATCACTTTTAAACAAATTGAACTTAGATTCATCACTAAAAATAACTTTTTTCCATTGATCCACAGTCCAGTCAATATGATTTTTAGCAAATTTTAATCGGGCCTTCACATTCTTTTTGGATAGAAGTGGTTTTTTAGCAGGACGGCGACTAAAAAGACCCTCACTAACTAATCTTCTGCGAATAGTTCTTGTTGAGATGTTTTCTTGATCCATTTGTGGCAAAAGGCCCAAAATTTTCTCCGATGACAGAATAAATAATAAATAATTTTTTTATCAGTTCGTTTTGTAGTTTTTCGTGGCCGTCCTGGAATTTTTGAAACTTCAAACGTACCTTCTGCTCGAAATCGTTTTATAATTCGCGACACAGTAGATTTATGAACATTTAAATTTTGTGAAAACACATTTTGCAGCAGCTCGTCTTTAAAACCAGAAATTATGTAGTTTCTAATTGCACTTGAAACAGTTTTACTACGACAAATGATTAACAAATATAAACTGAAATATTACTTGTGCACAACATATTATTTATGTATAAAACCTGCATATAACAAGAAAATTCAAGTAGTTGCAATATTTTTGTCCAAGCAAAAATGAAGAAATAATTTATTATTAATCTGTAAGTCAGATATTTGACTATTGATTGATGTAACAGACAAAATATGATTAAATTATAGAATTAAGATTATTTATTTTCCAATATTATTATTAAAATTTGAAAAATTGAAAGATGTTAAAAGTTGCAATCTTTATGGCCAATACTGTATATTTTTTTTCTAAGATCCTCTTAACTATTTTATCCTCTTTCATCTTCATCACGTGCGTTATCCATTGTTATCTTGTGCCAATCAATCCCTATTATTAAATAATATTTCTCATTCCAGCCGGGGGTTATAAAACAACACATGTTGAAAACTGCTGGTTGATTTTTATCTATTGTAGCAGGCAATACAGCCCGTGGACTACTGGATAATGATGTACGATATCATTCCACATGTCTGCCATGATAACTTGATCACCACTTGTCATATGAGACTGATTTATCTATGATCTAGTTCTCTAGCCATAGATAGAAATGACATTCTTTAACTCTAACCTACCATTGTTCTGTAACAGTCTTTACTGTAATTATACCTATAAAAACTTGTACATTAATCGAATGAAAGCCGTAGATGGAATACTCTGAAAGTTTCAATCATACTTGTTTCAACACCATGTCAAAAACTAAAGTCATTTATTAAATACATTTGAACATTCTTTTTGGGTTATTAGTTTCTTCACGTCTAAATATTTTTTTATTAGGGATTTTTTTTGTTGTAAAGTTGGTTACGTGTAGCTCATTAATGGTAAAAAGTGAAACATTTTCAACAATTTTTTAAAACTTGTTTAAAACATATCCTCAAGCTAAAATTCTTAATATAATTTTAAATATTCTTCGAATGTTTCAGTTTTTAACTTGTAGGTGATTTAAATTAGTTTAAGAGACAAGTTTCAAGTGAATAAAGTTTATTTATAACCTCTGTAACCATCGGATTAACGTCAGGCCAAGTAGGCTGATGCCTACTTTTTTTTTCCTTTTTTGCGTATTAGTTCAATGCTTTGTTTAGGGGCCATTTTATCCATTCGGCCTAGGGCCTGTAAAAACCTTAATCCTGCGCAGAGCTGAGAATATTTGAAATATAGTATTTGAAAAAGTATTTCAATTACTTTTTGGTATTTGAAATATTGTATTTCAAATACTTCTAAAAAAATTTATGTGAAGTGTGAATTTTCACACATTTCAGAGTTTTGTAGGTATTTAGTCAGTGACTGATGATTATTAGAAGGCCAAACGATGAATGCCTGTCACTACATAACACAATTACAAGTGTTGGTTTTAAATCCTTTAAATCAATAGGCACGACAAAAAGGTTGCGGTTAGACTTTTTCTACCATGTATTAATTACATTAGAACTCCTCTAATTTGCATATATCTCTAATAATACCAAAATATACATATATTTTAAGGCTTTTTTTTTTGTAATATTGCAAAATTATTATTCATATCCAGACCTGGCAACACTGCGGGCGATCTTTTGTCACGCAAGAGCATAACGCCAACAGAGACATTGTTTATATTGCGACTATATGAAAAACTAACAGATTCTCTACTAGAAATAGAATCCCAGCTACCGGCCAGTTATTTATTTATTTTCCTAGTCGATATTTGCAAAACAAATTTACGTACCTCGTCTCTACCCATAACAAAATGTATCCATGTATATAAAATATATATTTTTAATTTTAGCTAAGATATTAAACGAAAATCCTAATACTTGGCAAATTTTAGTCAAAATGAAATGTATTTTAAAAATCAATTACCGTTCCTTAATCTGCACATAAAGAGTATCTGCTCATTTTTTAATACTTTTTTGGAAAAAATTATATTAAATTTCCGTTCACGTTTGAAATTGTACAAGGTTATTTCACGATAATCTCGTCGCGTTAACTCACTCATATTGATAAGTTTACACTTGTACTGCAAACCATAGACTGACTACATAAAATTTATTTATTAGTCTATCTATTATGTTTTGAATATCTCAGTGTTTCTCAACCGGTGGTTCGCGGACCACTAATGGTCCTTAGAAAAATTTTAGTGGTCCGCGAAAGGCTTAAAAATTAATATTTTTCAGACTTATTGTTCATTTTTTTATGATCTTTTGTTCATTTTGTATGTATTTTGTTAATTTTTCAGTGATTTTTTTATTACGAAGATATATGTAAAGTTTACATACACAATTTGTTTAATAGTACATTTATTTTTAGGGGTCCGCGGTAGAAAATTAAATAATTTACTGGTCCGCGAAAGAAAATAAATATTTTACGGGTCCGCGGTACATTTTCACTTGAGAAACACTGATCTATTTAATGGTGCAAAAATAAACTTGCTATGTTTATTTATACAGCCTCATCTCAAACTTTCCTAGCGCCCTACGTAAGAAGTACAAATATTGCAGAATAAGTTTAATTTTAGATTAAAAATAAATAGAATAAAATAGAAACTGTATATAAATAAAGTAAGTAATAAATATCAGAATGATTTACTTTTGAATTGTTGTTATAAATAAAACTATACATATGCAAATAATAATTACAAATATTATTACAAATTGGTCTATTAATTCTATACCGTGAAACATAAATCATCTAAACTATTAATATATTTGATATAACAAATTTGAAATGCACCAACAGGTGTGGTAGCGAGTATTGAATTTCAAGGACCGACTTCTGTATTTGTAAACTAATATCGCCATTAAATATTAATTAATAAAAATGTTTCATGACATATGTCATGAGGTGATGAATTGAGATTGTTAAGATTAAGGTAGGATCATTGTGACACAACAATGAATCACTGAAATTGTCTCTAAAATCGTAAGTCACAGTATAGATTACACTGCCCAACAAAATATTTTTTTATCTTGGTGCCGAAAGAGTAAGAACTGATTTTGAATATTTTTGATGTGCCAAAAATACCAGACTCTTTTTCGTAGCAGCTCTAGTTTTTGAGATACAGACTAATTTATTTTAGTTTGAAATTGATTGTGTAAGAAATGTCATAATTCAAGAAAAACAAAACGTTGTCAACGAACCTTTGGTTGCGAGAGAGAAAATTATATTTCCACCCTTGCATATCAAGTTTGGGCTTATATAGCAATTTTTGAAGGCTTTAAATCGAGATGGACTTTGTGTAGGCTACTTGACACGTAAATTTCCTGGGATTAACTCTGAAAAACTGCCAGAATATTTGATGGTCCTCAGATAAGGCAACCTACTGAAGATCCACAATCCAATCCAACCGCATCAATGAACGAGATTGAATCTAATTATTAGTGTTCATTTATTCAAGTAGTACAAAATTTTCTTGGAAATCATAAGGCAGAGAATTAGTGGAAAATATGCTTTCCAACTTTAACATTCTCGGTTATGATCACTTGCCAGAAAACCTAAGTGATTTTAGTGAAGAACCGGGGGAAAGATTCCATTAAGACATAAAACTATGGAAGATAGATATCAAGGAAGATAAGATAGCCACATGATGGCCTACTACTGTTGGCGTCTTCAGAAAGACTGTTTTGGTAAACTCCATGCTAGAAAGTCGCACAAAAGAACATTTTTAAGTGATAAGTGATGAATGTATATTTATCTACTTTGTGAAATAAATACCTTACTTTGTCTCTTTTGTGTTTGTAACTGGCAGTTGGAACAAATAGTAACAGTAATAACGTGAAAAATACACAAGTTAACAAATAAGTTATTTTATTTTAAAAGAGGCCAATATAGCGTATCTCAAAAACTAGATCTGATAGACCAAATCTGACGGCTATTTTGGATTCTGTGCCCAAAAATTACCTAAAGACAGTTTAAAACTCGCAGGCACCAAAATGTCTGTTGGGCTGTGTTATATGACTTAATACACATTGTTCAATAACTGTGGTGACAGAAAAAATAGCTACGAATCAAAAATTACTTTAGGCATCAGTGAGAGGGGTGTCCAGGATGTCACTCTTATTAAGCAGGCCCTTCGCAGCAAGTATATGGCACGACTTAGGCAGATATGGAGATCTCCTCTATCTGGCAAGAACAAGATCGCTGCCAGAAACATTCTTGCTGTCTCATTAATTTCATACACTCTTGATGTAATGAAATGGAATGTTGATGATCTTAAGAATCTCGACAGGAGAACCAGAAAGATAATGTTGATGTTCATGATCTTTGAATTCTACACCCGAAATCTTCTGTGCAACGCATTTACCTCCCTCGTCAAAACGGTGTTCGGGGATTACTTAATCTGGAGAGTTTGCACGATCGACTCGTCCTGGTTACAGCTAACAGTATCCTCAGAAGTCAGGACCCACTATTACAATTCGTTAGTGAGCACGAATTTAGTGGCAAAGGGGCGTTTCTTTATCAGGCAGCGCGAAGAGTAACAATGAGATTTAACCTGTCGCCCCGTTAGGGAAAACGCTGGAGTACAACTCTCTCGGCAGGAGCTCAATAGAATTTCCAGTTCAGTGAAACAAGAGGGGACAGACATGTTAACAAATGAACACATGAGTAAAAGTATGCACTGTGTTCTTTAAACATATTAAAAGTCTAGAGTATTCTGTCGAACTCACGTTCTCGTTTCTTAAGTCTGCTGGTTTGAGATCGGGAACGGAAGGTTTTGTGTTTGCGTGTCCGGATGGTGTTATAAATACTTTAGCGTACAGGGCACGCATATTTCAAATAGCGGAGTCCACACTATAGGTTGTGCCACCACCATCCTGAAACCATTATGCATATTCTGTCTGCTTGTCCATCTCTTGCAGTGCCGAGCTACGTGTCTCGACATACTGCTCTCCGCGTGCTCTACTACCATCTTAGATATGCCTATGGTATTGACAAGATACCGGTTATACCGTCGTCTCTTCTGACAGAATTTGTGGTGGAAAATTCCAAGTGCTGCATTTATTGGAATTACTTCTTCTCCACCTTGAGCTTACTGACAGCCACTAATCCGGATATAACCTTCCTGGATATCGAGACCAAACTGATGATTCTGATCCAATTCTCAAGTCCAGCTAAGAAGAATATCTCTCTCAAGGGGGAAGAAAAGAGGTCCAAGTATATGAATCTCTTGTTCGAACTTAGAAAGATGTATCCAGGGTATAAAGTTAAGCTTGTAGTCATGATAGTGTTTTGGGTGGTATGAAAAGCTCCTACCGAAGGGAAAACGAGTCTATTCCCGCCTGCAGATCTTTTGCCACCTCTTTGATTTGCAGGATGTACAAAGCAATGTTGCTTGGGTCACATCGCATTGTGCGGGCACTGGATTTGGCGTAATTTGCTCTGCATATCACCAGGGTTTGGGATACAACCGTGTGTATTTAGCCTAATTTATCTTATTAAAAACTGTTTTGAACAGAAAAGTAATATTTCTTCATTCTAAGACAATTTAAATATATAAATATATATATATTCATTTTTTCTGTACAGTAAACAATAAGATATTTCAAAATTTTATTTTTGGGGTGAGGACACTCCTAGACTATAATTTTAACCCCGTAAACCCCCCCCCAATATTCATTCTATTGAAAAAATGCACAGAACCCTTTTTTAAATAATGTTTATTACACATGTTTTTTTCTGTTAAGTAGTAAGTGAGATATTTCCAGCGAGATATTTTTTATTGGACTTCCCCCCTAAACCCCCATTAGAATGCAAATTTTGAGATGTCAGTTGGCCCTTGTTCGAGTTCTGGTTCAACTTTATCATCATACCAATTTATGTTAAAATACAACCAGACGTTTTGCGCTAACAACCAGTTAGATAGATACACAGACAGACTGCTTTTTTGCGGGTTTCATCTTATAATCATCTAAAACGTGTAGATACCAATATAACAATGAAAATGTGAGAAAAAAATAAAAAAAAAAAATATAGCCTCCAATTTTATTAACATAAATAAAAGTTGTCTGCAAGAAAAGGACGATTACCAACAACAAAAATGGAATGAAATATTCCTATGTTTTTTACCACCTCTGTATATGTATTATTTACCTAGTAATCTTTTTCTTAGAACGTATTGTGTAATATTTTTAGTTTTTTTCTTTTAATATAGATAAATACTTTTTCTACACATTCTTATTCCTTCCAATCATTTATAAACAGCTGATAGGTGCGTATAGTACTAACGCGTGCTCCAACTTTAAAAATGAAATAAAAAAATGCCGGAACTATATTGATTGATATCTCTATCAAAGATCGGGTAAAACGTTTAGTCGATCATGATATAATCATTACATAGACATTTATAAATGAAGCAAGTATAGAAACAGGCGAAACAAAAACACAGATAAACTCAGAACCTTCTTGGATTATAGATCAACTTTCGCATTTCAGATTCGATATCAAATTAATATATCATAGCAGCTAAATATGTTTAAGACAAGATTAAATGTTCGCGGCGGACATATAGAAATATTAAATAAATGATTCAAGAATTAAAGATATGATTCATTTGAGATGTGGAGCAGTGTGTGTTATGAGAAAATTGGTTTTTAAAAACTGTTAACTCTTCTTCATTTAAGTCCATAAAAGACCTTATTTTATATTGTCATTCTTTTTGACGTAAATACATATTTTAAATAGATCTGGACTTATGGGCTGCATGTTCAAAAATTTGTCTGTCAAGAAAATAGGTCATACTTTAAACGCTTATATCTATGAAAGTATACGATGCGACGGAAGTTAATGGTGTTAATGGATTGAGGACAGATGTAGGATTTCTTTGGTTTGCGTCAACTGTGCCCGTCATCTTTCCATGCCCCGCGCGAAAGTTTTACGTAAGCTGCCCGAATAGGGGATAGGCATGATTTTTTTAAAATTTTTTTATTATTTTCCTTTTGTTGCATATAAACATAAAAAACAGTTTTTTTTTTTTTTTAATTTGAAGGCTTAAAAAAATCATAAATGTATGTAGCGCGCGAAAACGACGTGTGACGTCATACCCCTTCTAACTGACGCATGACACTACTAGCTTACCCAGCGAACATAGTCTGTTGTGAACTTATTTGTTTGTATAACTTTTATAGGTTATGTAAAGTTAGAGTTATTTTAATTAAAATAAAGTTTAATTCTATAAAAACAATTTATATATGTTTACCGAATTAAATTTTTTATTAAAATATATAAAATATGGAAGATCCAGGCCCCAGTCCTTCGAAACATTATCGAAAATATTGTTCAGTACCGATGTGCACAATTAGTTCAACTAGAAATCCAAAAAAACAACTTATATCATTACCTGATGGCGAAAAACAACAGAAAAGGCGAAATTTGTGGCTGAAAGCTATGAGGCGAAATAAAACCGATATTTCAGAAAAAAGTAAACTTTATATTGTGTGCATAAATGCATCAATGTTGGGTAAATTATCACTCTGAGCCCTAACAAAATCTTTATCTGCTATTTTAATAGTAAATGCGTGAAAAATTGTTTAAAAACAAATACAAAACTCTCAAACAATACAATATACACACGTGTAAAGATTATGTTGTAGCTGTATCTGTGACGTGAAACCCCTATCGTTTGACGTTATACTCAGTCGTTTTTACTCGGCAACCTTCGCGGCGTGGTCGGCTTATTTCAAATTCACAATATTTTAATTAAAAAATTTGGCTATAATATTAATTAAAATGTGATTTTTGTTTTGTTAGGTGACATAACTAACATTAACATATCAAAATAATGTAGTTTTAAGGAAATACAAATTTTATGCGTATCCCCTATTGGCGCACTCAGTTAATTTTGGAGGTCCATAGAATTCGAACGCGTATGTAGATTTTCATTAAATTAACTTTAATTTGTTTGTATTATACTGGCATATTGCGAGATCTCAGTTATCCCTTAAAAACTCGCTGTTGTTGTATAAAGTAATTCTGAAACCAATATGGTATTATGGCATCCAGTTATGGGGAACAGCCAGCAATTCTAATATAGATATAATCCAAAGATTCCACTCTAAAACACTGTGAACAATTGTAGACGCCCCGTGGTATGTAACAAACCGTAATATACATCAAGACATCCAAGACAGCACCGTACGTAAAGAAATGGAAAAGAGGAGCATCAAATTGGATAAACTGGAACAACATTCAAATAGCAACGCAATTCAACTTTTAGACAACAGTTATGCAGTACAAAGACTACAGAGATATGCCCCTCTCGATCTCCATTTTAGATTTAATTAGTTTTATCATCATAATCATCTTCATCATAGTCCATTTCATATCCATCCAAATTGTATTCTTTCATGAGTGGTATACATTTTAGAACTTTCGTCTTTTAAACAAGTTACTGTAGTAACGAATAGGGGAAACTTGCTAAGCGCCCTGACATCTGGTGGCAATTTGCGGAATAGTATTTAAATATGTAAATTATATATCTTTGTCTATTCAAGCTGTAAATATATATATAAACTATATACTTATTGTTATATGCAACAGATTGGCAATAAACAGAAGAGTTAAAACAAATTCTTCATTTAATTGAGAACTGCCTAAAGATATAATTTCATTCCAATCGGACAGGAAAGTTGCGAGGGCATTTGTGCGAAAACTCACGCTTCAAAATTAATATGTTGCGATATATGCGTCAATATTACAAGCAGAAATCCAATAAAACGAATTCTGAGAAATCCAGAAATGTACCACCACACCAATGCTGAAAGGTACAGGGTTTACAGAAAGCGCATGTGATCTGAAAGCCGAAAATGAAGCCCAGTACAGACTGAAGACGAACGTGATAATATTGACGCAAATTCTAGCGATTGTGACCCCGAACACAATCATCATCCTTAGCTTTTACAACTCTTATAGTGCTTTTGTCTCCTCAACGATTCTACAGACTGTATAATTCGAAGCCAGTCTACGCAAAGTTGTTCCTTTCTAGTTTCTGAAGGTCTTTGAATGCACTATCTATCCATCTGGTACACGGTCTTCCCCACCGCCTTGTGGTTTATTCATCTTGTTTCTTGGATTGCCGTAATGTCCATGGTATACTGCTGTATTTCTTCCATGAGCTGATATACTGCTCCCGGTCTACATAGGCTTAGTGCTTCCAGTTTCCTAAGAGTAAGTCCGTTTTCCTTTGCATTGGTCGTTTCCGTTTCATCCGGCATTATCGTTGGGTCTGCGAATTTCAGATGTTCGGGGGATTGGCTTACAAGATCCTAAGAGTAGTGGTGGGGCTGCCACCTAGAGCAACTAGACTGGCCGGTTTTCTGTCAGGGTTATGACCTCCCTTAGCCAAAATGATCCCGCTATTTATTCCAGGCAACGGAGTTCTGCCTGCCTCCCTTGTTTCCTTTGGCTACAGCGGTTTAGCTGCAATGTCCAGGGCTCGCGACGTGGACGCAGAAGAGAGGACTTCCTGGTAGAGTTAGCATTGCTTACATGTAGTTCTAAGTGGTTCTGACTAGTTTTTATAGCTCTTGAATTATTGGCATCAGTCAAGTACTAATACGGTGCCAGGCTTGAGCTGTCTGTCCAAGTAGAGGAAGATATTAGCGCCTTCCCGAACGCAACCTATTCCGAATTTTTCTTCTTGATTTTTACAAATATTGATATTTAATTTGCCCATCATTTCAGTTTCTGCTTATGGGTACAGGTTTTATACTCCAATTTACCTTCTGCAAATAAAATTGATCCTTTTGCAAATTAAATTCATCCTTTTGCAAATCAAATTCAGCCTTTTACAAGTTAAAAACAACTTTTTCCAAATCAAATTCAGCTTTTGCAAATCAAGTTCAACCTTTTCCTAATCGTGACATTCATGAAAATATATTGGAACCTGAATATGTTTCCTTAGAAATGGATGGAACTGGTTACGGATCACATTAAAATATGCCTAATTACAAACTGATCGTCGAAATTCTTGAAGAAAAATTGAAGCGCAAAAATTGTATTCATGATGAAAGTTAATTTATTATGATTCATCAATGAATATGTTTTTTGTCATGCTTCCGGGCATTTCTAGAACTCTGTTTTCTCATTCACCATCTGCAAGTTCTCTTTTGTCCATTACCTCGTCAACTCTATCCTGAAATGATTTTTTTTCTTGTTTCCTTGACTCATTCAATCTTTCGACTGAAACAGGTAAAAATTTTAAAGTTAACAATAAATAAACAGTTAATATGTAACATACATTTCCATTAACTCCGTAAGTATTCCTGTCTGGTTTAAGCGCCACAATAAATTAAGCAATCAAATATATTCTGTAATTCCGAGAAGACATTTGGCCTAATTTATTATTTATGTGTCTAAATTGTTAATGTCAGCCAGACTATTGTCTGAACTATAAGAGGAAATACCAGTTTATATTAATAAACCAATCCACAAGATATACATCGTAACATTTATGACATATCAATTAAAAAGAACCATCAATAGAAACCATTAGAAAGATAATGGATTTTTGTAAAAAAATTAGGCTAAATACCTAAGAGCAGAAGTCATCACCAAATAAAGAAATCATTTGTTGCACTATCTAGCTCTAATAGGGGATACGCATAAAATTTGTATTTCCTTAAAACTACATTATTTTGATATGTTAATGTTAGTTATGTCACCTAACAAAACAAAAATTACATTTTAATTAATATTATAGCCAAATTTTTGAATTAAAATATTGTAAATTTGAAATAAGCCGACCACGGAGCGAAGGTTGCCGAGTAAAAACGACTGAGTATGACGTCAAACGATAGGGGTTTCACGTCACAGATACAGCTACAACATAATCTTTACACGTGTGTATATTGTATTGTTCGAGAGTTTTGTATTTGTTTTTAAACAATTTTTCACGCATTTATTATTAAAATGGCAGATAAAGATTTTGTTAGGGCTCAGAGTGATAATTTACCCAACATTGATGCATTTATGCTCATGGAATATATGAAAAATAATTAATGCTACAGTGCTGAAGAAATACGTAGTGTCAAAGCAGACCTGTAAGTAATTTTTATTTTATATTCTATAACTTTATGTAAACAAACGCTGCAACTCTGTAAAATGTAAATATTTATGTAATTTAGATGTCAGAATTTTACTACATTGTTTACATGAAGTTACAAAACGTTAGAGGCATAATTGAAATACTGCAATATAAGTTATCTATTTTAATATAAAATTTAATTCGGTACAAATGTATAAATTGTTTTTATAGAATTAAACTTTATTTTAATTAAAATCACTCTAACTTTACATAACCTATAAAAGTTATACAAACAAATAAGTTTAGAACAGACTATGTACGCCGGTAAGCTAGTAGTGTCATGCGTCAGTTAGAAGAGGTATGACGTCACACGTCGTTTTCGCGCGCTACATACATTTATGATTTTTTTAAGCCTTCAAATTACAAAAAAAAAAATTAAAAACTGTTTTTTATGTTTATATGCAACAAGAGGAATATAATAAAAAAAAATTAAAAAATCATGCCTATCCCCTATTATAAGTATGTAAAAGTAAAAAATTGTGTTCAAGAAAATATTCAGTTATCCAACTGATTCTTGGCTATGAATCTCCATTCTAAATATTGCACATTTTGTCTTGATTTACGGATATGAAGGGTGGTAAAAACCAATTTTATATTTTCGTTTACTCCTGTTATAAATTTCGAAATCTATATTGGATGTATAACATTTACGGCAGATACAAATTTATATCCAATCTTATAAAAAGGCTAACCTAAACTTCAAAAATACGTCGTTATTTACTTTTTTTAAAGTTAAATGAGAACAGAAGATCTAGAAAAAAGTTTTGTGCAATATATGTTGAGTATTGTCGAAAATGCAACGCCAAGTAAACGTAAATACCAACGTACCACTTGGCCGTAACTGTTTTTTGCTCTTCTAAAAAAATTCTTGTAATAATCTCTCGCTTACCGAAAAATACGACAATCATTTTCTTTTTCCCAGATCTTGATTGTTTTACCGCGGTTGAAGTTTATTCGTCTTCAAAGAGCCATATCTTGTTTCTTGACTTTGATGACATAATAATTTAACCCTAAGGTAGCGTTTTGGGTCCAGTCTTATTTTTAATCTTTATTAATGGTCTTCCAGCAAACATAGATGCTTCGGAAATTATTTTATTTGCCGATGACATCACCATTTTAAATGCATCAAACTCAGTTAATGATGCTTTAAAATTAGCGAATGACCCACTTGTTCATGCCGAAACATGGTTCACAAACAATAGGCTCAAACTGAATCGCGACAAAACGCAACAGATGGCATAATCGTCATGATTATAATACCAACACCGATACGGTGAAGTTTCTCAGGATGATAATCGATAGTAAATTGAAATGGAAGCAGAACTGTCAAGGTACCGTTAGTAAAATTCATAGATAAATATTTGCTATGCGAAAATTGGTCGATGTGGTGCCGTTTGATGTTTCCCGAATTGCTTATTTCTCTTTAATAAACTGCCACCTCTCCTACGATATTTTATTATGGGGCGCCAGTCCAAGTGCATAAAAGAGCCTTGCGTGTTTGTTGTGGATTGTGCATAATTTTCTAAACTTATAGCTAGTGAGATGTTTTAATGAGACAGACATATAAACACATTCCCTGTCGCATTCTATCGGTGACACCGTAGTTATCGAATGCCTTTACATAACCTAACATAATGTCATCATTATCTTGCTCAAAATTACAAAGGCGGACAGTAAATATGATCAATTTAGGTAATCGGGTAGTTAAAATCTAAGACAACAGAATTATAAGAACGATAATACATATAAAATATTTTACGAAGCTAAATAGTAGGTTTCAAATTTCACAGATGGTGGACTATTCGTAACGTATTAATTTCTAATTCGCTATAAACGCTATGAGCAACGTTAAAAAAAAATGCATAGAAACATAAGTTACAGCTAGCAAAGCACAGTCTACAACCTCTTAATTTAAACAGCTCTGAATGCGGCTTAACTCACTCATATTGATAAGTTTATTACTTGTACTGCAAAAAATAGACCTTCATAACATTTATTTATCAATGTATCTATTATGTTTTGAATGGTCTATTTAATGATGCAAGAATAAACTTGCTATGTTTATTTATACTACCGTATCTCAAAACTTTACTAGCGCCCTTACGTATATTTGATTTGAACAAATAGCATTAATTAGAACAAACAGCTGTAATTAAACCTTTAATAACTCCATAATGTAGCCTTAATAAAATCTTAATATTTCTGTGTGGCGTATAAAATAAGACATAAGATTCGAATAAGACATAATTGCCATCTGGTATCTAGATTTAGAGCGTGAATTCAACTCCGTGGATATTCGATTATACATTCGTATCCCTATTATGTTTGTATGGAGCCGGATAAATTGAATACGTTACTTAGCCGGGGTAGACTTGAAACAGGAACCCTCAAACTTTACACAGAAATTGATAGTTAGAGTTTGTGTTATAATATTTTTGGGCATGGTCAACCAAATTAAATTCAAAAAGTTTGATTTTAGGGACAAGTTTCATCATACTCCTGGAAGGGATAATAAATAAGACTATGATACATGGATTTCCATCTGCGTGGAAAATAAGTACAGAGCGATCAACAAATCTTGACCGTTATGCAATATTTGACAGAAACATTTAGTTATCAAACTTATTTCCAAGGACTTGTATACATAGACGAATATTCTATGTTTATAACCTTATACGAATTGATTATTAAATGAACACTATTTTTCTCTACACGCCAATGAGTTGATAACAGGTATTAAGTTTAAACACATATTTTCGTTGTCCCTCGGGTGAGTTCGGGCAAACGAAGTAATCTGATTGGTTCTTTGTTAAATTGAGATTTTCAGCTGTGAATTAGAATACAGTTTTGATATTTTTAAATTCATTGTTTACTGTTATGTAACTGACAAGAAATAATGATCGCACGGTACAATCGTGCCTCATGAGAAAGCAAATAAATCGTCAAATTAATCGTCAAGCTATAAACGTTTTGGCCTGCTTAATTTATCGAGAAGGTAATATAGCTAGGTTTCGCGGAACATAAACAGACATTTGTTTTGGCCATCGAATTTAGACTAAATATAGTTGGATCAATTTGAAGATAAATATTGACCCCGGTGTGTCGCCAGGATTCATATGTAGTTTTTTTTTATATAAATAGTGTTCGATTGTGGGGGAACAATTGGGGGGGTTCAGAGTTAAAGTGAACCAAGTCCATTTTCGCCAATTTCGTAATAATATTGCCATGGCACAGTGCAAATATAATATTTTTCAGTGCAATAATTTTCTCAAAATTGACTCTCATCGACTGTACATTAATTCTGAACCCATTGGTACTAACTATTAATTATTTTTTCAAGCAAGGGTTTATTGTAGAGATAAAAGTACAATCTAGTATGTCCTTTAGTTTAAATTTTATTTTATTTACTGCGTGACAGTGATTAAAGTTTAGGTAATTTTAAAACTAAAAATTAAAAATCAAACAAAATTTCAACACAGGGTTTAGCTATTGAGATTAATCTTTATCAAATTAAAAATATCACATTGATCCGATTATATTTGGTCTAACTTCTATGACCGAAAAAAATTCATGTTTACTGTTGCGCGTAATTTAGCTACATTACCTCTTAAGTAAAGAAGCAGATAAGGTTTAATATCACGTACAATTAATAAATCAAATGCAACTAGCAACTAGCCAGATCAATAGACAAGATCACTTATAGACTGAACGAAAACAAATTCCCCAGGATGATAACATTAGATATTGAAAAAGCGTTCGGCACTGTCTGACACGAGGGTTTAATTTTCAAATTTGTTAAAAATTTCCAGCCTACCTTATCCATTTATTAAAATCCTACATCCAAGAGAGATATTTTAAAACAGTTATTAACTGGAAATCATCGACACATTGTAGCAGGCGTTCCACAAGGCTCAATCCTTGGCCCAATTATATTATGCATTTGTATTATCGACTTCCCAAGCGTAAGTAATCTGGTAGTCTTTGTATACTGATGATATCGTCTTCTTCACTCATTCATGAAGAATAGCCATCATCATCAAGGCTCAAGCAAGCGACCGATTTATTT
The DNA here is from genome assembly GCA_963971575.1 of Liopterus haemorrhoidalis. Lineage (NCBI taxonomy): Eukaryota > Metazoa > Arthropoda > Insecta > Coleoptera > Dytiscidae > Liopterus > Liopterus haemorrhoidalis. The sequence continues at coordinate 8,233,306 of OZ020613.1, forward strand.
TTAATATATGCAAAGATGGTATATAAAAATAAACGCGACTAAACCCGAAGCTAATCTATTTATTAGAAGAGAAGCCGTCTAGATCGAAATATAAACATACAGGGAACCAACATAAAATGGTCTCCCACCAGTTAAGTACTTAGGTGTATATCTAGATATACACCTATGTCGATGATCTAGATCATCGGCTAAATTTCACAAATCACTGCAGACAACGTTGCTAGTGAGTGTTTGTATTGGTAACATGTTTCCACTCTTAAATAAAAGATCAGGACTAAGGCAGCGAAATAAAATTATAATCTGTAATAGTTATTGTACAAAATTATACTCGATTCTAGTATATGCATGTCTTATCTGGAGCAGTACGTCCAATAGCAACCACAGGAGGCTACAAGTTATACAAAACAAATGCTTAAGACTCTTTTTAGAATTTATGGCTACTGTTTTCGATACTTAAACATGTTGTTAATATAGTTCTTTTATATTGAGGAGTTTTCTTTTTTGGGAACCCTGTAATTTTGAAAGTGTACATTTTAACAGCCACTGGATTAAGACACCATTTGCTGTAACTATGTATAACTCGTGGACTAACAAATACTGCATATGGAATTATTCATAGGTAACTACACACATATGTTTTGAAGACATGGGAATCGTCTAACTATCCAGATAATCTGCCTAATGAGAAGGTTATATTACAATACATGAATATCTATTGCTACAATATACTGCATTTTTTAATTGTCTCTATTCAATGAGATTCACATTTAAATTAGACAAATACAGCTAAATGGCAAAATCTTTTAGACAATATCTACAAATATTTGTCTACTATAATATATCAATCAAAGAATCAATTAATAAATAGCAACAGTTGTCAATTTGATAAAATATTAAAACGAAATAATATTAAAGCAGGTTTCTACAAGAAAAATACCATAAGATATAAATTATTCAATAACAAATTAAGCCAGAAAGGAAATACTTCCCTTTCAGGAATTCACAAAATCAAACGTAACGATTGTGATGAGTATTACAAAGGTCAAATGAAACGTAATTTTAAAGTTCGATTTCAGGAACATATGATAACTTGGAAATTAAATAAATCTGATTCATCCAATTTAGCGAAACATTTATTTGAAAACGATCACCAATATATAAAAGAAAATTTAGAACCTTTAATTTTGAAAATAAATGGGGGGTAAATTTATGTTCTTCCTAGAAGTATTTGAAATAAAATATACACGACAAAAAGAGCATAATCTTGTTAATGATATTTCATAATCCCTTCTGGCACCTATATATATTTAGATAACAATCATAATAATCATTGGCGCATCAGCCCGAGGTGAGCCTAGGCCTGCTGTTTCCAGGTTTCATGACCATTTTTTCAATCTATGTACATTCAGGAGTAATATGGTCAGTATTACGTCAATTTTTAGCGTACACAGAAAGGCACCTACAGTTTATAGCCTATTGCGAACGGCTAAGCAGAATCTGTAATTTTCACACAAATTATTTGATATAAGCAGGAATTGAACTCACGTCCCTGCCTTTGCTTAGCGAACAAATAGCAGGTATAAACAATTTAACGTTTGCAGCTACAGTCTTGACCATTTATATTTAGATAATACCTGTTAATTTAGTTTAAACTGTTAATGTATCACTATTACTGTGTATCCTTCTTCTGATGTTAGCTTAACAAGCCGAAATATACCACATGTCCCAGGCAAGTGCACATTGCTATCCCGCATATTGTTACAAATAGATATTCAGTCAAATGGAAAAAAAATCGAGTAATTTTAATAATAAATATTAAGCAATAGTCAAAAAATCTTTTATCTACGACCATCAAATAATAAATGCATGTGTATTCTGTAAAAACATAAAGCTGTTCATATTGCACACCAAGTATAATGTAAGGCGCATGCGAGCTCATTCGTAAATACTCATCGTATTACACACATCGATATTTTTTAGTAAGTTAAAATGGTGGCACTCAGCAACGATGGCTGTTTGCACATCACACAGCCCATCTTCAAAATTTCAATGATATTTAAGTTATAATAAATAAAACAATAAATAATAGTATGTTTTCTCTTACCCATTACAAACTTTTAATTAATTATCCTTTTTTTTTTTTGATAAACTGTTTTTTTTTACAGGTTTCGATTTTGGCATTTTGGCGAATGGCGAGACGTTTTAGTAGACGACCGACTTCCCACATTCAAAGGTCGATTAGTTCATCTTCACAGCACAAACTCTACAGAATTCTGGGCGGCATTATTAGAAAAAGCATATGCCAAGTAAGTATAAAAATTAATATTCATTAGGCGGTGTAATTATTAAATTATTATAAATAATTAACGTTTGTAAAACACGGTGAAATTCATAAATCAGTATTTAATTATTTAATTAATATGTCATAGTTAAAACAAATTGAAAATTTATGATTTCAACTGACCTTATCAACTGCTAACCCACGATATGGCCTCTAAAATTTATTTAACATTATTCATTTTAAAATTAGTTACACATTATTAATCATTGGATAGAAATTTATGGAATTAATAAATAAGTGCCGACAGAATTTGCTTTAAAGCCGGAAGAAAAATACGGTAGCTAGGGTATAATCTTACTATCATAATATGTGGTTCTTTTGTCAAACTTTTGCCTCTTTCTACGAATTCCTGCACATTTGTCAGTTCCCTGGCCTTCGAACTACAGATTATCAGGTCTACAAGTATGAAATGCGGATTTTTTTTTAAAATGAAACACATTAAACTCAAAAGAACAGTAAAAGTTTGTTTATTCAAAGTATGCATTAGAAGTTATACATTTTTCCCATCTTTTAGGCAATTTGTGAATACCTCGTCAGTAGAACTCTTCCCCTTTCCCCGCAAACCATTCATCTAGCCATTCTTTCACATTTTCATATGAAAAAAAGTGCTGCTCGGCAAGTGCGTGACCCATCGATGCGAACAAGTGGTAATCTGAAGGGGCCAAGTCTGGCGAGTAAGCGGCATGGGGTAGCACTTCCCACTTGAGTGCCTCCAATGTGTTGCAAACTGTTTTTGCCTTATGTGATGAAGCGTTATCGTGAAGAAAGATTACCTTGTGCTGTCTACTTTCGTATTCTGGTCGTTTTATGAGCAGCGAATGGTTCAATTCGATCAGTTGTTGTTTGTAGCGTTGGGTATTAACAGTTTCACCAGGTTTTAACAATTCATAATAGACCACATCCTTTTAGTCCCACCAAGTACAGAGCATTGTCTTTTTGCCAAAGCGATTCGGTCTTGCAGTTGATGTGGATGGTCAGCCTGGGTTCACCCATGATGTTTTGCGTTTGGGATTTTCAAAATAAATCCATTTTTCATCGCCAGTAATGATACGATGCAAAAAAGACTTTCTTTTGTATCGTGCAAGCAAAATTTCACAAGTGTTTTTGCGTTTTTCCATCTGCTTCTCATTCAATGCATGTGGAACACATCTGCCGACTTTCTGGATCTTACCCATCTCTCGTAGGCGATTGGAAACAGCTTGTTGACTAACGCCTAACTGCTCTGCTAGTTGTTTTTGTGATTGACTATCGTCTTCCTGTAGCAATGTTTCCAATTTTGTATCTTCATATTTTTTTGGAGGTTTTCCATGTTCTTTGTCTGTAAGATCAAAGTCACCACTATTGAAACGCCGAAACCATCGTTCACACGTATCTTGCGATGGAGCATATTCACCATAAGCTTCTCGAAGCAGTCGGTATGATTTTGCAGCAGTTTTTTTCAAATGAAAACAAAACAGTAGTACTGTCCGCGAATGCTCTTTATTTGGCACAAAATTTAACATTTTTAACACAGTAAAACAAAACTATATGATCACTTTTCAAATTATAACCTATACGCATTTGACACTTAATGCTAACTTAACAAAACGCCATATGTGTTGAAACTTTGCACTATACACTATGTTTGCGCGGCAGGTTTGAAAAAAATCCGCATTTCATACTTGTAGACCTGGTATAATATTTCGTTTCCACATCAGCTTTTCCGATTTTCGTGCTAATAAACTTTGTCTAAACGCTCCAACTAGTTTCATTGTCAATTGGTAATTTCTAAACGCCATACGCTATTAACTTTTAGTTAAATAAATATGTTATTATTATTATTACAGAAAAAATTGTAATTCCGAATTTTGTAGGAACCACACAAAATTTTCTATCGCAATTACATGTTAACTTATTACTCTCTGAATTACAAAGTGTTAATTGTAATTCGGAAAGTGTCAATTGTAATTCAGATAAGTAAATTGTAATGCAGAAAGTGTCAATAGTAAATCCAGAAGTGTCAATTGTAAATAAGAAAGTGTCAATTGTAAATAAGAAAGTGTCAATTGTAACTCATATTAGTAAACTGTAATGCAGAGAGTGTTAATTGTAATTCGGAAAGTGTCAATTGTAATTCAGATAAGTAAATTGTAATGCAGAAAGTGTCAATAGTAAATCCAGAAGTGTCAATTTTAAATAAGAAAGTGTCAATTGTAACAGATTAGTAAACTTAAAAGCAGAGAGTGTTAATTGTAATTCGGAAAGTGTCAATTGTAATTCAGATAAGTAAATTGTAATGCAGAAAGTGTCAATAGTAAATCAGAAAGTGTCAATTGTACTTCGGAAAGGGTCAATTGTAATTCAGAAAGGGTCTATTGTAATTCAGATTAGTAAATTTTAATGCAGAAAGTGTCAATTGTAATTTGGAAAGTGTCAATCGTAATTCAGATAAGTAAATTGTAATGCAGAAAGTGTCAATTGTAAATCAGAAAGTGTCAATTGTACATCAGAAAGTGTCAATTGTAATTCAGATTAATAAAATAAACTTCAGAAAGTGTCAATTATAATTTAGATTCGTAAATTGTAATGCAAAAAGTATCAATTGCAATGCAGACTGTAATTGTAATTGTGACAGTTCAAAAATTTCTGTTTTTCGTCACTTGAAAATTTATGCGGTCAACATATCCTAGAATTTTCTTATAAAATTCTGAATTGCAATTTACTATGTAATCTAATTTGAATTGACACTTTCTGAATTACAATTTACTAATCCAATTATTTCTATCTTAAGCAAAAGACCAACAGTAAAATTATTGAATAAAAAAAAAAAATAAATAAATAAATAAATACATTTTTAAAATTAAATAATAATAATAATATTGCGGGCACTGGATCTAGCGTAATTTCCGAGGCTGCATATCGCCAGGGTTTGGGATGCAGTCGTGTGTATTTAGCTCCACTAGTCTCTAGTATGACGCGGCTCAAAAGGTTGCTGAAGTTTGAGATTAGTGGACGCTTGTCAAGACCTGACAAACCCCATAATAATAATAATAATTCGTTTCTTACTCATAAGTTAAAGGTTTTACTTCCATTTTTATTCATATTACGTGAAGCATTTTCTTCATATGTTGCAAGAATAAGGTTATACTTATCTTTATTCATGTGATTCTGAAATGGTACTCATATTTATATATATTTCAGATTATATGGATGTTACGAAGCTTTAATTCAGGGTTCCACAACAAGAGCCTTGCAAGATCTAACGGGAGGAATTGTACAGAGTTTTGGTTTAACGCATCAGGATAGGTATCTTACTTTTCAAGTCCTCAACAGTGCTGTGCCTAGATCAAGTTTGCTTATAGCAACGATTGCACCCGTAAGTATTAAACGGATTAATATTGCTGGTTTGGATTGGAAATTGTTTAAACGAATGTTTATTTTTATATCTTCTTAGGAGAAAGAAAGCAAACGACAACTTCGATTGAGAAATGGTCTCATTACCCAGCATTCGTATAGCGTCACAGGACTTGCGAGAGTGCGAGGTGCTTCTGGAGAAACACCGCTGGTTAGGCTACGTAACCCTTGGGGAAGAGGAGAGTGGACAGGACCTTGGAGCGAAAGATCCTGGGAGTGGGATGGTCTATCTACCAGAGACAAGGAATTGCTTAGTGTTAGAGTCACCAATGACGGAGAATTTTGGTAAGTTAATTTACATTCTCAAATCAACAAAAACATCTGCCACTTGTATACTATTCCATAGTTTTGTATACTATAGCATATCTCGCTCAATGTACTTGATAACTTGAATGTATTAAACCTGCTGGTGGCACTAGCGGTAAAAGTTTATGATGCCCCACTAGAAATTTAAGTGAGGCTGGTAGAAACCCATATTATCAACTGACGACAGGCGGTTGAATTTCATGCGGAAGCCCCTTTGAGATCGGGAACCCCTATTGGTAGTCAATCCGACTGACAATAGCCAAGAAAAGAGAGAGCCAAAGAATCGGATTAACTACCAATAGGGGCTCCCGATCTCAAAGGGGCTTCCGCATGAAATTCAACCGCTTGTCGTATGGTAGGTACTTATTTATTTATTTAATCGTTTATCCCTTTGACCACCTCAGTTGGGGTTTGTTTGAATTTTAATTTTATTTAATAAATAAATAAATAAATAAATAAATAAATAAATAAATAAATAAATAAATAAATAAATAAATAAATAAATAAATAAATAAATAAATAAATAAATAAATAAATAAATAAATAAATAAATAAATAAATAAATAAATAAATAAATAAATAAATAAATAAATAAATAAATAATAAATAATAATTTTTTGACAAACTTACACGTAATGTGTTTTAGGTCAGTCAAAAATACATAATTAGGTCATACAATAATAAAATTTATAAAAACACTTTGCAAAACACATTTACATTTTTAAGTTAAATTTAAAATTAGTAAAATCTTCCACTTTATAAAAAGGATGCTGTATTAGAAAATGTTTAATTTTATTTTTAAATATTTCTATGGAGTTTGATTTGACTTCTGTTTGTAACCCATTTAAGAATTTAATTGAGTAATAGTCTACAATTTCATGTTTTTGTTAATCTAGTATAAAGAGGGTAGAGTTTTGTTTTATTTCTTGTGTTGTAAGAAAGTAACTGCTCAACAGTAGTGTACGATCCAATATTTTGAAATCCGAGAGGAGACCCTGATAAATATAGAGGGATGGAAGAGTCATTATATTTAGACTGACGAAATGTTCCTTGCATTCTGCTTTGTAGGATACTCCCGCAATTATCCTAATTAAGCGTCTTTGCAATTTAAAAATACGTTCCGCTGATGAACTGTGTCCCCATATAGATAGAGCGTAAGATATCTGGGACTGGAATAGTGCATAATAAGAAATACGTAATATATTGACCAGTACGCATATTTGCTAAATTCCTGAAAAGATATATAGAACTAGTGGCGGATTAAGCCTTCGCCGGGCCCAGGACAATTTTGATTTACGGGCCCTCAACCTAGTGGCCTTCAAAGGGGTAGGGGAAAGGGGAAGGGTTCGTTGGGCACTTGAAAACTATGGGCCCAAGACAATTGTCTTTTTTGTCTTTGCAAAAGTCCGCCACTGTATAGAACTGCATAATTTTCTTTATAACACAAATATGTGTTTATCCCATTTAAGAGTTGGGTCTATTTGAACATCTAGAAAAGTGACAGAGCAGAGTTATTTAATTTAATTGTATTTATTGTATTCTTTAATGAAGAAACATCGTCACATTTTTTATTTTATTCATAGCTATCTTGTGTCCTACTTCTTGCTTCATTCCGGTGGATTTCTCTTCTCTCTACCGCTTTTCTGTTATTGTCATTCGAATCTTTCCTAGGTTTTCCTTGGCGTCTTCTATTTTAGAAGCCTGGATATCCTGGTATCTAAACCATTTTCTTATCTCCACCTTCATTGATCCTCTGGATTTAACCATAACTTCTCAATTGACCTTCTTCTGTTACTTCTTCTACTGATTTTGTTCCGTATTGTTCTGCATTCCTCACGTTTCTGTGTCTAATTTTGTCTTCCCTTTGACCTAGCTAAACATTTTGTAATTGTTTGTTTCTTAGGATGTCGTTTGAGGATTTTGCCCGACATTTCACACAATTAGACCTAGTGCATGTGGGTCCAGACGACTGGATGCTGGAGCCAGCCCTGCACTCGAAACAACCTTGGAGGGCGGTATTAGCCCGAAGAAGATGGCGAGGAGGATATAATGCTGGTGGAGGACCTTCTTACACAGGTAATCTATTAATAAACTGATGTGAAATGAAAAGTAGCCACCATAAAATGATAGAACTGCAAAGAACTCAGCCGCGCTAGTGTGTTAATGGCAATAAAATTAACCATCGTCTGTGCAATAAAGTTTCAACCGTCGGCATACTACAGAAGATGGGGAAAAAGAGAGAGGAATTATGTTTCCCATAAAGAAAACCCTTGAAGATTAAGGATCGTTATTTATTTATTTATTTATTTATTGTGTTTGGGTAGTCAACAGAACTATTTCATTCCTAGAGACCCCCCCCCCACTAACTACATATATTATTGTAACGTGACACATATTACAATGTAAAATACAGACATATTTTTACAAGTTTCTGTTAAATTTTTTACAATTTTATAAATTTATAAATTTCAGTACAAAAAAGAAAAGAAACAATGAATTAATTAAACAAAAATTGATGTGAAGTGTGAATTTTCACACATTTCAGGGTTTTGCAGGTATTTAGTAAGTGAATGATGATTATTTGGGATGCCAAAACAAATTTTATATTAAAATATTTTTTTTTTTGTTAATTTTAAATCGAACGCCTAATACCATTATTTAGGTTTCTATATATGTGCAGTATTTTTTTTATATAGCAAGGTTCATTAAGAATTTTAAAAATTGCGCTATGGCTTCCATTGGTTGTTATAAGCTCCGCCCCTCTGATTTCGTGTACATTGAAACAGAATTAAATTATAATTTAAACAATTTCCACTGGTTATTAAATTTACGCTTTTAAAAATTAAATGCAACATTTGCCAAAATATAACTAGAATTTTGAAAAAATAATTTAAACAATATAAAAATTAAGAAAAAAAACAAAAAATAATATTGTCTCTTGCAGGGTTGATCCCTTTCGATCGAGTTAGTTGGGTGAAAAGCCAGCGTCATAACCACTAGACCAGGACACACCTTCCAATGTAGCGTGTTACAAAGCTATAACTTGTATATATTATTAGCCAAAAAACACAAAAAATGCGTTTTTTTTTTTCCCAAAACATAATCTGATCAAAAATTCCTGTTGAACTATTCCGGTTCACACCAATGTACATTACTTAGAATATTTTCAGATTTTTAGTTTAAACCATCTGGGCTACATGGTGTGGGACAAAAATTTTTTTGCACAATTTTGGCAAAAATCGCTTCAAAATAATTTATTTTGCAAAAATAAAAATTTGATCGTTAATCCACGTATTACAGGCTTTCATTTGATACCCTACTCAGAATAATAAAAAAAAATTTTTTTTTATAGTATATATAGTATAGTATAGTATAGTATAAGCATGCCAAATTTCAACACTCTAGGTTTAGCCGTTTGGCTACAATTTTTACCGAACAGACAGACAGACAGACAGACAGACAGACAGACTGACAGACGACAAAATGACGGTATAAAGGTTTTTTGGTCATACCTACAAAACCCTAAAAATGAGTAAATTACTCCATTCCTGTTAGTGTATCATTAACTATGATTTTAAAATTTGAGAACGACAAGAATTAAATATCATAATTGTTAAATAATTTATTTTGACCTAAGTTTGAAGGAATTTTATTATTATAAAAAGTATTAGTTTTTCTAATAATTAAAGAGTGTAAATAATTGCAAAAAGTGTCCATTTGAAATAAAATTAACATCGGTACTTACCTCCACCATGCCATGTATTCCATATTCCAAAATCCGTTAAATATTTTTCAAGCATTCTCAATCTGTAATTTTATTTAACTACATTACAATGTTCCGCGGAATTTCCATTGGGAAACACTGATCATCGATGGTGATCTGCTTAAAATGAAAATATATTTTGTTAGCTTTTCCATCTGAAAGATACGGTGATAAAAATTTTATTTCTCGATATTTCTGTTACCTTTCAATATCATTTTTATAGCTCGTAAAAATCCAAAAAAATGTTTATAGAATATTTACAGCAAATTGGGCCTTACACTGTTTTATTTGGGTACTTCGCATTTTAGTATGGAAAGCAAACGTTTCCGATATTAACAAATAAATGAATAAATAAATTGTAAATAGTGGTTACAATGAAAGATGAATTTATTTTTAAAATTTTACTTTTATATCCCAATTAGCTTAAAATAAATTGAACCTTTCAAATTATTTTAATTTAATTTAAAAAAATCAGCTGTGGCCACCACAGGACCGACCGCCATCATAAAGTACTTATATAAATTACATTCTAGCAGCAGAGTAGAAATAACTTGGCCCAATATTTTCTAACAGAGATATTATTTATCATGACCATGGAAACGTTACATATAAATATGAAAAAATTGAGACTCGAAAAGATTTCGAAAAATTTTACAGAAATTATTCGTAATTTTTCGTTTTATCAAAAAACGTCTCAAATAAAAGTTATTAGTTATTGCTTTTATAACAACTTTTGATCAATAAATTTTTTCGAAATATTTTTGTGTTGTGAAATATTCACAAAAATCTTAAAATCGACACGAGTAAACTCCCATTTTTAGTTAACCGATTTTTACCAAAAGTTGATCAACTCGTGCCATTGATGGCAGAAGCTTAAATATGAAGTTTCATAAAAATCCTTTCAGCCGAATTTGCTCTGCACGTGTACACAGACAGACAGACGGACGGACGGACAGACAGACAGACAGACAGACAGACGGACGGACAGACAGACAGACAGACTAACAGACGGACGGACAGACAGACCGACAGACATCATTCCAAAAATAGTCAAAACGTTATGTAGGGACCTCAATTCGTGGAGATCCATCGAAATCTCGAAATGTCAAAATCGGTATGATCACAATACCTCCCTTATATATGTTGGCGGTCGGTAAAAATAAATGGAAGTTCCTAGTACTCAAATTAACGAATAAAAGGGATTATCAAAAACTGTTGATTTTGATGTGATTATAGAAAAAAATATTATTTTATGCATCCAATATTCTATTGGCTTCTTACACTTATTATATACCTACAAAACTCTGAAATTAAAATAATAAATATTGTTACGTGGGTGGTTTGATTGAAAGAGAACTACTGGTTTTGACAATACAAATTTATTAATTATAAATCCAAATTACAAAGTATGGTATGAATTTGCCCATGGAGTTGGGGAAGTCTTCGGTCCACCCCGTGTTGGCCAGGATCGGCTTGGACCTATCTCCTAGGCGGGGGCTACCCATCAGGGAGTCGAGGAGTCTGGAGGTCTTCCCCCACTTACATGTGGCTACTTGCTTGGCTCACCAGCGGTACAAGTATCTGGCGTCCGTGTCTTGGTCGTCACCGTGTGGACTAATACGTGTAGAGGAGTTGGCTACGTTCCTCTGCCTCAATATTCTGCGACATCTATCTATTTGTACCGAAGGTTAACCCAGTTCCAACATTCATGACAAATATTTCCTCATTATAAAAATGCGGCGTATGCATTTCGTAATAAGGCCATATACGTCAGACGCTGACAAATAGTTTTTTAATCGGACAGCTGAGCGTCACAATGTCTAGATGTCGTAATCCTGACCTAGGATTACCTATGTGACAATATTTTCGATTTTATTAGATATTGAAAAAATAATAATTATTTTATTGTTTAGATACAACAGCAATGAATCCCCAGTTCCACGTTCAAATCCCGAGGAGTTCAAGTAATAAGTGCCACGTTGTAGTATCAGTTACACAACACTACGAGACAAATCCTCTAGATTCTAAAAAGAAGAAACCATTGTTTGCCATAGGTTTTGCTGTATATGAAGTTCCTCATTCGATGCCAAGACTAACACCACATTTTGTATCCGAACACGTAAGTTATTAAATTATTTAAATATTTTTAAACAATGTTTCTTATTACAATATATTTTTGTAGAAACCGTTGGATGTTACGAACCATTCTATAGCAAGAGAAGTAGTTACATTTTTTACATTGCCCCCTGGTGATTATATAGTGGTACCACAAACAAATATTCCAAACTTGGATGGGAAGTTTCTGCTTAGAATTTTAACAGATGAGCAAAGTAATATTTGGTAAGTTCTAAGTCTACCATATAATATAAGTCTTCCACTCTAACATATTGAATTATCAACAGTTTAATGAGGCAATTTTGTGGCAAATCTGTAAGCTACAGACGATCGTATCGAAGAAGTTGTTTTATGTGTTGTTATGGACAGTTTATTATAGATTTTGTCTGTAAGTTTACAGGTTTGCCACAGAATTGCACCATTATTCTATGAAACTTGTTTAAAGATAGGGTATTTATTTTAATTTGTCCCCTATTGATATCTAGAGAATTATAAAAGCTACGAAGCTAAGTTAAATAAGGAGCAATTGCCATTTCATAGTAGTACTTCTTTTTCCTTGCCTTCTCTTTCTAGAGCAGCGTTTCTCAACCTTTTCTGGCATGGGACCCCCCAAAATTATTTAAACATTGTTTGCGCCCCCCCTATATATACATACATACAGGGTGAACCGTGGCGTCAGCGTTTTTATTGTGTCTGTGCCGTAGTTTAAAAGCTTATAACACGATTATATATTTATAGAAATACTAAAAAAAAAAAAAAACGTAGAAATAAAAGCAAGCTCGACACAAAAACACTCATAAACAACGCGATGAAAAAATGTTTTTAAAAGTTTAGTTCTTTTTATTACATCAGTAAGTTTTATAAAATCATGTTTGCAAGACGGCGCAGTAAAAAAGGCGATGTGTGAACTAATTGGGAAAAATGTTTGATGACCAAAGCTTATCCAAAGAATTGAAGGACAATTGAACTTCATATCCTGTACAGGATATGAAGGACCATTTTTTAAATGGGAACGTATATTAACCATGGATAGAATTAAAAAAAAAAAAAAACAATTTTTTAAATATCTTTTATGGTTGACGAAAAATTGTATTCTCTATAATGACTTGAAAGTAAAGAATTTTTATTTACAAGTATTCAAAGTGCTTTCTATTTTGATTTAAACATTTTCGCTTCTTTACTCTTGAGTTATCTGTAGCTCGGCATATAATAAATAATAATAATATTGCACTTTCAAGTCGTGCCCATTTGAAACTACAACTTACAAGTACTTGAAGTAACTCCAACGCTAACCGTTATCACAGAAACGCATCAACCGATTCATACACTTAATTTGACATTGATATTATTTAAATTAGTTATCAAAATAAGTCTAATTTATTTTATTTATGTCATGGAAGGTATATTTTTATGAATATAAATGTAATATATTTATGAATTGAGCACATTTGAGCAAAATTGAGTGCATTCTATTATATTTTCATGCTTCGATCTTGTATGACTTCGCGGCCCCCCGACGAAGCTTTCACGACCCCCCAGGGGGCCGCGCCCTCCCGGTTGAGAAACGCTGTTCTAGAGGTTACCAATCATCATGGCTATTTTCACTTTTGAGACCCCGGTTTTTTAAATAAATCTCCAGATATCCAAACCACTTGCGTTGATCTCCCATCCATGAAGTTCTTGATCGACTTTCATTCGCTCCACTGTTGTTATTTTTGCACATCTCTGTAGCTTTCCATTGCCCTTTCGATTGTTTCCACTCCTAATTTTCATCTTCTGATGTTTTCCAGTGTTATACCATTTCTTATTGAAGAGGCTTCCTTTAATTTGTGGTCCATTTTGTAAGCTGATTCTCTTTTCTTTTTCAACATTCTTTTAAGGTTTCTGCTTTTCATGATTTGTATTTTTTCTTTAAATATCATCGTGTCTCAATTACAATTTTATAAGAGATTATCAAAGATTTTTTTTGTTTCGACCAGTGGTTCTCAAAATATATTGGGTAACTTATTCATATTCTTTTATAAAATGGCAGTTGTTGTGTATTTTAACCAACCACGTAGCCTAATATAGTTCTGGATATAACAGTAGTGGACAAATTAAAATAAACGGCTTGTATATCGTGCTTATTCATCACTTGGCGTTGGAAACCTATTATTTATTTATTATATATTATTATACTTTCTGACTTCCCTAATTTATATAACACATATTTACCGAAGAGTTCAAAATATTGTCCTTTATGTATAAGAAACAAGTCGTTACTTTTTCTATTTTAATTAAAAAATTAATTATTTTTTTAGGGAAGTTAATGAAGATAATATGGTCATCAGAAATATATCAGCAGAATTTTTAGAAGATTCTGGATCAATTTTTGTAAGTATCTACAATAAAACACTAGATATAATAGACAAGGGCATCTTAGGCCATTCAGGACCAAGTTTGGGGTCCTTTTAGAATGTCCAAAAAAAATGTGAATGAAAACATTAGTATGAACCTTTATTTAGTGACTTTATTAGTTAGTTTTATACAAATCAAATATAAGTGAAGTGATTACTATTTTGAGAATTGGACTTACGTTAATGATGATGGTTTCTTCCGGGATTTCTGTTGTGCAAAATCTTCTATTATGTCCTCAAAGTCTAATTTTTGAAGGATATCACTTTCAATGTACATGATTGACAAATTAGTAAGTCTTTCTTGTAACATAGTCGTTCGTAATTCATTTTTTATTCGTTTTAGTCGTGATAATGAGCGCTCTCCACTACAATTGGTGACCATTAAGCAAATATTCTTGTAGCAACTTCCACATTCGGGAAAATTTCTTCTAATTTATCTGCTTTTATTAGAGTATGTAAGGCCGAAATACTCAAGTCCGCCGATTCATTTGCAAGGTTTTTTGCAAGTAGTAAAATTATAGTAAAATTGCACTAAAAATTGAGCTCCTCTTTTTTCCGTGTAAACGACGACCTCGGCATTTTGAGACCACCATCAAGCCGGGGGCCCTGGGCTCGTGCCCCATGTACCCTTATGGAAAAGACGGAACTGATAAGCCGAAGGATTTTCTGCGAATTAATTTTTAATTTGTAATAGTTTTGTTGATGTGATGTTTGGTTTACAAAAATGCGCTATAACGTAACAAAAACGCAAGCCAAAATTTGTAAAAGTGTTTTTTGAGTGCTTAGAGGCTCAAGCTCGTGAGCATCCTCCTAGATGTGCGCCTGGTAGGTTATCAGTCCGCTAAAATAGATAAGCCAGACGATCTGTAGTTTCCCACTGTAACGGGAAACGGTTTTTATCACTATTTGATTAAAAATTAATGTCTTACTGACATGTTTTCCTCTTAATAATTATATTTTAATTACGCTTTTTAATGTATATTTTCAGCCTGACGGAAAATCAATTTTAACAAAGCTGTTGTCAAAGTATCCACCAGAAGTAGATGCAGCTCAGCTTCTTAAAATATTAAAGTCACACTGGAAGACTTTCCTGTCAGAAAAACCAAGTTTAGAACTTTGTAAAAGTTTAATTATGCTCCGAGATTATAACATCAGTGGAAGAATTAATTTATTAGATATACCTGTTTTAATGCATACACTTCAATTTTGGAGGGTAAGTTAATTCACTCCATTTCTCCATATTTCTTTCTGTTTCCTCTATCCCTCTTTCTCTCTCTCTCTCCTTCTCTTACTTCACTCTCGCTCTTTCGTTTTCTCCCTATCTCATTCTTCTTCACTGTCAATCAAATTTATTAATTGCCTTGTTAACACGAACTCACCATCTTAAATTTGTAATAACACTTTTTTTAAATCTTACAGATAGCGTTCCAAAAATTTGAACGTGGTCATAATAGTGGTAAAACCTCTAGTTACAACCTAAGGCCTTTGCTGTGGGAGGCTGGAAGTACAGTCAGCAACAAAGTTCTAGAATGTTTGGTTCTACGATTTGCGAAAAATCGAGTACTTACTTCCGAAAATTACCTTATGGCAATGGTTAGACTTCATTTAGCGCACGGTAAGAATCTTATAAAATGAATAAAGACAATTTAGGCAAAAAGCATGAATAGGTAGGCTGATATAAAAAAATGTTTGTCCCTAATATAACTATAATATACTTATTTAGTGCTATTTGATGCCCTGTGCCACGTATTTTACATTTAAAGCTCCTACTGGTCAAAGATTTTAAAAAAATCTCAAATTATATTCACTTAGCTGGGCCATAGTTACAGAATATATATTTTATATAATAAATTGCTTTCTGTAACAGGTGATTCTATTTATTTTATAATTAACTTACACCTCGCTGCCGAGCTGTTTCTGAATATGGGACATGCGGGACAATAAACCGGTTTTCGGGACGATTTTATGTACCGATATTAAAGCGGGACATGGATCGGTAATTCGGCAATAAAATGCCTAATATATACTTTTTAAAAAACCAGCTGTGGCCACCACAGGACCGACTGCCATCACAAAGTACTTATTAGCAGAGACGTTTTTGACGTTGTCAATATTACGTTGACAATTTCATAATGTATATTTATAATTTACGATAACCATGGAAACGTACCTGCATATATACAAAAAAAAGTCTCAAATAAAAGTTGTTAGTTATTGCTTTTATAACAACTTTTGTTAAATAAGTTTTGTCGAAATATTTCTCTGTTGTGAAATATTTGCCAAAATCTTAAATCCGACACGTGTAAACTTCCATTTCTAACTAACCGTTGATCGACTCGTGCCCTTGATGTCAAAAGCTTAAATATGTTTCATAAAAATTCTTTTAGCCAAATTTGCTCTTCACGTGTACACGGACCGACAGACAGATAGACAGACAAACAGACAGACAGACAGACCGACAGACATCATGCTAAAAATAGTCAAAACGTTATGTAGGGACCTCAATTCGTGGAGATCCATCGAAATCTCGAAATTTCAAAATCGGTATGATCACAATACCTCCCTTATATATGTTGGCGGTCGGTAAAAATGGTACAGAAATGTTTGGTCCTGTGATACTCATTATAACGGGTTTTCACTGTACATTAAATGAATTTAGTATAACAATATTCAACTTTTATTTAGTCAATTTATATACTACATTGTAACAGTTTATTTCATTTTTGAATAAAATGTGAATTTATTTTATTTTTATGAAGGTGTTTGGTAAAATTAATTATTGAATAATTAATTGATTTATAACGCTATTTCTAATTCGTATCTCTTCCTATAACCAATTACCGTTTGTTTGAATGCATGAAAGAAAACGTTTTAATCATAAGAAATTCAAAACGAATTGTTATAACCTGGATTATGTAGAATAACATTTTTGTGATCTTCATTATGATTGTTATCAATTATTTCTTCAAATAATACACCATTAAAATGTACTGCGATATTGTGAAGCACGACAGAGGCATAAATGATTTTTGTAGCTTTCAGAGGATTATAATTTTAAGTACTGTGTCTCAAAAAAAAAAAAACTAAAACTTCTCTTCAGTACTCCATTTATTTCCTTTACAATTTCTTGAACTTGCGTCGGGTACCTCAAAACGATTACTTGTATCACAAAGATAAAGAAGGACCATTCTTAGCTCTACTGTAAAGAATTCACTTTAAAGAGTAATATAAAGCTTGAATTTTGTCTTGTAATAATCGTACCATCTTGTATTTTATTCAATTTTTTTTTTTTATAAACACAGAATAGGACTAAATGCCCCAATTACACTGTGTCTTACAAACATCCATGCCCTGACCGGGATTCGAACCCGGGACCTTTGGCTCGTGAAGCAGGAGCGCTACCTCTACGCTACCAAGGCGACGGATTTATTTCAATAATATGACATTTACTAAAATATGATCATTTTTAAAGCCACTGTTGTAGGCTTATTGTAGAACGTTAACTGGCAGTTTTAACGCCGCCTCGTTAAAAACTTAAGCACAAATATGCTTAGCAGATAGCATATAAGGTAAAATGGTGTTAAAAAATTAACCTCAGATTTTGACGTTAAGATTTCAACATCTTGATTAGAGGAGTCTATTCTTTAAGCAAGGTGTCAAAAATTCGCTCTACACCATTGACTACTGTGGTCTCAAATTATCTTTAATTCTTCCCATAATATCGGTTGACAGATTGTTTTATTTTAATAAGATAACCGAGATATATTGTATCTATCATGTGGTTTCCGGATGCTGTGGTTCAGAGTCAACTAATAATCTTTTCTATTTTAGAACGATATCACAGTTTAGACACCAAAATGAAAAGCAATCCCCTATCATTAGAAGAGGTTGGTATTTATAATCTATGTGGAAATAAGTAGATAACTAATGTTTATTTATATTTCAGCTGATTTTAATGACCATCTATTCATGACCTGGTTAGATAATATGGTACATCTAATCAATGGTTAGACCGGAAGACCGTAAACCAAAGACATTTTTAGTAACAGTCATATTTATAATAACTTATAAAGTTCTATATAGTTGTAAATATTTTAATTCATATTATAACTTATTCGTTCTTAGAAATTTTAACAATTTTATCAGAAAATATTAAACAGGATCTAATAAAACATTATTTGAGGTGATATAAAAAAAATAAATTTGTTATTATCAAAAAATTTTTATTGACTGATATCAAATAACAGACTAATTTTTATAGTTTTTATTGTTAAATGATTTTTATTTATTTGTAAATAAAAAAAATGTTTACGTTTATCTTTTGTGTTTTATTTAACATCAAATAATACAAAAACAATACACAAATAAAATACAATTAACACGTAGATACAAAAATACAAAATAACTAAATTAATTTTACAGCCTATTCCAAAACTTTAAGCGGAACTAAATAGAATTTAAATTTTCTTTAGCTAATTTTTAGGGTTTTGTAGGTATGACCACCAAAAAACCCTTATAACGTCACTCATGTGTCTGTCTGTACGGTAGAAATTGTAGCCAAACAGTTGAACATAGAAATTTGAAATTTGGCATACTTGTACAACTTTTTGACCCACATATAGGAAAACTATAGAGAGTTCAAAAAAATACAGCGCGGGATATATATAAACAAATATGTATTTAATAAAAAAATATTTTTATAACTTTTTGATTGGCATATCAAATGAAAGTGCTTAATGCGTGGATCAACAAACAAATTTTTATTTTTGAAAAATCAATTTTTTTTATTGTATTTTTGCCAAAAATTTGTTAAAAAACTTTTGTTCCCCACTCTATCTCCCAAAGGGATTGACCTAAAAATCTAAAAAAAATCTCCGTAATGAACATTGATGGGAACCGAAATAGTTCAACAGGAATTTTTGATCCGATACATTTTTCGAAAAAGTCAATTATTTGTCTAATAAAAAAAATTAAAAATTAATTGTGTGGTATCAAAAGAAAGCTCTTAAAATGTAGAGTACGGAACGATAGATAGTTTTTTGAAATACGTTTGTTTTAACACGAATTTAACCAAAAATGTGCAAAAGTTCTTGTCCCGCACCCTTTTACCGAAAAGGGTTAAATAAAAGATCTGAAAAAAATATAGGTAATGTATATTGATCTGAGCCGGAACCATACGAGAGGAATTTTTAATCAGATTGTGGTTTTGAAAAATATTGTAGTTTTTGTGTTTTTGAACAAAATAATATATTTTTTTAATAGTTGCGAACTGAGTTACTCCACCACACCACACTACACTCTACACTGTAATATATTTCTTATAAATTTAATGAAGACTTGAATACGAAGCAAATGCAGAAAAAACGCTGGGATATTTGGCAAATTATTTAAATTTTGTTAAAATAAAAATAAATGGAAGCTCTTAGTTCTCAAATAATAAATAAAAGTAATTATTAAAAAAACTGTTGATTTTGATGTGATAAATATACCTAGACATCCATTATTATGTTTGCTTCTTACACCTATTAAATACCAGCAAAACCCTGAAAAATGTGAAAATTCACACTTCACTTCAATTTTTTATTTATTGAAGTTGGCTTTTCCTAAACAAAATGAACAAAAGCTTCAATCAATCGGTAAAAGTTACTAGATTTGAAAATCTAGTTCCGCTTAAAACAAAGAAACCGCCTATATTATATGTTTCAATTTGTAATACATAACTAACAGGGAATGTTCATCTTTTATGTCTACAAGATCAAAAAAATTGATGTGAAGTGTGAATATTCACACATTTCAGGGTTTCGCAGGTATATAATAAGTGAAGGTGGTATGCTGAGTGTGCAGGACAAATTTTACTTTGTAGTAATCACGGCAAAATGAACGATATTTTTGAAATAATTTATCGTCTGTTAATCATATAATAAGACTGGTTATAAAAATTAAATACAACATTTGTCAAAATATAACTAGAATTTTGACAAAATAATTTCAACATAATAAAAATGCAAAAAAAAAACAGAAAAAATAAAATTCACTCCGTACTCGAACTCGAAACCCTTCGTTTTCCAGCCAGTTTAAGAGTGCTCTAACGCATGTAGCCATCGCACGCCATGCATGTGAGTGTCTTACATTGGTATAACTTTTGTACTTTGTGAACCAAAAACCACAAAAAATGCGTTATTTTCCAAAAACATAATCTGATCAAAAATTCCTGTTGTACTATTTCGGTTCACACCAATATACATTACTTAGAATTTTTTTAGATTTTTAGTTTAAACCATCTGGGCTACAGGGTGTGGGACAAATTTTTTTTTGCACATTTTTGGCAAAAATCGCATCAAAATAATTTATTTTGCAAAAATTAAAATTTGATCGTTAATCCACGTACTAAGGGCTTTCATTTGATACCCTACTCAGAATTAAAAAAAAATATTTTTGTTTTCGATGAGCACATATTTGTTTATATTTTTAGGGGGGTATGTTTTTTAGATGTTTTAGTATTTTTCCTATGTGCGGGTCAAAGAGTTGTATAAGCATGCCAAATTTCAACTCTCTAGGTTTAGCCGTTTGGCTACAATTTTTACCGAACAGACAGACAGACGGACAGACAGACAGACAGACAGACAGACAGACAGACAGACAGACAGACAGACGACAAAATGACGGTATAAGGGTTTTTTGGTCATACCTACAAAACCCTAAAAATGATGACGGTAATGGTTCGGGACTGGCCTGAACGGGTGAAAATGACGATGATGAACTACAAAAACTAAATTTATAGTACTGTTTCTTCTTGCGAGAGCGTCCTCATTCGTTGCCCTCTTTTAGGAGAAGCAAGAGTATTCCTCAATTTCTCCCAAAATTCCTTTTCATTTTCCGGATCCCATATTAAATAAATTCTTGTCTTCATCAAATACTTTAAAGTTGGTGTTATGTATTTCTTTGGAACATCATTCAATTTTATCATTACTAAAGTATCATCCAATGACGTCCCATCATCATTTTTAAAAAACAATTGATGATATTCAGCTAATTTAGTTTCCCAACGACACCATTGAGACTTAGCAAAACCATCGCTAATTATCAATAAGGTTCTTTTACTTTTTAATACACTCTGCAAGACTTCTTCAGAGATTACCGAACCAATCTTAAAATCTCTTTCGTAAACACATAGCTTAAGATGTGGTTCATTATCTTCTAGTTCTGTTACCAACTTATTAACAAAATAACAATCAAGACATGAGTATGAAACAAAAGCATCGTATTTGAAAGTGATTTGATTGTCAGTTTTGTACCATTTTGTCCGTCTTTGCAAGGCCATTTTGAACAAAAATAACCAGTATCTTACATAAAATCTATAGATATACAAAAGTATGCTTGAAGCAGTAAAAATTATGATAAAAACAGTTGAAAGAGATATTGTCACAACCTTATTATTTGGTTTTAGGTTACATTCGTTCATATTATCTTTTAGGTGTACTAAATAGTCATAAACTGACTTCTGTTCCCAACCTAAATTAGTACATATAACATCTATAATGTTGGTATTATAATTTTTAATTAAAGTATCTATTGTAAAAAATTGTGGTAAAAAATTACAATCACAAACAAAAGGATTACCATCCAAATTTATGTTATCCATAGTTTGGAAATCTTCCAACATTTCTTTTGTTAAAAATGTGAATTTGTTTTGACTGACATCTATTGTTTTTAACGATATATTACTAAATAATCTTTTATTCCAAGGTAATAATTTATTATTTGACAAATCTAAAGTTTGTAGGGATACTAATGGTGCAAACACATTAGGTGTGAGGGTGTAAATAACATTGTTGTTTAACCCTAAATAAGTTAGATTTTTAAGATTGCAAAATGGCGATGGTTCTAGTGATAAATTATAGATATTACAACCACCCAATAATAAAGTTTTCAACTCCCCTAGTCCTCTAAAACTTTCATAAGTTAAAGTAATAGCTTGTAAAGGATTATTTTCTAAATTCAGGTAAGTTAATTTTTTATTAGTTTTAAAACTGTCAGTTTCAACATTAAATAAAGTAGCATTTTTTAGTTCCAAATTCCTCAAATTATCCAACCCAATAAAAGTGTATTTATTAGTTGTTTCGATTAAATTATAACTCAATTTTAAATCTATCAAATTTGACATGTTCTGAAATATATTTCCTTCAATATTAAAATATGAAATAGCTCCTGCTTTATTAGAGATCATTCTTAGGTCTAAAGTTTTAAGTTTTGGCAACAAGATGGCTGGATGAATTTTTGAGAATTTATTTTCTGCGAGATATAAGGCTTCTAGATTTGGAAAACTATCAAAAGCGTTATCTTCTATTGAAATTATGATATTATTGGTTAGATCTAATGATTTTATTTTGGGCATTATTGGAAAATCCAAAAAATCTATTTGTTCTAATTGATTGTCTGCTAAAGACAAAGTTGTTATGTTTGTGTTTGCAATAGCTTCCATTAATTCGTAAGGAGGATTTTTTCTGTACCCTAAATCATTTAATTGTAAATTATCTAATGGTATACTATATTTAACAAAATTTAAAATTACATTAACGATTGTTGTTTTGTTGAAATGGTTTTGACTTAAATCTAAAAATGTTAGTTTTTTGAAAATAATCAAACTTTTTTCGTGTATATATTCAGTGCCACATAAACAAATCAGTAACTCCTGAACATTAGTTCCAATCATCGGAGAAAAATCATCTTCTAAAATATTTGAAAATGAATTTTCACTTAAATCTAACGAATATAAATTTGGCAAAATGATAGCAGTTAGAGCTTGCGTAACATAAGACACATATTTAAAACCATTTTTCTTTAAATTCAAAATTTTAAGTTTATTTAATCCTTCAAAAACATTTTCATGAAGGAAATGCAGATTTTGATTTAACACAATTTTAAGGCTTAAAAGATTTTTCATAGGTGCAAAGCACTCAGGTTCAAAATTAAACAACTCGGTATTATATTGAATAATAAATACAGTAACGGAACCCAATTTAACAAAATCATCTTTTTTAAATTCCTTAATACTGGTCATTTTTATTTTGTAATAACGTTTATGAACTTCGTAATTTGATGGGTAGTTTTTGCAGTCTGGTCCGTAGCAGATTAGACTTTCATTGGCGTTTTCTTTAAATTGGCAGCCCTGGGTTTGGCCTTTGTAGAAAAATACGTTGTGTTTTTTCAAGGTGAATTCATTGGATGTTAGATTTTCTCTGTGTACGTCAATGGATAAGACATTTGTTGTGAAGAATAGAAATATAATCAGGAACATGGTTCATTTTGATTCAACTCTGGAAAAAAAAAATACCGTTAATGTTTCTAGTACAACTTTTATCATGGTACTTTAAAAACTTTGGTGGGCTGCACTCAAAATCGCCACGTGCAGTCTTCAGGGTGTGTTAGCATCAGGCTGACTAGATTTCAGATTAGATAAAGAGATTGAAGAAAAAAAAAATGATGTGAAGTGTGAATTTTCACACATTTCAGGGTTTTGCAGGTATTTAGTAATTGAATGATGATTATTTGGGATGCGAAAACAAAGTTTATATTAAAATATTTGTTTTGTTAATTTTAATTCGAACGCCTAATACCATTATTTAGGTTTCTAAATATGTGCAGTATTTTTTTTTATATAGCAAGGTTCATTAAGAATTTAAAAAATTGCGCCTATGGCTTCCATTGGTTGTTATAAGTTCCGCCCTCTGATATCGTGTACATTGAAACAGAATTAAATTATAATTTAAACAATTTCCACTGGTTATTAAATTCACGCTTTTAAAAATTAAATGCAACATTTGCCAAAATATAACTAGAATTTTGAAAAAATAATTTAAACAATATAAAAATTAAAAAAAAAAAAAAACAATAAATAATATTGTCTCTTCTCGCAGGGTTCGATCCCTTTCGGATCGAGTTACTTGGGTGAAAAACCAGCGTCAAACACCACTACACCAGCATACACGTTCCAGTGTAGCGTGTTACAAAGCTATAACTTGTGTATTATTAGCCAAAAATCACAAAAATTGCGTTTTTTTTTTCCAAAAACATAATCTGATCAAAAATTCCTGTTGTACTATTCCGGTTCACACCAATGTACATTACTTAGAATTTTTTCAGATTTTTAGTTTAAACCATCTGGGTTACAGGTGTGAGACAAAAAAATTTTTGCACAATTTTGGCAAAAATCGCTTCAAAATAATTTATTTTGCAAAAATAAAAATTTGATCGTCAATCCACGTACCAAGGGCTTTCATTTGATACCCTACTCAGAATTATAAAAAAATATATTTTTTTTTTCGATGAGCACATATTTGTTTATATTTTTAGGGGGATATGTTTTTTAGATGTTTTAGTATTTTTCCTATGTGCGGGTCAAACAGTTGTATAAGCATGCCAAATTTCAACTCTCTAGGTTTAGCCGTTTGGCTACAATTTTTACCGAACAGACAGACAGACAGACGACAAAATGACGGTATAAGGGTTTTTTGGTCATACCTACAATACCCTAAAAATAGAAAATACAATATATTTTATTCAATTAACAACGTCCATCGACCGTCAACCGTCACCGCTACTCTCTGACTCGCACTACCGTCTGACAGTCCGAGTGCAGCAGTTGGCGACACAGAACATTCAAACAGTCGGCGACTGCTGCAGGCTCTATACATACTACCAGGGCCGCCGGGAGGATTTCTGGGACCCTGGGGAGAACCTTTCTTTGCAGGTCCCGGGGCCCTCACTTCCAAAATACAAGTGATGAGCAAAAAAAAGGTCCACACTTCCAAAATACAAGTGATGAGCCCGATCACGAAATACAATTGATACGCTTTTAGAGGTCTAATTGAATAAGGCGGCCAAAACACTTTCTAAAGATTATAAAAAGACATCTATATGTCAAAAAGGAATGTTATAACTGAACAAACACAGGAGATACGAAGGCAGAATCACATCAAATGTATATGAAGCCTTTTAAGACTGAGCATAATATTGAAAAATGTTTTTCAACGTTTGTAAAGGTAACCTTTGAACGCAAAATAATAATAATAGGTTCTAAACGCCTAGGTTTGCGTATAAGGGCAGAGAAGGTAAGTTCTCCATTTTTAGACCTCCGACCATTGATATATAAGCAAAAATCAATATCTCATCGGTGTTGAGAGATATTGAGGAATCCGTGATAACATATTTTACCCCTTTTCACCCTCTAAGGAGTCGAATTTTGAAAAATACGTTCAAAATCTTCTTAGAGGAAACGTCATGGAAGGAATATTCTATTTTATGTTTCTATGTCCTGGGATTTGGGTTGAACGTAGTTGAGTCAGTCAGTTAGTCAGTCAGGACCTTATTTTTTTTTTAATATATAGAAAAATACAGTGGGTAGCCAAATTATTAGGGACAGTGCAGATTTTCTGTAGTTTTCAAATGAATTTAGTGAGGAAATAAGTGGCTTTGGGTCTCGTATTTATTTTTATTCATAAGAGTGCTTTATTTAGAATATAAAACGACATAATTGCTTATTCATAACCATTTATTTTTGTATAAAAAGTGTTATTTAACAAATTAAGTAAAATCTTAATATTTTGTAATGTCACCCTTTGCTGCGATTGCGGCTTCCAGGCGTTTGGGCATGCTTTCTATGCATACTTTTGCGTTGTGTCGGAGATTGGGGTTGTGATGCCACTCTCTGATAAGGGTTTCTATCAATTGCCGCTTGGTGGTGATGATTTCTTTAGCGACCTCCCGCTTTTTAAAATAATAATGATACCAGCAACAAGAATATAGAAGAAAAATGATTTTAAAACAATTTATTTTCTCACAAAATGCATTTAAACTTGAAAATTGCAGGGGAGGTATACTGTCCCTAATAATTTGGCCACCTACTGTAAGTATCAGTATATTTTTTTTTTGTAAAATAATAATGTACTGGTGTTTTGGAAAACTTGGTTTAATGTCTAGTACACTTATGGCGAAACTATGACCCTCGAGTCAAACATTGACCTGTATGACGATTTCAAATGACCCGTACAAAAGAAGATCTTTGTAGTTCTGAAGATTTTAAAAAGAGATTTTAAGATAACTAAGGTTGGATATAAGCGAGCGCAATCACGAGATAGGTTAGAAAAATCGACAAATCTAACTATATAATCAACAAGTGTCTGTATGTAGTGTCGGTAACATTATAACATCAATTTTTCCTAAGGTTCTCGTGATTGGCTATCTGGGGACACCCTACCTCTTGATTGGCTGACAGATGACACCCTCTCCCGTGATTCGCTGACCTGATATTATTTTGATAAATTTAAAAATTAATACAACCCAAGTTAATACAGTCAAAGCATTTTTTTTTTTTTTTGTTAAAAACCCCTAGTTATGGACGGGTTTAACAACCTAGTATGATAATAAGGGAGATGAAATTCAACTATTAGCTGTTATATACTTGTAAAACACAAGGCCGCTAGCTCTGGTAAAGTTAACAAGATCAGCAGGAGGTTCCACATAAATACGGCAGACCTTTAATTGGCCAAAGCAGCAGACCTAATCACGCATTATATATTAGACCTGCGATTTGAATCTACTATATTTCAAATTCAATTTTGACCCGTCTGGGAAAAAATGTTTACCATCGCTGGTCTAGTACTGTCCGACAAATATTTCGTGGCCGGGCGTGGTTTATTGTGCGCACAGAGAGGGCACTATGAAAGACAGTGGCAGATATAGAGTACAGTCAGAGAAACAAGTTCACATTCTTACACGTGTACATTATATTTATCAGTTAAGTACGTCTACAAAGACAAGTTCTTCCCATCACACTCGAACAACAAAACTTTAGAAACGCAGCTGCTTGATTTAAGAGATTACTGCATTTGACGTTCACTTTGTCGACTTGTTTATTGGCCAGAGCACCCCCGTCCCGCGTCTTTTTCCAAACTCCAGCAATTTCAAGTAGATTGTAAATAATAAAGGCTTACATTCTATGTAATAATATAATACAGATGTTTTCCCGCTAAATATACTTACATAACAATGTTAAATTTTTTACTATTAATAGCACGTCCACCTAGTTTGTTTTTTGTCTCCATGATTTTAAATATTTAATAAATTTTGAATGTTGCACTTATGCACTTGACTGTAATTGCGTGTGTAGGAAATAATGCAATTCGCCAAAGTTATAATCCCCACTACAAATTTCACGCGCATTTTTCACGCCCGGCCACGAAATATCTGTCGGACAGTATAACTAATTAATTATTAACTTAACGCCAATTTATTATATATTATTTATTTTCCTTATTTGTTTTCAGAAAAAACTTGTACAAACAAATACATTATAATAATCTTATCACACAAAATAATTCATAACCATTTAGAGGACAAATAATTTTAAACACTGTCATTCAACTTTTTTGTTCAACATAATTTATTTTCGTACGAGATATTAAGCCAACATTAATTAGCACCCTTCAAATTTCTCTTTTTGGTGCTGCTAAAGTATTACTTAATTTATCCCAAAAGATTCTTTCCTTCCTTTCGTCACTATCCCATTCCAGATAAATTCTAGTCTTCATTATATACTTTAAAAATGGAGTCATATTCTTCCTGGTCACTTTTTCAAGGATAACAAGAATCAAACCATCTTCAGAATCTTCGTATAATTGATGGCATTCAGCAAGCTGCATTTCCCATCTACACCATTGTGATTTCGCAAAAGAATCACTAACAACCAATAAAATTCTTCTACTACTCGCTATATTTTCCATAACATTCTCAGAAATATCAGTGCCAATTTGAAAATCTCTTTCGTAAACACAAAGTTTGAGATATGGGTCGTGATTTTCTAGATTGTTTATTAGTTTATCTATGAAATATTGATCTTCATTACAATAGGAGACGAATGCATCAAATTTATAATCACTATTAACATTTCGAGTAATTGCTTTGTTAGATCGAAAGAGTTTGATTTGTTTTTGTCTTCTTATTATTTCTTTTCGGGCTAGGAAGATGTAATATCTTAAATTCCAACGATAGAAATAGCAAAGTAATCCCAAAATAATACACAGAGAGATGAAAATGGTTGAAAAAGTAATAGCAAACACTTTATTTGAAACTAAAATAATTTCGCATTCCTTAGTGTTGTTGTGAGTCAAATAATATATATAATCAACCAAAGAGTGTCGTCTCCACTTCTCAGGAGAAACACAAGTTGCAATATAAGTATCTGTGTAACTTTTTTTAACATTAAAATTATCAACATCCATCCATTCAACAAATGGATACCAGGCAGTTTTTAATTTAAACGGATTCACTTTTAACCAATTGATAACAATTTCCCAACTACAATCACAAATAAATGGATTTCCATCCAGCATAATTGTGCTTAAATTCGCAAAATCCTCCATCATTATTGTGGTAGCACTGGTGAATTTATTTTGACCACCATTAAAGAATTTTAGGTTGGTACTGCTAAACAATCTTTTGCTCCAAGGTATTAAGTTGTTCTCAGATAAATCCAATTGATGTAATCGTTTTAAAGGAACAAACTGGTTACTAGAAATTATGTGTAAGCCATTTCTTTGAAGCCCTAGGTAATATAATTTAGGCATATGTAAGAATATAGAATGGGAGGTTAAATTTGAGATGTGACAACCCCCAAGAAGGAGAACTTGTAAGTTATCAAGTCCTTTAAAGACTTCAGGTGTTAGTATCATATCAGAACCTATAAAATTATTTTCTAGGTTCAATCGCATCAAATTTTTTAACGGAAGAAATACTCCTTGTTCTATATTATTTAAATAAGCATTATTCAATTCCAAAACTCTTAAATTCCATAATCCATTAAACATGTTAGTAGTTAAAACTTCAATTTGATTGTATGATAATTGTAACTTAAGTAAGTTATTCATATTTTTGAAAACATTGTCCGTAATCCCAAAATGTGTGTCTGTTGTATATGAATTTGAGGACAAGTCCAGTATAATCAAAGTTTTGATCAGGATTCCTTCGGAAACATGTGTTAAATGGTTACCACTTAGTACTAAGTATTTTAAATTTGGCATTCCTTCAAAGGTTCTATTGGAAATATCGAGAGTAACGACATCTCTTAGTACTAACCATTCTAATTTTGGCATATCTGGAAATGAATCATCATCTAGGTGTTCAAAATGGTTTCTTCCAAGATTAAGATACGTTATATTAGATTTAGCGATTGTTTTTAACAATTTTTTAGGTGGGTTAATACGAAATCCAACTTCATATAAATTTAAAACTTGCAAAGGAATTCCGTAAGAGATTGATGTATTTATTAAGTCTGTTATGGCGTTTAGACTAAACAAATTTTCTCCTAAACGGAGTGCTTTTAAGTATTTTAAAGGTTTCAACACCTCCGGATCAATATCTTCTATTTGGCACAAGACTAGATTCAAATTTTCCAATAATGTTCCTTCCATGGGGGAAAAATCATGTTTCTTCATACTTTTCAAACTGTTTCTGTTCAGGAGAATTGATAGCAAATTAGGGACGTATTTTGGAGATAAAGCTTTGGTAACATCAATTATTTTAGTAAATCCATTGTTTCTTAAATATATTTCTTTTAAATTAATCAAACCTTCAAATAAATTTTCATCGAAATGTGTTATTTTTTCATTGAAAGAAATTGATAAATTTTTTAATTTATCCATATTCTTGAAGCATCCTGGTTCCATTTTGTATAACTTTAAATTTGACTCTATTTCCATATATGTTAAATTAGACATCATTTGAAAATCATCTTCATGGATAATATCTACAAGTGTATTTCGAAATTTTAGAATAGGTAGAGTTACTTTTACGTTTTTTGGAAATTTTTTACAGACATTTCCATAAAATACAGACATTTTGAGTGGAATTTCTCGACAAAAACAGCCATCTATGTATGCTAATGGTACCAATGCAGGTTCATTTATTGTTGTGTGGGGAACCAGTGGTTCTGGACCATTTACATCAGTGTCTCCGCTTATGTTAAGTCCAAAAATGTTTTGAAGATTTGAGATGACTATGAAATCTGATTCATTTGTTACTACGTATGGATAGATCCATTGGAAATCAAAACTGGAGACTGATAAAATATGCGGGAGAATTATTAGGATTATTAAATTCATTTTGCTTGTTAGTTCCTGTAACAAATCTAGAGTAAGATATTTTTTGTTCTTTATATAAGATAATTGACTTAATATATTTCAGTTACATCCTGTCTAGTTAAAATAAATACTGACTGCATGTGAGCTCATCATATTTGGTCTGTTCGTAGAGCCATTTCTAACGGTTTAATATCAACAAACGTAGGAGTGCGTGAAAATAACTCTGCCCTTGCGTCTGACGATAATAAATCATTAGAAATGGCTCTACGAACAGAGCTATTGTCATCTTAAAATAGGAAAATAAAATTGTCGTATCAGTGAAGCAGCTGCCTATCCGAGGAGTAACAAGATAAAGGGAATACCATTTTTCTCTATGTGCTTGGTGGTAAAAAATAATTCAAATGAAATATGTAGTATTTTTATTAGGTTATATGCATCATAATTAATATAAAAAAATCAGCTGAGACCACCACAGGACCGACCGCCATCACAAAATACTTGTATAAAATACATTCTAGCAGCAGAGTAGAAATAACTTGGCCTCATATTTTCGAACAGAGATATTATTTGTCATAACCATGAAAACGTTACATATAAGTATGAAAAAATTAAGACTTTTACAAAAAAAAATCGAAATTTTTCGTCTTATCAAAAAATTGATGTGAAGTGTGAATTTTCACACATTTCAGGGTTTTGCAGGTATTTAGTAAGTGAATGATGATTATTTGGGATGCTAAAACAAATTTTATGTCAAAATATTTTTTTATGAATTTTAATTCGAATGCCTATTACCATTATTTAAGTTTTTAAAGATGTGCAGTATTTTTTTTTATATATCTGTAATATAAGGTTCATTAAGATTTTGAAAATTGCTCCTATGGCTTCCATTGGTTGTTTTTAGTCATAGCTCCTCCCCTATGATTTCGTGTACATTCAAATTTATAATTAAATTATAATTTCAACAATTTCCACTGGTTATTAAATTTACGCTATTAAAAATTAAATGCAACAATTGCCAAAATATAATTAAAATTTTGAAAAAATAATTTAAACAATGTAAAAATGCAAGAAAAAAAATAAAAAATAATATTGTCTCCTCTCGTAGGATTCGAACTCATATTCTTAGGCAGAACGCTAGTATCTTAGCCACTGCTCCAAGAAACACGTTACTGTTTAGCGTATTATATAACTATAAGTTGTCAACATTATTAGCAAAAAAACACAAAAAATGCTTTTTTTTCTAAAAACATAATCTGATCAAAAATTCCTGTTGAACTATTCCGGTTCACACCAATGTACATTACTTAGAATTTTTTCAGATTTTTTGTTTAAACCATCTGGGCTACAGGGTGTGGGACAAAAATTTTTTTGCACAATATTGGCAAAAATCGCTTCAAAATAATTTATTTTGCAAAAATAAAAATTTGATCGTTAATCCACGTACCAAGGGCTTTCATTTGATACCCTACTCAGAATTAAAAAAAAATATTTTTTTTTTCGATGAGCACATATTTGTTTATATTTTTAGGGGGATATGTTTTTTAGATGTTTTAGTATTTTTCCTATGTGCGGGTCAAAGAGTTGTATAAGCATGCCAAATTTCAACTCTCTAGGTTTAGCCGTTTGGCTACAATTTCTACCGAACAGACAGACAGACAGACAGACAGACGACAAAATGACGGTATAAGGGTTTTTTGGTCATACCTACAAAACCCTAAAAACGTCTCATACGAATGTATTGTCTGGAACAATGCAATCGTTTGTTACGTCGTGTAACGTAACTGCATTGATTCACCGACGCTAGTATAACAGAGATATTATTTATCATGATTATGGAAACGTTACATGTTAGTATGAATAAATTAAGAATTTCGAAAAAAAATCAAATTTTTTTCGTGTTATCAAAAAATGTCTCAAATAAAATTGTTAGTTGTTGCTTTTATAGCAACTTTTGTTCAATAAATTTTTTCTAAATATTTTTCTGTTGTGAAATATTCGTAAAAATCTTAAATTCGATAGACTGGCACATTGATGTCAAAAACTTAAATATGCAGTTTCATAAAAATCCTTTTAGCCGAATTTGCTCTGCACGTGTACACAGACAGACGGACGGACGGACGGACAGACGGACGGAAGGACAGACGGACAGACGGACAGACGGACAGACGGACAGACGGACAGACGGACAGACGGACAGACGGACAGACGGACAGACGGACAGACGGACAGACGGACAGACGGACAGACGGACAGACGGACAGACGGACAGACGGACAGACGGACAGACGGACGGACGGACGGACGGACGGACGGACAGACGGACAGACGGACAGACGGACAGACGGACGGACGGACGGACGGACGGACAGACGGACAGACAGACATCGTGCTAAAAATAGTCAAAACAAAAATTTTTATTTTTGAAAAATCAATTTTTTGTATGGGGTTTTTACCAAAAATATGAAAAAAGAATTCTCCTAGAGAGATTGATCTAAAAATCTGAAAAAAATCTCCATAATGAACATTGATGCGAATCGGAAGAGTTCAACAGGAATTTTTGATCAGATTAGTCTTTCGAAAAATATCATTTTTTTTTGGGACAAAAAAAGATATATTTTCAAAACTTATTGTGTGGTATCAAAAGAAAGCTTTTAAGACGTAGATTGAGGAACGAAAATTAGTTTGTTTTTTTTAAATTATTTTCTGTTATTACGGTTTTAGCAAAAAATGTGCTAAAAAAGTTCTTATCCCGCACCCTTTTACCCAGAGGGGTTAAAATAAAAATCTGAAAAAATTATAGGTAATGTACATTGATTTAAGCTGTAAACGTACAAGAGGAATTTTTGATAAGATTGCGGTTATGAAAAATTTTGCTGTTTTTAACAAAATTAATTATTTTTAACTCATGGCTAAATAAAATACTAATAAATCAAGTAACACTTTGTTAATAGTGAGAAATGCCTTTCTCAAATTGAAAAAAATTAAGCCATTTATCAATATATTTCTTATTAATCTAACGAAGACTTGAATAGGAAGCAAATGCAGAAAAACGCTGGGATTTTTGGCAAATTTTTGTTCTAATACTAAATGCTGAAGCTCTTAGTACTCAAATTACAAATAAAAGTGATTATTAAAAAACTGCTGATTTTGATGTGATTATAGAACAAATATTCTTATATTCTATACAGTATTATGTTGGTTTCTTACACTTATTAAATACCTACAAAACCCTGAAATGTGTGAAAATTCACACTTCACATAAATTTTTTGATAATCACTTTTATTAATTAATTTGAGTACTAAGATCTTTCATTTCACCAAATTTAAATAATTTAGAAAAACTTGAAAAGCGATATTTTCTGTGATTTACTTGTCATTAAATTAATAAGAAATATATTGATAAATGATATAATTTTTTTTCAATTTCAGAACGTATTTCTATTTATTAACAATATTTTATTTGATTTATAAGTATGTACAGTCTATTCCAAACGATTAGCTGGAACTAACCGGAATTTTCATTTTTGTAAGTTGTCATTAGCTATTTTTTTACATATTGAAGTTGGCTTTTCCTGAACAAAATGATCAAAAGCTTCAATCAATGGGTAAAAGTAACTAAAATTGCAAATCTAGTTCCGCCTAAACCAAAGGAACAGACTTTATTTCACTACTATAAATAATTAAAAACTAAAATAATTCAAACAATAGGTTCAATCATGGCGTTTAATAATGGACAAAGCTTTCACACATAAACGCTATGGATCTTGAATTTCACATTATATTTTTAATTTTAAATTAAGTCATAAACTACTTTAGCCATAAATACAAAAAAGCCATAACATTATTTCCCATAATTTAGCCATGAATTAAAACATTAATTAGTTTTGTCAACTACACAAAAACTGCAATATTTTCCCAAAACATTTCACATAAAAAAACATTTTTTTTACATAAACATTTTCCATAAATGTAATTCTCATTTCACGGATATAAATACATTAATATTATTTGTATTATTATTGAAGCCTGCCCTGAATCTAGTGATTTATTTTCACATTCTAAATTTGCTGTTACAAATAGACTTTGATCGTTTACTCACCTTCAAAGTTTTTCGTCATTTAACCCATACTAAATCGATTAAATTCTTACAATTATGACTCACATATCGTAATTTAAATCAATTTCTGGTTTAAAATGTATTTTGTCACGATTTATGTAAATCTTTTCTTTTCAATGTAATACTAACAAACTAAAAAAGTGATAATAACTAAAGCAATTGTAATCGCAAAATGTAACTACTGTTAATATATTTAAACAACAGCAGTAATAAAGTAGATTATAATGACATATTATATTCTTTATTACTGTTGTTGTTAACAAAACAATGTATATTAATGGGTTTTATTAAAAGAAAAACAGAATTAGGTCTATTAATTAAGGAATTATTAGTTTTTTTTTACATCAACCAGCACCGTATTGGCTCGGCAAGATACCGGGAATTTCCTGATGGTTCGCAACCTGATAAGGTTAAAAATAAATAGAGTTGACTACAGTTCAGCTCTGAATTCAGCTCATCAAAATTGAATTGCAAGGAAGAAGTTCCAAATCGACTTAAATTACAACAGCCAAATAGTCCAGATGCATTGGATCTTGAATATTTCAGTTCTATACAATCCTTACAACACAGCTTCATCGAATATAATCGACGAACTGAATGAATGCATACAAAATGCATTTAATGCATTAAACATACAAACCCTTGATAATGTTTTTCTAACATTGCATACTTGTCTAGAACCAATCATGTTAGCAAAATGAGGAAATTCCTATAAGATTCCGCACATTAATAAGGCAAAACTTCATCGTAAGGTAGGGTGACCATTTTATTAAGAAGGCAATGCGGGACAAAGCAAAAAAAGGTCGTCATTTTCCAAATCTAAGTGAAGAGCAAAACAAAAAAAGGTTCTCTCCTCCCAAATCTAATAAGTGAAGAGAAAAAAAAAGGTCCTCACGTCCCAAATCTAAATGAAGAGCAAAAAAAAGGTCTTCACCAAATCTAAGTGAAGAGCAAAAAACAAAAAGGTCTTCCATTTCCATAAATACAAGTCAAGAAATCAAATACACAAAAGTTAAAATGCGGGACTTTTGCGGGACATGTCTTAATGCGAGACATGTCTTAATGCACCCAATGGGGACACCCAATCAAAGTGCGGGACGAATGGTCACCCTATCGTAAGGGACAATTACAAACAACATTATCATGTTCCATATAAGCTGTGGAGATAGCCACGTCCTTGCTAAATTAAAACTTTTTGTATTATTCTTTGTTTTACTAGATATGTGTAACTATTTCATAAATAAAATCATTCTAATCAATTAAAATTGTAAATGTATATCATATTTTCGGACAAGAAAAAAATCAAAATGTATATCATATTTTCGGACGGAGGGAGTATAAAAATTCATGTGAAGAGTGTATTTTCCCATATTTTAGGATTTTGTAGCTATTTAGTAGTGATAACAAATTTTGGGTTACGTAAAACGAGGTGAACTTGACGATATGTACCCAGTCCAGACCTGACGTAGACAAATAATGTATAAAAAATGTATGATACATTAATAGGCCTTGAAAATCGTGATATATGTTTATCAAAACCAGGAAAATGTTTGATATTATTTATCTGCTAAAGATAAAAACAGCACCACTTCTTTCAGACTAAACTCTAAACTTTAAGCAAATTGCAATATTTTCTTTTTATAATCGCATAATTAGGAATAAATTTCCCATTAAAAAATCCTGCACATGCGCCATAGCGCTGTAAAGGTCATACAAGTTATTTTTGACGTACAGACGTAGTAACAAAAATAAGTGAAAAGTGTGGTGCGATTCTCTTTATAAATCATAAAACTATCATTTGTTTTATGATACTTAAATTATGATCGTTAAATAGAGTGTTTACTTATTTTTATAAATAATAATTTACATAACCACATAAATATGAAGATATTGATATTTTTTTTGCATTTTATATGCATTTCTTTAGGACAGTTAGTTGATTATATTTCAGAAACACCATGTGGTTATAAGGTGAGATTTTAATATTATTAGATTTAATTAGAACTAATTGTAATTTATTTTTTAGGATATTATAAAAACTGATGCTTGTAATATTGCCCGATATCCAAATGATAAACAACAATGTTACGACAGACAAATTCAAGAACAAGATAATAAGATCGATCTTGGAAATGTTAATTTGAGGGCATATGTTGGTGACTTTGATATCAGAACCAAGTTTTGTGTGTCGTTTAACAATATTCAGTGGAAAGGTACTGTAATAATTATTTTTTTATTACGTTTAGAATTAATTGTTTTTTTTTTTATAGATTTAAAGTTACGATTTAGAAAACAGACTGGCCGAAGGTTGAGTGTGTGTAGGGATTTAAATATGGTGAAAGATGTGCCATCAGAAAAAAATTTGTATTATAATTGTACTTGGACGAGTACTAACGACGAAGGAGATATTGGTAACTTCGACTATGAATACAAAAGTGGCGATCAAATATCTACTAAGAATTTTACGTTTTACATACCGAATCGTAATCATTTACGTAAGTTTGTTATAAAAAAGTTGAAAATAAATATAATTTTTTATGGTAGGGTTTCTTATTTAAGAAACTCTAAAAATGGATTTTTTTTCTAATAATTTTTATATTTGTTTTAGAAACGTTTTTACCAAGTATGCCTCCCGAACTTTTCCTGTATGTAGATGTAACCAATCTATTAAGCCTGAAGTTATATATTCAATTGCCACCTAACAATATGCTTCATTATTGGAATATAACTGATTACGATATCTACGTTTTTCAAACTAGAAATGGAGAAACAACCAAAGTTGATGATAGATCAGTGTCCAACGATATGGCTGTAAATGGTTATATCAAGTTTACCTATCCAGTTTTAGAGAATGGAATATATTTTTTCAACGTAACACCTTATAACAGAGATGATTATGGCATTGATTTTCCAAGTTCGACAACTCCACAAATTTATATACGTAAGTATTTACAAGAATCCCTCAATTAGTAGTGGACAGTAGTCAAATTTGGAATATTATTTTGTTTTGCATATTGAAATCTTGCAAAAACAATAATAATAAAACAAATAATGTGTGCTTAAGACCGCACGATCGAAGTGTAAACTTCTATGACGATCAAATCAATTACAAATAATATATATATATATTTAAAAATAAAAAATATATGTAGGTAAATGATTTTAATATAATAATAATAATAATTTATTTATTGACCATAATACAAAATAAAACATTGTTTTAGTCAGTCATACAAGCAATACAATATAAAATACATGTATATCCAAATGATAAACAACAATGTTACGAAACTAGCTAACCAAACAGTTTTATTCTTAAATACATTTTTGTGTATATTGGAAAGTAAGTTGAATATATATTTAAAATCACGGAAAATGTTAAATATCTTTCTTATTTATTTAGTAAAGATGGGTAGGGCTGAACATTGCACAAAGGAGAAACGTCAGTTCATTTTACAAATGTTAAATTCTGGTAAAACTTATAAAGTTATTCAGAAGGTACTAGGATGCTCCGCTAAAATGGTATATAATGCCAAAAAGTGGACTCTAGAACCTGAAAATCGGAGTCGGACATCTAAAACTTCGCCGACAACAGATAGAAAAATTGTAAGGTGTGCAAAGTTAAACTCTTTTATTACTTCTACACAAATAAAAACGAATTAGACCTGCCAATTTCTACATCAGCTCTAAGAAAACGCCTTATAAAAGTAAATCTGAAAGCCAGAAGACCAAGAAAAACTCCGCTGTTAAACAAGAAACAACGGGAAAATAGAATTAAATTTGCCAAAGAACACCAACTTTGGCTACAGTCAAAATAACGCAATATTCTTTGGTCTAATGAAACAAAAATTCTTTTATTTAATCTTGGTATCGGCCAAAAGCAAGTATGCATGCCTCCATGCACGAAATACAATCCTAAGTACACTACAAAGACAATAAAACACGGCGGTTGTAATGTTATGGAATGGGGATATTTTTCTTGAAACGGAATGGGCCTTATTTTCTGGATTAAAGATAAAATGGACGCGAATGTTTATGTCAGTATCTTGCAGTATGTTATGCTTCCCTTTGCGGAGAAGGAAATGCCTTTAAAATGAATATTTATGCAATATAATGACCTAAAGCACATTTCGCGCAAAGCAAAAAATTAATTTAATGAAAATAGGGTTACTATTATGGATTTGCCAGCTCAATTTCTGGACTTAAATCCAATAGTGAACTTGTAGGCTAATGTAAAAATTAAAATATCTTCTTCAAAACCTGCTAACAAAAACGAATTATGAGGAGAAATTGAAACAATTTGGAAATCTATTCCCTTAAAGAAATGCCGGTAGCTAATTGGTTCTATGACGCGAAGAAGTGTAGAAGTAATACGAAAAAAAATTTTTGGAACCAAATATTACAGAAATAATAAAGAATATTTAATATTAAAATGAGTTTTATTTATTTTATGAACTGTACTGCTATATTTATGAACAACGTAATGAGCATATTTTTACAAATACTATATATATTTTTTTAATGAATCGACAAAAATACTTTTTTTTTTATCAAAATAATCAATTTGTTCTTAAAATATAACATATAGTCGGATTGCTGATAAGTGACTGTTCGTTGCTACAAGTATCAATATTCAATACTATATGCTTTCTCTGTCTATATCATTATAATTATTTGCATACCCATAGTAACGTATAGTGATGCAAGTTGACAACTAACCTTCCAAATTATTGAATAAAAAACAAAACATTAGAAAGAAATGGCAAGATTCGTAGATATCTTTACTAATTAGAGTGCGAAAATAAATTTACAGCAGTACTCAAACAAACGAAATTATTAATTTTAAGGTTATAATTATAATATAAATAAGGAAAAATTTATACTCATACGTAAATTTTGGATTATAATTTGTTGTTTATTCCAGCAGATTTAAAATTAAAGTTTGTGAATTTAATAATTGGCCGCAATCCGTATTTTAATTAATATTTATTACCAGACACTGACAGTTAACACAAATAACAAAAAACATTTTTAAAATCGCTGAAAAATGGTAACTAGATTAATATATGAATGCATTACTTGATTCATACATGTACAGTCTGTTTCAAACGGTTAGGCGGAACTAAATGGGAATTTCGTTCTTTTAGGTTGTCACGAAAAGGGACCTTGCTCGGGTTATTTCATTTTTCACGTTGGAATGTCAAAATTTAAAATTCCAACAATGAAACCATGGAAACGAATGACATATGTCAAACTTAAATTAATTTTCGTACATATTTTAATGACAAAAAATAAATAAATGGGATATTTGTATTAAGAATGACACAAAAAATCAAAATATAAAGAAAATGACATTTTAAAATGATATTAACCTTAACCAAAAAATGTTTGTTGCAAGTATGATTTACAAAGCTTAAACAAAACGGCTGAAAAGCATGATTTAAACGATGAAAGTAACTAGATTGCAAAATCTAGTTCCGCCTAACCGTTTGGAACAGACTTTAACGTCCAATACCTATCAGCAATCCGACTATATCAGTAAAATTTTGGCTTTTTTATTACTTAAATCAACTTTTTTTTGTATTTATTCTAATATTTTTCTGATACTGCTATTTTTATGCACATGACTGTAGATCAAAAAGTGTCCCCCTAAATATTTTATTCACCAGCCGCTACTGGGGTTAATTCGAATCTCGCACTAATCTGGAATTAGCGCTAATCGATGGATTCTTTTATATGTTTTTGTTTCATGTAAATATATGTTAACGTTTTTGTTTTCTTTTTAGCTAAATCAAAAACTACGCTGGTAGTATGTATAGTAGGAGTGTCAGCCTTAATTCCAGTTTTTATGATACTGTTGTTTATTCTTAGGAAGCAATGTAAAAATCCACGTAAGTACCAGATTTTATTATTATTATTATTATTTTTAAATACAGTATTTTTTTTTTTTTTTGAAAATTATCACTGTATGCCTGCGAAACCCTGAAATGTTTAAAAAATTTACTTCACATATATTTTTCAATATTAATTTCAATATTTTTACTAATAATTATATCACAAGCTGCATCCACAAGTCTTATTTGAATTTCAAGTACAGTGGAACTCCAATACTCGTCATTAATCCGTTCCTGAGGGTAGGACGAA
The DNA here is from genome assembly GCA_963971575.1 of Liopterus haemorrhoidalis. Taxonomy (NCBI): domain Eukaryota; kingdom Metazoa; phylum Arthropoda; class Insecta; order Coleoptera; family Dytiscidae; genus Liopterus; species Liopterus haemorrhoidalis. The sequence goes on from OZ020613.1 coordinate 8,274,017, forward strand.
TATTAAACGAATTTTTCCCATAAGAATTAACTAAAAATAGTTTAATCCGTACTCAGCCCCGAATTTTACCTATCTATTCTTTAACAACAAAAAATCCCTCGAAAATCTATCACGGAAATAATATATATTGGAGTTCCACTGTATAATATATTCATTTTGACAGTTGTCAGTATTTAATGCTAATGCTAAAGGTACCTGTCCACTTGAGAGTACTCTCGATAGCAACTAGTCAAGATGGCGTCGTACTATAGGGGAAAAATTTTAAGATCGTAGCGCCACGCGGATTTTTTTGAAACCATTCTAAATCAGATACCACTTGACATTTACTAGTAAATAATAGCGAAAAGTGTATCAAAAAACGACAAAAAATAAATAATTGTTTGGGATTTTCTGATTTTGTGAAGTGACATTACTTGTAAACATCTAAAATACTACATTTTGTGAACTGGTTTTAAGTTATGGCGGATTTCCATTGTTGATTATTTTAACTATATTGGGGGAAATAATAATTTCCGTGTTGTTTACCAAGGGGTAGAAATCTACAATGCTGGGCATATAATATTGTGTGGAGTCACTGAAAAAAACAGAGAGGTCATAAAGATTTATGCATTATGCCTACAAACTTGTGCATTACAAACCCACACACAATAACAGGAATTTTCAAGATATGCGATAATAAATACAAAATTGAAAATATTTTTTGTAGTCATTATCATTAAAATGTAATGAGCAAACTTTGATACAAGGGCTCACTTTTTTTCCAATTTTTAAATTGTTTATCTAAACATCGCGTCGATTCCTAACCTCTTGCTTTCCCAATTTTGTTTTGAACCATACGGTGTCTGATATTAGTGGAAACAAATGAAACGATATTTCCGGGTTTCTTCTTTTCAATGAATTGCACATAGGCACACAACAATATGTATTATACATTTTTCAATGATTATAATAAAACTTTAAAAACAAACTTCATACAAAACCAATACACAAAACGAAATGTTATATGATGTACACAAGTTCATGAAACGCTCACCAGATGGTAGGGTGCTTAGCTGCAAATGCCTATAGAAAGGTCGCAGCAGCTGTAATAATTCTATTATAAAAACTATTTATAAAAAACGAAAAAAGTTGAATAAAAAAAAATCTGCTGGATTAAGTCATGGATTGATAGAAGAAGTGTTTTAGGTGCCATCAATAATTTCTGAAAATCAAAAATGAAATGGTGCTGCATATATATTTAATAATGAAGTTGAATTGATTAATATCTACAGTACCTAGACAAAATATTATAACCACTTATGATGTTTTAAAAATCATTGTTTTACACAAAATCAACAAAATAGTAATACACCAATTTTATTTTTATTTTGTATTTTATTATTTCAAATTATTTTAGTACATTTATAAAATGTTTTTTAATATTTTGTGCCCCCCTTTGCTTTTATTACTGCCGCAATTCTTGGAGGCATACTCTCAATACATGCCCTAATACAATTTTCAATTTCTGGAGAGCCATGCCATACTTTTTTAATATTATCTATTAACTTGTTTATTAGTATTATTTAAATCATAAACAAGTCTTTTCAGGAGGTTCCAAACATTTTCGATAGGATTGACATCCGGCGAGTTACCTGTCCAGGACAAAATCGGTACTTTTTGTTCTTGCAAATCAGTCTCAGAATAAAAATACAGAGTTGAAGATGTTTAAAATAGCTTATTTTTTAATAAATACACGATAGGTTAAAGAAATAAATAAAGTAGCATATGATTATATGTCGGCATTTTTAATAAACAGTTGTTTTTGTAAGTGGTTATAATATTTTGTCTAGGTACTGTATTATTAAAAATGTATTTACTTTTAATAATTCTCGTATAAAAATTATTTTAAATATTATTAATAAAATTGCAAATAAAAAATAGTTGAAGCTATAGCTTGCACTAAAAAATATTTAATAGAAGTTTTAAAGGAATATGATTTTTCTTTTTTCTTAATAAAGGAATGTAAAGTTATTGTTCCTGTAAATAAAGATGATAAAAAAAAAAAATAGATATTAAAAAGAAAAGGGTTATTACCTTTATATTTGGGGTATGTACCTAAAAGCTTAATTAGCATATTTTGTTATTAATTACATTTTAGAAGATAATGTACAAAGTGTTTTGATACTTTAAAAAATAGTTTAATTCAATTAAATGTAATTACTAAAATAATTTAATAAGTTTAATTTAGGTTCTACTTAATTATTTGGGGTAATTAGTTATTAACAAAGGTAAAAATGTACATAATTTATTCTATCAAAATAATTCTTTTAATCAGGCACATAATAATGTTTTAAACTTTATTTTAATAAAAAAACATTTATATTTTTATTTTTAAATTGAATTAAATTTAAACTAATTAATTATTTTTAATAAAATTTAAAAACAAAATGGTTAATAGGTTAGTAATTTTCTAAATTTGGGGGTAAAAAACTTCCTACAAAACATTATGTTTTTTCATTCTATCATGGTAATCGACACATTTCACGTTCCATAAAATTTCGTACAAGCCGATTAATTTATTTATTTCCTCCGGTGACGAATTTTTAAACATCTTGTAAGCAGACATCTCTCGATAGCACTCTCAGGAATTCGAACACAGGTCGTATTTGGCGACCTACTATCGGAGAGTAGTTAGCTCTCGGAGAGTAGCTCGCCACTTTCCGCGAATTACTCTCAGATGTGTGTCCATTGGCGAGTAACTGTTATCGAGAGGTTCTCGCCACTATTTACTCTCAAGTGGGCAGGCACCTTTAGAGTTTGAAGTATACAAACTTTTAACATTACGCATTAAATAGTTTCTTACGCTTATGCACTACATTGGAGCTATGAATTGTTCTATGAATTTGTACAGAACAATCATTCTTACGCTTTAGCATTAACACTATGAATTAAGTACTATCTATTAATACATGAGCTATGAATGGTACGTTACTGTATTTAAAGGTAATTTTTAAGTTTCGTTTTCATATATTTTATTATTATTTTTTTGTTCAAGGACCTAATAATCCATATGTAACATTAAGTCCTCAATTTCATGATATTTTGTCGTCTGAATCGAAGGTTAGTTTACGGTTTTGGTTTAGACCCCTAGCGCATTACGCTTGATCGTACGACTGCATAGGTTACTTGGACGTATCGAGCGATTTGTAGTTACCATTATAATCACTTGGATAATATTTGGTCACGAGTCAAGCGAAAAGATGCGCGTCTTATCGCGTAACGTATTCGCGAAGTGCACTAGGGGGTTTGATATTGGGTTTTCAACTAATTTTGCATGAATTTGCGTGCAGTTTTCTTAGGTTCATATACTAAAAGCAATATATGAGCCAATAATGTCATTATGAATTGGGTCTTAGTACTTAATTGTCCGGAAATTTCATACAAAAATTTAGATTTGATTAGTACATTCTGTAGCCAATCAGAATATTGCTCTATACTCAAATGAACTAATAGGAATAGAGTAATCCAGTAACTGATTAATGCAGTGTTTTTCAACCGGGGTGCCGCAAAGTCCAACAATGAATGCCACAAAATACTCCTAGATAACTTTTTCAGTATCTCAAAGTAAAGTTAATAATTTCTTGCAAAATTACTTAAGCGTAGATCAAGATAACTCATTGTCAGTTCTATTTTGCTTTGTGTAATTTGATATATTTCATAATAAAACTAGATTTAAAAAACAAATTGGGTGCCACGATTTTTTATTCTTCAGTCAGGGGTGCCACTAAATGAAAAAGGTTGAAAAACCCTGGGTTAATGTATTACTCTATGCCTAGAATGTAGTATATTGTAACGTTAGAAACGAGAAGGCATGGTCGTAAATACGTTCTGTCAGTGATGACTAATAATATTTGTTATTTCAAATACTTTGATAGGTATTTGGTATCTGAAATACTGAGTATTTAGTACAACTCTGGATAGGACGATTAAGTACTAATACGGAGTTGAATCTTTTAATCCTAAACAGTACAAAATAAATTAATTAAAATAAGAAAACTTTGACTCAGCTAATTTTCGTATATCTGTAAATTTTAATACTTTATTTTTCTTTATAGGATGGTCAAAATCAAAAATATTATTTATATACAAACCAACCACCCCTGCTTATGTAAATCTTATCGGACATTTTGCAACTGAATTAAAGGAAAAACTAGGTTTAGACGTAATGATTGACGTAAATGGTATACCAAAATCCGCCAGCAAAGATCCATTTACTTGGCTTTCATCTGCATTCTATCAAGCAACACATGTAGTATTTTTCATTTCACCTAAAAGAGAGACTAATAATGGCCATGTTTATCAGAATTTATTTGAAGCTGGATTAAAATTCACATCATCCGAATGTACTAAGAAGACAAGTATCAAAAAATTTTTAGTCGTCTCTTTTGCTTTTTCAAATGATGAACTCCCAAAAGAATTACTTAATTTTAAAAGATATAAACTTGCTGAAGATACTAACAGAATTGTCAAGAAGCTACAGAACAACAAAACTCTTGTTCAGTGCAATAAATTAGAAGAATCATTGAGGTCTTTTATTGATGCAGTTGATCGTGAAGATCATCAATCAGAAGTACAACTTGTTAGATTAACTATTACATCAGAAGTTGTTCCTCTTCAACCAGAAGAAACTGCTCTTCTTCAACCAGAAGAAGTTACTCTTAATTCAAGAACAAACAACGAATCGGAAAAAATTAAACCTTTTCAGTACCAAAGAAATGAATTAAATTTTCTAGGACCACAATATGAAATTGAACAGAAACTGGAAACAGATTCCGAAGAGGACTACGAAACATGTGTCCATGATCTTGTTTTATAGGTTATTCCAAACGTTTAAGCGGAACTAACTGGAATTTTAATTTTTTTAAGTTGTCATGAGCTCTTTTTTTAAGCTTTGAAGTAGGCTTTTGATAAACAAAATGATCAAAAGCCTCAATCGATAAAAGGTACTAGAATAAAAATCTAGATCCGCTTAAACGAAAGAAACAGGCTTATAGGTGGTATTTAGTTTTATGATTGTTTCCTAAAACGCTTGTTTATTTTGATTTGTTTATGTTATTAATAATTTTGCATCTAAATAGAACTAAGTTATATTTTTGTATATAAATGTATATAATTTTTGAAATTCATTTTTTTAAAATACTTAATTTATTCTATTAGTTTTATATATTATCTCATTTTGTAATACGTAACTAACAGGGAAAGTACATTTTTTATATTGTTGTATTATCTGGCTCAATTTGTAATACGAAACTAAGAGGAAAATTTCATTTTTTATGTTGTCTATTTAAAATAAATATCATCTTAGGGTGGTACTGCTGAAATGGCACCTTTCAAAACATTTGACAATTCATATTTGACATTAAATTATATGTCAATTTATTTTTTTTTAATTGAAAAGTATTTTTATACAACCAAAATAAGAACATAACATCAGAAAATATGCATGAGACAACAATTAGATAAATATATAAAAAAACACATATATAACGCTTATGGAAAACTTTTAGAAAAAAATGGAACAAAATTAAAAAGAAGCGAAATTATAGACCGTGTGGCAGATATTTTTTTAGTAAATCTTGGTGTCCTTTTTGTTGTGAAATATAAAATAATTTAACCATTTCAATTTCTTTAGATTTCTGAAGGAGAAGTAAGAAAAATTTTAAATGAAGTTGTAGAAAATTTAAGACCGACGAACATGGGAAGAAGTTATAATAAGAAAACAGATAGAACCACAGACTACATGCTTCGAAAAGATTTTTAGAGAAAAATTTGGGATTTACATTCAAAAAATGAATATTTTTGTTTAAATATGTTATTAAATTTTGCAAAACAAGAATTAGATTTTAAGGGCAGCAGAATAAAATGATAAATTATTATTATATAATATGTATTTTTGTTTTTTATATTTTATCACGATATTTCATTGATAATCGTAATATTTTTTTACTATTATACGAGTAATAATCGAAAGTTTGATGAAATAAATATTAATATATACATTCAAAATATTTGACATGTCAATCACAATTTTGACATGTCAATTTAGTAATAACCTCAATATGATGAAACTTAACCATAATTTAAAAGCCAGATTTACAAGTTCACATGATTCTACAAAAGTCTATTTACACCACAACAGTCACTAAAGTAACCATATCTATGAAATAGTTTCGTATTACAAATTGAGACAGATTATATATTGACAATACATTTATAATATTATCATAGTATTGGTTCACACGGATACGCCAAACTCTGTTTACACCACAACAGTCACCAAAGTAACCAGATCTAGTTTCGTATTACAAATTGAGACAGATTATAACCATCTTAAATACTAATGTACTGAGGTAAAGAACGCACCCTAATTTCCCTTTTGCCCACCACATATGTTTACAGAACGCAACCTATTTACAGTATCTTACCTAGACTCTTTCAAATAAGAAATTAGTGTGTAAGAAGACAGGAGCTGTTTAATATTGATATTGGTTTGGGTAATCTCATACAGAGTGGTGAATTGACCTGTCGGCCATAGCGATGTAACATGTAAATTAATAAGTATGCTATATCCTGCTTCCCTAATTGATTTAGAGAAAAAGTGCTAAAAAGAGATTAAATGTATTTAGAATTTAAAACTATGTGTTAGGTAAGTAAACTACCCAGCAAACATTTTTATACGGGCCAGTACTGTTGAAGCACATACTCCCCGGCATTGAAAGTAATGGGCCAGTACTCCGGTGTCCCCGTGGCCGTTAGCTGGACCATTGATGAATCAATTGGAGGCCCAGCAGCGGTAAAGTGCAAAATAATCGCATTAGTTGCAAGATTTATTGGACCAGTGCTTATATTATACCCACTCTGTAGTATTTCAAATATAACATATGTATATTTACCTTATACTTCCCCAGTTTTAAAATAAATTAATGGTTAGGTGCAAAATAAATAATCATTTGGCCATTTCACCATCGTTGAATAAATTTATTTAACAAATAAAGTTGACAATATCGCATCGGTTTTAAACTATTAATGAAGAAATTAACGTTGCTGTCAATAGAATGATATTGTCAACTTTATTCGTTGAATAAATTTATTCAACGATGGTGAAACAAAAGTAAAATGTAACATATTAACAAAAATAACGAGTGCTCATAAAATGCTGGTAAAGTACTTCGTATAGGAGGAGTGCGAAATACAAATGTGAAGTATATTATTAATACAGCGTTGCACAAACTTTTAGTGCCAGCAATTTACCAACAGAAAAAGCAGTTTGTCGGTATTCGGCCGATGGTTGAATGTTTGCTGGGTATCTTCCAACTACTTCCGAGGAAATTTAAATATTATAAATTTTATAAAGCATTCTTTATTAGGTAGCCATGGTTTATTAACAAATGTACATGAAATACTAGTAATCTAAACAATAAATTCAATTTATCTAAACAATACAGGCGGCCCTCGACTTTCGTACATAATTGGTTCCTGAAAGTGTGTGCGAATGTTGAATGTTCGAAAGTAGAGGGATATAAAAAAAACTTTTATTTTAAAATATGTATGTATTTATTTATCAATAATAGGAACATATTACATATTTAAAATATACGAGGTCTGTTCAAAAAGTATCGTGAATTTTGTGTTTTATCAAAAATTATTTATTTATTCATGAATATCTATTTTGTCCCCTTCAAAGTAATCCCCACCAGATATTATACACTTGTGCCAACGTTTTTTCCAATCCTCGAAGCACTTGAAAAAATCATTTTTTGATCTTGTTCAGCTCCTCCTTCGATGCCGTCTTTATCTCCTCACTCGTAGCGTAGCGTTGTCCTTTCATGGGCCTCTTCAGTTTCAAAAACAAGAAAAAGTCACAGGGGGGCAGATCTGGGGAATACGGTGGCTGCGGCATTATTAGTGTGTTGTTTTTTAACAACACACCAATACTGTTGTGAGAGTTAATTGAATATCACCCCTTTTCTTCTTTTCTTGATACAGAGTTCTATAATGAGTCTGAGAATGAGTGATTGAGCGCGATGTATGAGTGAACGCAACACAACCTTTGACAAAAATCTTTAAAAATATATCTTTTAAAAATGTGCGAAAGTCGAGGGCCGCCTGTATAATTTATATATTAAACATAAATAATTATATTTTATAGCAAATGTTCAAATATGTCGCCATTAACTGCTAAGCAGAAACCGAGTTGGTCGTAAAAATTTCTCTGCACATCGGCCAATTGCCTATCGGTTATTTTTGCGCATTTTTTGATAATCTTATATTTTAGGGAATCAATATCTGGATGCCTTGCTCCGTATACTTTGCTTTTTAAATGTCCCCATAAGAAAAAATCATTTGGTGATAGATCAGAGATAATTTTTAAATTTCCTGGGAAATAGTTGAACCAATCAGAAGCAATGTCAAATAGCTCATATCTTTTTACACACTACATTCTTAATAGAAATGAACTATATTAAGTTTTCTTATCCAATTTATGTAAACACCTAATTCATTTAAATGCATGTTGCTTATGAGCTTAATCCATTTTGTGCTTTTTGTGTGCCATTTACGATATTTATCTATATATGTACATACCATACTTGTCCAAATAAAAGTGCTTACATTGCATGACCAAAATATTAATATTAAGGTTAATCTTCGCTTACAAGGAATGGCGTATTTAGCCAAAGATATATTTTTTATAATGGGAAGAAAATAATTAGAAAAAAAGGCGTTTTTGTTATGAATACTTATAGTTTTTAAAACTAAATTTATGCATTGTATGCGGGATAGTGTCTTAAGCTGTTTTGCTTTATACTTTTCACTATTTCAAATATCGGACGTCACTCAAACTTCCTTCTGAAGTAAAAAGAAATAAAAAGAGACATTCAACACTTTTTGTCTTACTTATCGCTGCCAATTTAACAATTTGATGTAACAAAAGTTTGATTATATATGTTGTTCACTTTTGTAAAAGCAAACTAAGAGGAAATTTTGATTTCAATAGTTTACACCAGAGTTTCCCACAACTTTTTGAGCTGCGGAGCACTTTTCACGAGAAGAATTCGTCGCGGAGCACTATCGTTGCTATATATTTATATAAATTTTAATTGGATCTTGACGTGATCGATACAGGATAATTGTTAAAAATCAGCTGTGGCCACCACAGGACCGATCGCCATCAAAAAGTATTGAAACAAAATAATTTCTAACAAAGAAATTATGTACAATAATCATGGAAACATTGCATATACGTATGATAAAATATATACTTAAAAAAATATCACAAAAATAGGAAAAACGAAAAACTATATTAAGTTGTATCAAAAAATGACTCAACAAATAAAATTTGTTAGTTAATAGAGAGATATTGCAAAGTGAAAAAAAGCTGACTTTATTAAAAGAAACCTCTAATAAAGTATCCTGTATTAAAATTTTTCATGATGTTTTAAAGAGTGTTATTGCAACGGTGCTCTTGCTTCATACTTTATTTTGACAAATATGCCAAATTGATAGATCGAAATCGTAATGAATATAGAAGTTAACTGCAACTCTTATATGAGTTAACTGCAACAGACTATTTTTTTCCCATACGGCATACTCGCATACGGCACAACCATTCGCAAAAGGGTTTCGTGACACAATTTCTCGGAGAAGAATAACATCGTCCTCGTATTTAAATCGTCAACGTTTTTTATCTTTAGCTTGCATCATTACTCACAAGAAAAGTCACCAATTTTTTGTTCGAATTTACTCCGTTGTTAATTTTGAGGTTACATTGACAGAAGACCTGTCAAAATTAAGGTGCTTTAAATAAAAAATGCTTTGCCGTTATTTAAATTAAATATAGGTTGCCTGTATTTTAATAAAAGAAAGAAATTAAGGATATATCAACTGCGCAGGCGCACATGTCAAATAAAGGAAAACTTTATTAAAAGATCAGTAGAACAGAGGTTGCAATAATTCTCTATTACTTGTATAACAACTTTTGTTAACGAAAAATCTTCCATTTCTAGATGACTGATTTTTACCGAAAGTTGATTAACTGGTGCCATGATGTGAAAAGCTTAAAAATGAAGTTTCATACAAATCCGTTTTTGCCAAATTCGGTTCACACGTGTCCAGGGACCGACAGACATGCTAAAAACCTTATGTAGGAACATAGGCGCCCGCAGAAATTATTCTAGGGGGGGGGGGGACAAGACCAAAACATATATATAGATGTGATATTCGAACAATGCTTTCCACGTGGCGTGTCTGGGAACGATCCCCGCTGAGGATAAACATTTATTTTCTAATTAAAAATGTGTTCTCTATACAGTAATACCCTGTTACTCGACTGCCTCTTAGCTCGACGTTTTCGCCACTCGAAGTAAATGTCGAGAGTGAGAGTCGACGGAAGCATCGCTATCCGACGAATGATCGAGTACCGATCACGTGATACATATTTTGGTAAACAAAGCAAAATGAACGCATGGCTAGCAGTTCGCGCCTAGATATCTTGACGACAACAACTCAGATTTGCAACGGTTGGTTACACGGATGTACACATTTAAAAATTAGATTGACGTGCAATGGTTGGTTACATGGATGTACACATTTAAAAATTAGAATGACGTGCCACGGTTGGTTACATGGATGTACACATTTAAAAAGTAGATTGACGTGCAATGGTTGGTTACATCGATGTACTAATTTAAAAATTAGATTGACGTGCCACGGTTGGTTACATGGATGTACACATTTAAAAATTAGATTGACGTGCAACGGTTGGTTACATGGATGTACACATTTAAAAATTAGATTGACGTGCAATGGTTGGTTACATGGATGTACACATTTAAAAATTAGATTTACGTGCAATGGTTGGTTACATGGATGTACACATTTAAAAATTAGATTGACGTGCAACAGTTGGTTACACGGATGTACACATTTAAAAATTAGATTGACGTGCCACTGTTGGTTACATGGATGTACACATTTAAAAATTAGATTGACGTGCAATGGTTGGTTACATGGATGTACACATTTAAAAATTAGATTGACATGCCACGGTTGGTTACATGGATGTACACATTTAAAAATTAGATTGACGTGCAATGGTTGGTTACATGGATGTACACATTTAAAAATTAGATTGACGTGCAATGGTTGGTTACATGGATTTTACACATTTAAAAATTAGATTTACGTGCAATGGTTGGTTACATGGATGTACACATTTAAAAATTAGATTGACGTGCAACAGTTGGTTACACGGATGTACACATTTAAAAATTAGATTGACGTGCAACGGTTGGTTACATGGATGTACACATTTAAAAATTTGACGTGCCACGGCTGGTTTAATGGATGAACACATTTAAAAATTTGATTGACGTGCCACGGTTGGTTACACGGATGTTCACATTTTAATCGTGTACATCCCTGTAACCAACCGTGGCACGTCAATCTAATTTTTAAATGTGTACATCCATGTAACCTACCGTTGCACGTCAATCCAGTTTTTAAATGTGTACATCCATGTAACCAACCGTTGCACGTCAATCTAATTTTTAAATTAGTACATCCATGGTACGTCAATCTAATTTTTAAATGTGTACATCCGTGTAACCAACCATGGCACGTCAATCAAATTATTAAGTGTGTACATCCATGCAACCAACCGTGGTACGTCAATCAAATTTTTAATTGTGTACATCCGTGTAAGCAACCGTGGCACGTCAATCTAATTTTTAAATGTGTACATCCATGTAACCAACCATTGCACGTCAATCTTATTTTTAAATGTGTACATCCATGTAACGAACCGTTGCACGTCAATCTAATTTTTAAATGTGTACATCCATGTAACCAAACGTTGCCCGTCAATCCAATTTTTAAATTAGTACATCCATGTAACCAACCGTTGTACGTCAATCTAATTTTTAAATTAATACATCCATGTAACCAACCATAGCACGTCAATCAAATTTTTAAATGTGTACATCCATGCAACCAACCGTGGTACGTCAATCTAATTTTTTAATGTGTACATCCGTGTAACCAACCATGACACGTCAATCAAATTATTAAGTGTGTACATCCATGCAACCAAACGTGGTACGTCAATCTAATTTTTAAATGTGTACATCCATGTAACCAACCATTGCACGTCAATCTTATTTTTAAATGTGTACATCCATGTAACGAACCGTTGCACGTCAATCTAATTTTTAAATGTGTACATCCATGTAACCAAACGTTGCCCGTCAATCCAATTTTTAAATTAGTACATCCATGTAACCAACCGTTGTACGTCAATCTAATTTTTAAATTAATACATCCATGTAACCAACCATAGCACGTCAATCAAATTTTTAAATGTGTACATTCATGCAACTAACCGTGGTACGTCAATATAATTTTTATATGTGTACATCCGTGCAACCAACCGTGTCACGTCAATCAAATTTTTTAATGTGTACATCCATGTAACCAACCGTTGCACGTCAATCTAATTTTTAAATTAGTACATCCATGTAACCAACCGTTGCACGTCAATCTAATTTTTAAATGTGTACATCCGTGTAACCAACCGTAGCACGTCAATCTAATTTTTAAATGTGTACATCCGTGTAACCAACCGTTGCACGTCAATCAAATTTTTAAATGTGTACATCCATGCAACCAACCGTGGTACGTCAATCTAATTTTTAAATGTTTACATCCGTGTAACCAACCGTTGCACGTCAATCAAATTTTTAAATGTGTACATCCATGCTACCAACCGTGGTGCGTCAATCTAATTTTTAAATTTGTACATACGTGTAACCAACCGTTGCACGTCAATCAAATTATTAAGTGTGTACATTAATGCAACCAACCGTGGTACGTCAATATAATTTTTAAATGTCTACATCCGTGTAACCAACCATAGCACGTCAATCAAATTTTTAAATGTGTACATCCGTGTTACCAACCATGGCACGTCAATCAAATTATTAAGTGTGTACATCCATGCAACCAACCGTGGTACGTCAATCTAATTTTTAAATGTCTACATCCGTGTAACCAACCATAGCACGTCAATCAAATTTTTAAATGTGTACATCCATGCAGCCAACCGTGGTACGTCAATCTTATTTTTACATGTGTTCATCCGTGTAACCAACCATGGAACGTCAATCAAATTATTAAGTGTGGACATCGAAAATTTTCGCGATTACAATACTTGCTCCTTATATATTAAGGTCGGGCAAGTAAAAAATGTTACAAATGATATTCTATTATTGAACTAAAATTAAAATATTTTTTTCTCTATGGCAACTACACAACTTTTGGATTAATATCAAAAATAAAAAAAAGTCAGTGGTTTTCAAAATTTGGGGCATCTTTTTGTTTGTTTATTTTTGGACGAAATTCACATTTTACCATGCTGTCTTTTAAATTGTGCCGGACATTTACCTAACACCCTGAATACATAATTAGATCTGAGGCAAAAAAGCTTTACAAAATAGAAAATATCGCAAAAAAAACAAACTATGGTATATAAATACTATCTTGCCGGTCGCTATGGCGTAGTGGTCAACTCATTTGACTGCCAATAAAATATCCAAAATAAAAATAACAGAGTAGCTGGCTAAAGGTCCATATATATTAGGACTAAAGAGCCAAAAATTATTTAAAAAAATACTATCTTTATTATATTTGAACATACTTGTCGTCTACTGGACGGTCCGAGATGGAGACTGGCAGCTTTTTTTAACGATCCGTACTTGATCCAGAAATCCATCTAAAAATAATCGCAGTAAAAACAAATAAATAACACTGCACTACTACATCTTACCGACTTGCCGCTGATGCCACTAAGCTGAAAATGGAACGCAATACAGTACAGTAAAGCCTGGAACAGAATGCACAGCGCGCTACGCCGTCAGCGCGGCGTCATTTGCGACAGCGTTGCGTTAGCGCCGTTGAGAATTTTCGCCTGAACACAATGCAATAATTTTTAACGCCGTCAAGTGTCACTTGACAACCTATATCTGTATTTATACGTGCGCTTTCTTTTATTAAAAGTATAATGGATGATGAAGACTTGTGAATGATGTTATTTATGTTGTATGCAAGTTATTTATACATACAAACACTTTATTATTCATTAAAAACTGAGGTTAGGTGTTCTGCGTCAACGTTCAACGGCGTCAAAAGTTGGAAGTTGACGAACATTCAGTATCAACGGCGGTCGAACGGCGTAGAACGTTGTCCATTCTGTGCACTTGCGTACGACAGCTTGGGTTTAACTTTCTCCTAACAGATAGCGCCGTACGAACGGCGTCAACGCGCCGTCAAACTCGTTGCATTCTGTTTCCCACTTTAGAGAATCACGTGGACGTATTCACGTAAAAGCCTAACGGTTGCGTCCCCTAATACAATCTACCCCGATTGTACAGGATAATACGGGATTGTGAAGGAGCTTTAAAAAGGAAGTCTTATTTCCCGTATACAATGCTCGGCCCACCGATAATATTAATTTTACTTATATACAGTATCTTGCACAGTATAGATTATCGAAGTATGTTTGCCAATTATTGTGCCATGATAAAAACTTCCATTGGTTGAATGATTTTTTAAAACGATTCAAGAATTGTTTTCAGAATCTATACTGTGTCTTAAATTTCTATTTACATTGATGTTTATGCTTTTTATGATGGATACTTAACAATCTATTTTAAATGTATAACAGGGCTTTTGTAATTTTATGGCGAGTGTTAGAATTAAAATGACGATGTCAAGTGAGGAAGGGCTGTGTTTGAAAATAGAAAACTATTTTATGTATTTTTACTGTTTAATAAGTCAAATAACAATTATTTTTGAAGGAAATGGAATGTTTAGCATTTATTATATTACAATTTTATAATTTAACTAAGTGTAATAAGAGTATTTTGTGACATTTAGTGTATCATATTCAATAAATTTATACATTTTGACTGAATGCAAAATAAATTGTATTAGCTACAAAAAAATAAACGTTTTTAAAATATAATTAAACCTGGATGTATCATTTTTCAATAATAATTTTAAATAAATAATAGGTTTCCAACGTCTAGGTGGCGCTGAGAAGGTAAGTTCAACATTTTTATGCTTCCAGCATATATACACAACGGACAAATGCTATGGCTAAAGACGAATACGTGTGCAAATTGAGATACTTGGAGGAAAATGTGAAACGTGGTTGCATTTTATTTGATGCCCTACGTATAAGAAAGGGAGGTCAACAAAACCGACGTTATTTGTGGGTAATGCATCATTTTCATGCTGGTGTTGGAAGCGTTATAAGAAATTAAAGCAATAGGGAAATAAATTGATGATCCTTACACCACGGTGGTCAATTTTTAACTTCGACAGAGGATATTCAAAGTTAATAAGTGTTTAGGATTAGTCAGTCAGATTAATCAGAGCGCTCCGAGTGCTCCCAATCCGTTCGTAAAGTCAATCGGATCGTACATAGCTTAGTTTTAGTCCACCTGAGTGATCTGTCAGAGCGCTCAGAGTATTTCTAGACAATCCGATGAACTAGTAGGATTGCTGGGATTAATAGATTGCTTGTGCCGGAATAGGGTTAGCGCCGGTAAATTGAATCTTACAGCCAATTGGAAAGTTTTGAAAACATAACAAAATAAACGAAATAAGTGCCGTTTGTGATAGCATTCTATTATTGGTAATAAATTCATATTTATAAAACAAAACGCGGTCTATGGTAATTGAAATCTGACAACTATGTAAAATTGTGTTTCTTTTAATTTGTAACATAGGCCATTTAAGTGTATATTTTTCATTCAAAAAAATGTACACAAGTGAAGAAAAAATCATGCTTGTAACTTGGTACAGTTCTCAGATGAGTTTGAGAGAAGTTTCTGCTATGTTCAGTGCTACTTATCCGAATCGTCCTATACCGAATTCCTCTACAATATCGAGGCTTTATACCAAATTTAAAAAATGGATGCCTCAATTTGAATCATACAAGAAGGAAACGAACATCAACTATACTGACTGAAGAAAAGAAATTAGAAATTGCTTTAGAAGTTGAAAGTACTAACTGTACATCTACTAAATTAATCAGTCAAACCGTATCTGTGAGTAAGTCATCTGTATATAGAGCTCTTAAAAGTGAAAAATACCGGTCTTATAAATTTCAAAAAAACAACTTTTAGAGAGAGATGCGGCAGAACGGATAGACTTTTGCTTTAATTTTTTCGAAAAAATTAATACCAAACCAATAATGCTCCAAAGAATTTTATTTTCCGACGAAGCAACTTTTAATATAAATGGTGAGGAGCACCGCCAAAATTTTAGGTATTGGAGTCAAAATTTACATTTATTTAATGCTTCACGTACGCAAAGGCCGCAAAAAGTAAATGTGTGGGCATGCATAATAGGAACACACATAATAGGACCCTTTTTCATTGATGGTAACCTCAATGCGGATAAATACTTGGACTTATTACAAAATCACATAGTACCTGCTTTAAGAAATTTAAATTTTGCTGGTCAAATACCAGCAAGATGGAGCTCAAGTGCACTCTTCCAAACGAATAAGGGATTATTTGGACAGGGAATTTCCCAACACGGACTTACAAAATAGAATCATGCAAGCATCAAACACTATCCCACAAGGGCAAATAATAAATGTTTTAAACAATGTTTATGATCGCCTTACTTTTTGTTTACAAGTTAATGGTGGTATTTTTAACATTTGATTTTGGTGTTTTTTGTTATTTTTGTATTTAATAATTGTATTTTCAATAGCCTTTTCAATGAATGTTTATCCCTATGTTGCAAAATAAATGGAACGCAACTTTACATTGCTCTTAAAATAATTTGTCGTTACTAGGGAAACCATGCATAATAATAATTTCAATGTTGCAGGATACAAGAAATTCGCTGTATAACAACACGCATGTCGCCCTTGCCACGCCTCTGGCGTTACTGTGAAATTGATACATAATCGGTAGCAACGATACATCGTGGTTTGACTGTATTTTGTCTTGTTTTCTTCCAAAAAATTATTTTTGTGAAACATTTTGTTTATTGTTGACATATTTGATCATTTAAAACGGACGGACATAATTTTTTGGAAGATAAGTTTTACGTTTGTACTTTTGTAAAAAAAAAAAAGAAATCTGTAACTTACCAAAGTGTAACCATTCTACCAACGCCAAACTAGTTTGTACTGGGACATTTTCAGTCAATATTATCACATCTATATTCTATATTTTAAACATTGGAAACAAAAAATGGAATGTTACATTCAAAAGTACAAACATGTTATAGTATTAAAATTATTATCTTAATATTCGAGGCCACTTAGCTTACCATCACATATCATTTACAAATCTGTAGAAAAATCTTATTATTTTCAACATCACAACACCTAATATCTCAACACATTTAAAATTATATATATATTTGACTAGTTATTTGTTCTGTAACTCTTCTTAGTTAAGTCTTAGCATACCTCTCGCTTTTATAATGTCTTTAAAAACTCGTCTTCTAACTTTCACTTAGAGAATGAGACAAAGCATCATCTTCTATTGGGATTTGCATCTTGTCAGGTGTCTGGTGGTCCTAGAGGGTTCAGAGTCCAGGTATTCAGGATATTCCCGCACACGGGCGACTCTTAAGGTTCCAGTATCTGGGGTCGAGAGGATGGCCATTGAAGGTTTGCGTACGGGCGACTGATATCCACACAGAGGCGCTGATAGCGTTTACGGTACGTATAACCCCCGCAGATATAAATTTCTTATACAAAACTAACAATCTGAAATAAAATTAGTAACAATCTTCATCAAAATTTGCAGCTAATTTTTATCTATCTAATAAAATATTTTTAATGGTAGAAAAAATTGTTATAAAAATGTTATTGCTCAATAAGTTAAAAATATAATTTTTTTCTATAATTTTATAAATATACTAGTGCGTGTACCCGTACTTCGCTACGGCATTTCACTACTTTAAGACTAAGAAAGTAGAATAGAACGCTCACAACGTTAAAGTTAAATATATAAAACGATAATATAATTTTAAATTAACTATTAGACGATGGGAAATACAGAAATATCCAGCACTGCCATCTATTGGTAAGTTCCGCACCAAATAGGGACATACATGTATAACTTTAAACATTTCTACACATGTGTACACTTTACACTGTTATAACTCCGTTATTATTAATATTTGATGTATAGTGTTAAATATATTATGATTCTACGTAAAATGCTCTAATTTTTTATTCGAAAATAATTGATACATCACTATAAAACTTCGATGTTATGCACCCACAAACTTTATAATACAAAAGCTATTACGTTTAAAAACAGAAAATTGACCAATACACGATATCGGTGCATGATAGGCATATACCCTCCGGAACTTTATTTAGATCTAATTAAGATCTACATTTTTTGTCTACATTATATCGATATATCTCTTAAGGTTTAGCCTAGGTAATCAATTTAAACTGCACGGAGAGTAAAAAATGATGGTTTCCCCCCATTACGCTCCCCTAGGGGGACATGGACGAAGTTGGAACCCTCACTCAAACCTTCCTCGGATTATTTTACCCAACAGGATTGACAAACAAACAGAAATTAATTTTTATATATAAAGATTTGTGAGTTACAAATAACTTTTATATTATGTAGTTTTGTGTAGAAATGTTCAAATATAACGTCATTTCTTTCGACATAATTATTTATAGTTCAAAGCGGTTCAAAAAGTACTATAATGGAATTCCACATGGTACACATATTTTTTACAATAATTAATATATTTCTATCCGTAGCACCTATATTGAGAGCAATGGCCGATTTAAAATGTCGGCAAAAATAGAACATCCTGTACAATATTTATAAGAAATTTTCAAAATAGCTACAGACGTAGCTGTAAATTGAATATGTATAATGCAATACGTTTATGTTCAATTTCATAAAAAAAATACAGTAAAAAATATCCTATTAGATAGAAAATAATTCGCTGCAAATTTAGATACCTAATTGTTATTAATTTTATTTCCTATTTTTATATGAAACTTGTCAGAACGACACTGTTGTGCTTCCATTAGATGATTTATTTCTTGGGTCCACGGATTACAGGATATTTATCCTGGGACATTTTTATTAAAGTCATATAACGCACATTGACGTCATAGACATAACATGCTCTATGCCTGTTGTTACGCAACCAAGACCTTGCCGAGATGGAAGAGGTTTTTGCCCCCTTAAGTATAGCAAGTTGCCCAATTTACATTTATTTTGACAAGCTACCCTAAGAAAGGTTACTGTTTTGTTCGTAGAACTATTTCTAACGATTTAACACGCAAGCGCAGAGATATTTTAACGCACCCTTACACTCTTTTGCGTCTGAAGATAATAAACTGTTAGAAAAGGCTCTACGAACATACCATTTATAACAGATCAATTTGTCAGATAAATTTTAAGTTATCATAGAATAAATTATATAATAGCTGTCCGTTTTAAATTTTAGAAAGTATCTAAAGCATTCTAATAATTTAAGTCATATAAAAAATATACCAACGAATTTAGGTTAATTTAATATTATTTATGGAATTAATTTTATTCCTATCAAAATTTGCAGTTTACAGTATTCAAAAAAATATATTAGTTGCAATTCTTGTCCGCAAAATATTCAAGTAAGCAACCCACACTACTCAGAGGGGCAACCCCCGTCGCCCCACCTACAAAGGGGCTTCATAACAAATTGCCCGCGTATTGTTTCTCTGGTATATAACCTCATTGATTACGCATAAGTAAAATGTCATTTTTACACACAAGTTGAAGTGACCTTTTTATAGGCCCCATATTTTTTTATCGTCAAAAACAAGTGGACTTAATCTGCCCTTGCATATCTGTCCTTCATTTTCTTTATAAGGCACCAATCAACAGAAAAGAAAGCATTTATTAAAATCATGAAAAATCCGTACCAGCATTCTATACTAATTTTCTTACGTCTTTGATGTGTTATTTGGATATGATAGATGATATATTTATCCCCTTTTTTGAATGGATTGTAGACATTAACCATATTCTACGGTACTTAAAAGAGTTACAAGACGAGAATATAAAATTTGTACTTAACTTAAAATCCTTTGTACAAAAATAAAATTTAGCAACAAGATTGGCAATTTACACATATTCTGCTAGCTATTCCAAAAATATTTTCTTTCATATTTTAGTCTCAATTCCACTCCAATTGATTACAATGATGTGATTTTATTTAATTTAACATCCCCATTACAATTACTTTCGAGGAGTCCTTGATTTTCAGGATCAACTCCAGCCATATCCATATAAGATTGTGGCCTTTCTTTTCGTGGACTTTTGTGTTCTTTTGATCTCATTTTAATTGGACTTTCATAATGATGCATTTCTTGGGCTTTATCTTCGTTAACGTAAGCTCTGCCATTTTGATAGTGTTTTGGACTTTCTGGTCTTTTCCATAAAGGTTGAAGTTTATCGGATTCTGCACATTTTGTTTTGTTTTCAGGACTTGAGAGGAGATTTATGTCCTCTTCTTTGTTGAATGATAGGTTTCCATAACCTATTTTGTCATCATTGTCGTCTAGAAAACAAAATGATTACATAATATTTCAAACGTTTCGATGTATAATTTAATTTACCTGGAGTTAAAGTGTCTGGAATGCTGCTGAAGTATGTTCGATTGTGTACTATTTTAGGAGTTAGATCCAAGTAATCTGTTCCATCTGCTAACATTGATTCCAGTTTTGCTGTAAGTGTTCTAAAGGTTGGTCTGACACCTGGTTCAGTATGCCAACAACATCGCATCATCTTATATCTGAAAAACAAAATGGTTTAGTAAGCATTAGTTTTTAATTTTTAATGTTTGATTAATCACATAGATAAACAATAGTTTGGAATATCGGCAGGAAATATGACTACTAGTGGTGTCGCCATCCCAAAAGGGAGTCATACTGAACCCCGGGAAAATATGTTTTTGAACCAACATTTTTATTTTTCAGTTTAATTTAATATTATTCTGTTTATTTTTCGAATTAATTATAACACACCATTTCATGATTACAAACTTCTTTATTAACTAGCAGTTTTGTTATTTCTGTTGGAACAAAAAGATGGCTATTATATTTCACATTTTTAAGGTTTTGTAGGTGTGACCAAAAAACCCTTATACCGTAATTTTGTCGTCTGTCTGTCTGCCGGTTAGGTAAAAATTGTATAAACCTAGAGAGTTGAAATTTGGCATGCTTATACAGTTCTTTGACCCGCACACAGCAAAAATACTAAAACATCTAAAAAACATATCC
This sequence comes from Liopterus haemorrhoidalis, assembly GCA_963971575.1. Taxonomy (NCBI): domain Eukaryota; kingdom Metazoa; phylum Arthropoda; class Insecta; order Coleoptera; family Dytiscidae; genus Liopterus; species Liopterus haemorrhoidalis. The sequence goes on from OZ020613.1 coordinate 8,295,387, forward strand.
CCCAAAAAATATAAACAACTATGTGCTCATCGAAAAAAAAAAATATTTATTTTTAATTCTGATTAGGGTTTCAGATGAAAGCCCTTAGTACATGGATTAACTATCAAAATTTTATTTTTGCAAAATAAATTATTTTGATGCGATTTTTGCCAAAATTGTTCAAAATAAAGTGTGTCCCACACCCTGTAGCCCAGATGGTTTAAACTAAAAATCTAAAAAATTCTAATAATGTACATTGGTGTGAACCGGAATAGTACAGCAGGAATTTTTGATCAGACTGTGAACTTTTCGGAAAATAACGCATTTTTGTGTTTTTTTTTGTTGACGATGTACAAAAGTTATAGTTATGTAACTATACTAGAAGGCGTATCCTGGTCTAATGGTAAGCTTGCTCGCTTGCTACGCAGCAAATTAGTGTTCGCTCCCGGCCAGAGGATACAATTTTATTTTTTGTTTTTTTTTTCATTTTTATTTTGTTTAAATTATTTTGTCAAAATTCTAGTTATATTTTGGTAAATGTTGCATTTAATTTTTAAGAGCGTAAATTTAATAACCAGTTGGAATTGTTGGAATTATATTTTCATTCTATGTGTCATGTATAAGAAACCAGAAAGGCGGAGCATATGACTTAAAACAACCATTGGAAGCCATAGGCGCTATTTTTAAAATCTTAATGAACCTTGCTATATAAAAAAAATACTGCATATATTTAGAAACATATTTAGAAAAATTTGTTTTTAAAGCTCTTAGATTAACAGACGATAAATTATTTTAAAAATATCGTTCATTTTGTCGTGATTACTACAAAGAAAAATTTGTCCTACACACTCAGCATGCCGCCTTCACTTATTATATACCTGAGAAACCCTGCAATGTGTGAAAATTTACACTTCACATCAATTTTTTAATCATTTTTTTAAATACTTACAAAACTGGAGAGCAGTTATCTGGCCTCTCCATTCTATATCCAGATTTAAGAAGATGGAAAAGATTCTGGACAGCAACTCCAGGATATGGTGAAGCTCCAAGAGTTACAAGTTCCCACAAAAGGATGCCAAAACTCCAAACATCTGATTTACTATTATAAATGTGATCAGATAGAGATTCTGGAGCCATCCATTTAACTGGTACTGCAATTATAAAACGTTTATATAAGGTCAATTTATGATAAAAAAATATTACCTCTTCCTTTTGTCCTTTTCAAATAATTATCATCTTCATAAACATCTCTTGTAAGTCCAAAATCTGAGACTTTACAAACCATTCCTTCAGCTAAAAGTACATTTCTAGCAGCAAGGTCTCTATGGACAAGCTAAAATTTAAAGATTAATAAAGATTTTTAATATGGGTTTATTATTTTACCTTCATATCACTGAGGTAAGCCATTCCTTTACTAATTTGCCAGGCAAATGATAATATATCTCTTGGTTTTATTTTACAAGCTGGTTGCTTAGGAGGATCGGGTTCCAGAGCACCTAACATTGCACCTGTACAAGGTGTTTGACCCTCTGATTCTAGATGGCGACTTCGGCGCAAATAATTCCTGAAAACAGAATACAATGTAATACAACAATAAAAATACTTTTGTAGACAATTTTGAAGTATTGTTCCCGTTCGTAAAATTTTGTCAGTGTTTCTTAACCTTTTCTGGCATGGGACCTCCCAAAATTATATAAATATTGTTTGCGGCCCACCTATATATATATATATACAGGGTGTTTGTTTGGAACGGGGCACCCCGAAAATCTCCTTTATTTGTAAAGATACAAAAAATCTTCAGAACAAAAGTTAAACTACACAAAAAGGCCCATCTAAAGGTTACTATAAGAATTCTGAAGCACTTCCGGTTTCACCGGAAATGATGTCAACTTTTGATCCAGCATAGGGAATCGATAATTTTATATTTTTTTCCTAAAAGTACATTAAATTAGCTTTACAATGACACCAAAAAGTCATATTTTTATGTTAATCATTTCAAAATGGCGACAATTTATTTTCAAAATAATAATCAACATAAGTTTTACAAAGTTGAACGTAGCAAGCTTTGAAAACAATAAAAAAATTGCTTCTAATCTAGCTTAATCACAAACAGAGCCGCAGTAAGGAAAACTTGCGCTAAGGGCAAAACTGTGTTTTGGCGCCCTTGGCAAATAAATGTAAGTGATAAACAAAAACAAGATTCTCACCTCCCAAAATTTAAATGATGAGCAAAAAAAAAAGTCCTCACCTCCTAAAATCCAAGTGATGAGCAAAGGTCCTCACCTCCCAAAATCCAAGTGATGAGCTAAAAAAAAAGGGGTCCTCACCTTCGCTTCGCGCCTCTTAGTCAAGCTCATTGGCGCCCTTTTCCTTAGTGCGCTAGGGGCCATCACCCCCCTCCGCCCCCCCTTACTGCGGCTCTGCTCACAAATGATATTTATCGACTCAGAAAATACGAGGGTGTGAGTGAATTTTAAATAAATCGGAAGAAAATCATTCCGAACAAGAAAAAGTGTTAACTAATTTATGAATCCCTTTGGAAGTTCTTTCAAATTCTGGGTATGCCAGTGTAGCATCTACTATATATCACTGAGCATATATCACAATCTTTTTACTTCCCCGTTTTCAAAACTTACACTAATAAATTACTAACCTGAGAGATCCGTGCTCAGCAAATTCTATAATCAAATATACTGGTCCTCCGGGCAAAGTAGAAGCTCCAAGTAATTTAATAACATTAGGATGGGACACCTCTTTTAGAAGTTGATACTCTGACATCAGATCCGCTAGTTCAGCCTCTCGCGCGTCTTCCTTTAGCGTCTTGACGGCAACTGTCGTGTAACCTGCGGCCAAACATTGTTATTGCCGAGATAGTTTAACTAAAAGTAATATTGTTAATTATAATGAAGTCCCAGGGGATATAAAGTTGAGGATTATTAGTTCTAGTAACTAGAAGTTCTGATTTTTATAGAACACGTTCACAAAACGTTTTTGCGTGTTTTTGTTAACCCAAGCTTGACCAAATGGGATGTGTCACACCCCAGTATATTAATAGTGGAAATGATGTATCTATTGACAATATTTATGAATTAGTTAATATTTAACAATAATTTAATTTTTAATCGACAAAAAAAACAAAAACACCATTTACAAAAAAATATGTCTAAATTATATTTGGCAAAAGCGTATTTCGAACGAATTATAAATAAATAAACGTTGTTAGTATCTAATAGCAACTAATTCAAAATTCAAGCTTTGCTTGAGAAATGAGAAAGAAATTGTCTCCCCCACCAAAATACATAGACCAATCAGAGAGCTAGCTAAATTAGTATGTGTGAGAGTTGGTGTGAACGAGAGATGCAATGTTGTCAGTCAACACGAGACGCACTTGAAGTATGATGCAATTTAGGAAAGAAATTGGCGTGATTTTGACTTTTATTGAAAAAATTATTAAAAAAGCATTAAATAATTACTTTGATTTTTTTTTTTTTTTTGTAATATTGTTCGATAGGCTTGACAGCATCTAACTGTATAAATTTGACCTTATTTTAATTGATATTAAATGAGAAAAGCCTAGGGTATACTACACCCCACTTGGTTGGATGTGTATATTTTGGTCAACTACGAGCTAAAAAAATCTAGTGCTTCTAAGCAAAAAAAAATCAGCTGTGGCCACCACAGGACCGACCACGATCATAAAGGACTTGTATTAAATACATTCTAGCAGCAGAGTAGAAATAACTTGGCCTAATATTTTCTAACAGAGATATTATTTATCATGACCATGAAAACGTTACATATAAGTATGAAAAAATTGAGACTTTTACAAAAAAAAATCGAAATTTTTCGTTTTATCAAAAACATCTCAAATAAAAATTATTAGTTATTGCATTTATAGCAAGTTTTGTTAAATACATTTTTTCGAAATATTTTTCTGTGCTAAATATTCGCAGAAATCTTAAAATCGACACGAGTAAACTCCCATTTCTAGTCAACCAATTTTTACCAAAAGTTGATCAACTCGTGCCATTGATGGCAAAAGCTTAAATATGAAGATTCATAAAAATCCTTTCAGTCGAATTTGCTCAGCGCGTGTACACAGACAGACGGGCAGACGGACAGACGGACAGACGGACAGACGGACAGACGGACAGACGGACAGACAGACAGACAGACGGACGGACGGACAGACAGACCGACAGACATCATGCTAAAAATAGTCAAAACGTTATGTAGGGACCTCAATTCGTGGAGACCATCGAAATCTCGAAATGTCAAAATCGGTATGGTCACAATACCTCCCTTATATATGTTCGCGGTCGGTAAAAAATACTAATTTGAAAGATTTTAAGTGAAATTTGGTTTGGATAATCAGCCACCACCATTCAGAACCTGTATTTTCTTGGAAAAGTTGATGTATTAGTTACGTTTTAGTATTTAACTTTTATATTAGGTCGTCAAGGATGAAATTTGTAGAAAAAAGGCAAAGTTGATTGATAACTTACAAATATAAGGAATTATTTTATTCATCGAACTATGCACCTATATTGTCTATACACTTTTGCCATTTAAGCGGCAGGTTGTTCAGGCCGGTGGTATAAAACCCTGGCGGACGAGAGTCAATGAATTCCTGGATGCCCAGTTTTACAGCATTGTCGGAATTAAACTGTTTTCCTATTAAAAAGTTGTCCAAATTGCGGAAGAAGTAGTAGCCAGTGGGGGCTAGGTCTGGTGAGTATGGAGGATGATGGAGAAGTTCCAACTCCAATTCCTGTAGTTTTACCACAGTCATTTGTGCAGTGTGTGGTCTAGCGTTATCATGCAATAAGATAGGAGTCGATCTGTTGACCAATCTAGCTGTTTTTTTTAGTTTTTGCATCATTTCGTCCAGTTGGTTGCAGTATATTTCTGCTGTGATCGATGAGCCAGGTTTTTTTGTTTGTTTGGTTTTTAAGTTACCTGTACGAAATTTGGCGAACCAATTTGATATTGTCTGCTGCGTAGTAAAACTAGAGCCAAATACACTATTAAAGTTGCGCGCGGTTTGCGATGCCGTAGTTCCACGTAAGAACTCATACTTCATAATAGTGCAAATTTCCGACCGTTCCATTTTCAACAAAATTAATTAAAAAAAAAATGTTTTGATATATTTTAGAGCATGCAATAATTTCTTTAAACAGGCGAGATGTGTAACTTTCGAACAAAAAAAAAAAAAAAAAACAGTCGAATAATAAGCTGTTAAATTGGCAATATTATTAACTACAAATTTCATCCTTGACGACCTAATATATTCTGTATCATTAACAAGTTTAATTAGGTCGTATTTATATTTATTATTAGAGACGGGTAAAAATATGCAACGGTACTTTTGCCATAGGCGTGCTATTTTAAACTTTATTTTAACAAAAAACCAACAAAAAACAAAAGAATAAAACACTTGTACCGCAATGAATTCTTATCTTAATAACGACACCTCATTATTTTGGGATTATATCCGAGATAGGTAATTCCGGTCACTCCTTTGCCACTGGTCAGTTTTTGATAAGATATTAAATTTTTATACGCTACACTATTTCTCAGCAGGGCACATTACAAATATATATCATTACATTTTATTTCTACAGATAACACATGTGCCGCTTTTTATCGAAAAACGCCTAACTATAGTACCGTTGCATATTTTTGCTGGACCCTATTTATTATGTATCCAACCCCGTCGAATGACGATGGGTACTTGTTTAATTTATGCTGCTTTATCAAAAAATGTTTCAAATAAAAGTTGCTTTTATAGCAACTTTTGTTAAATAAATTTTTTCGAAATATTTCTCTGTTGTGAAATATTCGCAAAAATCTTAAAATCAACACAAGTAAACTCCCATTCCTATTTAACCGATTTTTACCAAAAATCGGTTAACTATCGATCAACTCGTGCCATAGATGTCAAATACTTAAATATGAAGTTTCATAAAAATACTTTTAGCCGAATTTGCTTTGCACGTGTACACAGACCGACAGACAGACCGACCGACAGACAGACAGACAGACATACAGACAGACAGAGAGAGACAGACAGACAGACAAACAGACAGACAGACAGACAGACCGACAGACATCATGCTAAAAATCGTCATAACGTTATGTAGGGACCTCAATTTGTGGAGATCCATCGAAATCTCGAAATGTCAAAATCGGTATGATCACAATACTTCCCTTATCAGACCAATTCTGTAACTCAGTTACTATGATAATAGTAACTAAATATGTCACTATGAGCAAGGTCAGTTACTATCATGAATGGAAGTCATTATACTTTTTATAATATTTTATCTTGTAGTAACATTATTACACAGTAATTTTTTACAGAATTGAACTGTATATATGTTGGCGGTCGATAAAGAACTGTTTAGGACAAAAATAGTTCAATTTCTTTAGAAAAAGTATCAGCCTGTTAATGAGTACCCGGTCCTTACTGAAAATGACTGACATACCATAACACAGGTCTATGTCCTCTTAGTAACCCTGAGCATTGTTTAGATAGCTTCACTCACCTGGCATTCCAGAAATTTCCAGTGCTCTGGCTCGAAGTACTCTCCCGAATTCTCCCTCTCCAAGTGTTTGCTCTATGTGTAACTTCTCCCGTGGGAATTCCCATTTAGGGTCCACTGGCTATAACAAACATGAAATTAGTTCAGAGCACGCTACAGTAAAACATTTAACGCTGAACAAGATATCATGTAGCTCGTTTCCAACTGTGACAGATAAGTTATTTGATACAAAAAAAGATAAGATGTTTAACGAAAATGTTTTGTAAGATAAATGAAAAGAAAATCGGATTTTATTGATTACACTGATAAACACACTATTTGTGACATGACAATTTTTAGATATTTCTGATGGATTTTGATACGCTGAAAACATATCTGAAAACAGAATTTTTCTATCACACATAGATTTTCTGTAACACGGAAATTTATATCTTGCAATATGCAATATCTTTATATTACATCAATTCACGATGTGTATCTGTGGTAACTAATACAACTGGTTAACCACAGTTTATTCTTTTTTATCAGGTCTAAAAGTATGCTTCAAAATAGATTGCGTCCATTAGTAAGTTACAGGTTTCCGAATCTGTAGCATTTTCGGGATTCCTGACTGGTAACTTTTTTGATGATTAAGTAATTTAGTAAATACAGAAGGAGTGGCCACTACATCAGGCACTAATTCCAGAACTAAAAAACAGTGAACCACTGGTCGATTCCAAAAACGCATTTTTCCCACCTTTACATATTACATTGGGCTTTAATGAAAAATATGGTTAAAGTAATGGATCGAAATGGAAGAGGGTTTTTGTATCTAAAACAAAAATTTCCGAGAATTAGTGAAGCAAAAATTAAAGAGGGCATATTTGTTGGCCCACAAATAAAAGAAATAATGAAAGATGATGTATTCGACAGTATGCTAAATGAAGCTGAAAAAAGGGCTTTGAGAGCTTTTAAAACAGTTGTTTTTTTTCTTGGGAATGTGAAAGCTGAAATTTATAGATATATCATGAATAGGATGTCTTTAAAAATTCACTTTCTGGACTCTCATCTATATTTCTTCCCAGAAGATCTGGGTGCAGTAAGTGATGAACATGGGAAACGGTTCCACCAAGACATTTCCACCATGGAAAAGCGATATCAGGGTAAATGGAGTCCAAATTTGCTTGCTGATTAATGCTGGATATTAATAAGGTATGCCTCAGAAACAAAATATCGACGTAAAACATAAAAAACAACATTTTGAGGTAAGTTAAAATTAATAGTAATACATCTATCGCTATATTTCGTTAGAAATCAACAATACCTCATAGCAAAAAAATGATGGGTGATAGAAATGGCTTTAAATGAGACTAATATTTGTTGAGGGGCGTAATGAGAGGGCGTAATGGATTCATAATGCTCCGGTTGTTATGCATATGTTTAAATATCTCGTATCCTAGGCATTATGAACAAATATCAGCGAAGTGAAAAATAACAGCGAAGTGAAAAATAATAGCTATTTATGCACTAAAGGTGTTACTAAGATGGTTAAGACCAGAGCCACGTAATACAGCCCGAAATCCTCTGGCCCGATGGATGGATGTCGTTCGATATGAAGGCATACGCGTCAAAAAATTTGGGAACCACTGCAATAATGCATTATCCTTAGTAAAATTTTAAATCATTTCAGTTTGAAAATTTACGGTTTAAAGAGTTTGAAATGGGAACATGCTCTATGAAATAAGTCTATATTTTATGACACTATAACAGACAAATGGAAACATATTATATGCCCTTTTATACCACAACTACTTTTGTGGTATAAAAGGGTGAAATATGAACTATATTTTATGTTAGAATGAAGATATGTATTTATTATATACATATGGTAACAGTGTCGTACACAACTGGTATTATAGAGATACGAGCCAAAGAACACTAAAATTCGTACGTTTCCAAAAAAAATAAAATAGTTATTTTCATTTAATGTTCTCATTTTCAGTTCTCAAATAGTAAAAGACTTTTTTGTATATTTATTATTAAAAACTAAAATATATAAACTTTATCCAGTTACGAGCTGAAACAATTAATTTCGTTGATAACTTCATATTAGTTTATTCGATGTTAAAAATATTTTCATCAAGGATGGGCAGACGGAAAAAAAAATAGGGACTCCCGAATTGGTATATTTGAAAACCGACTCCGACTCCCGACTCCTTTCACTCGTAAATCGTAAAATCTATTCCAACTGTTTAAGCGGAACTAAATGGAATTTTTAATTTCTTAAGTTATCACGAGCTCCCTTTTTAACAATCAAAGTTGGTTTTTATTAAGCGTTACACATGTATTGAGGTATGTAATAAAGGCATTTCGCGAAAATTTGGATTTAACTTTCCCTCTATTTTTCTTAGGAAAAGTAAAAAAAAAAACTAAGATGCCTGTCTTTGTCCTTTCTTGAATGACAGCCAAAAACACTAAGATTTGTTCTGATTTTATAGTTTTTTACAATTTCTGTCTACACTGTAACGGTAATTTAACACTAAAAGATACATAATAAGTTTAAATTGTGCTGCAGTATTTAGCACAATATTTTTTCCACCTGTTAGCGTATTTGGACGAATCACTTCTCAATACCTAGTGAGTGACCATCATCGTTCTACGTTATGTTCTCGCTGAAATTATACAATTTATTTTTTTAATTTGTATATAGACAAATTTTTGGGTGGGGAGTCTAAAAAATATATTTAAAGCGCCCTCTCATATGTATATTTTGAAATACGGTTATTTTCTGTCGATTTTTTTTTTTAAATTTATGTAAAAACAGTTAACAGTAGCTTTTAATGAAGATTATTTTTGAGATATAAGACTCAAAATACATAAGTATATACATTTTAAAATAAATCAGAGATAAATTTTTTTTTTCTAAACTAAACAATATACGAAGATCACAAAAATTCAAACCGCAATTCTATTTTATAATTTTTCAAGCAAAACTTTTTGAAATTTCCAAAAAAAATTGACAAATTAAAAATTATTTATCTAAGTTATCATGACCTGTAAATATAAATTTGCTTACCATAATTTTTGGCATGGTGATATTTGTTGTTATAGATCTATTCATATCGAAATTTAAATTCAGCGTTTCAGGTGGTATGGCGTGTAAAGTACGATCTATGTAATCAGACTGGAGACCGGTTAAAGAATTAACATTTTCAACATATTTTCGACTTCTTCCTCCATTCTTTCCATTGTGGCTCATCCTCCAGCATGCAACCACTGCTGTAATAGCTCCAAGGAGAAAGAGAATTCCTCCAGCAATACCAATAAGACATGGAGTTCCACAAGGACCAACTTCTTTCAAAATATCAATAGCTATAAAAAATAGAAAAGATAAATTGGAAACTTAATTGCAAATGTAAAAAGTAAATTAAAGTACATAAATGAATATGATTGATGAATAATGTTCGTAGGTAATATAATTATTAAATTAATAGAATTCGGACCACTCAAAAATAGGGTTGCCAACTTTTTTGCTGGGCCGGAGATTTCCGGGGGGGGGGGGAGGTGTGCTCATAAATTATTTTTTTGGAAAACCTGGATGCGTTTTTTACTCTTTGGTAATTTGTATCCCCCCCCCCCCAACCAACTCCAGCAATATCACCTTGGATTAAATTGTCTGAAAAAAATCAGCTGTGGCCACCACAGGACCGACCGTGTATAAATTACATTCTAGCAGCAGAGTAGAAATAACTTGGCCTAATATTTTCTAACAGAGATATTATTTATCATGACCATGGAAACGTTACATAAAAGTATGAAAAAATTGAGACAAAAAAATTTAAAAAAATTTAACAAAAATTTGTCAAAATTTTTCGTTTTATCAAATTACGTCTCAAATAAAAGTTATTAGTTATTGCATTTATAGCAACTTTCGTTCAATAAATTTTTTCGAAATATTTTTCTGTTGCTAAATATTCGCAAAATCTTAAAATCGGCACGAGTAAACTCCCATTTCTAGTTAACTGATTTTTACCAAAAGTTGATCAACTCGTGTCATTGATGTCAAAAGCTTAAATATGCAGTTTCATAAAAATCCTTTCAGCCTAATTTGCTCTGTACGTGTACACAGACGGACAGACGGACAGACGGACAGACAGACAGACAGACAGACAGAAAGACAGACAGACAGACACACAGACGGACGGACAGACAGACCGACAGACATCATGCTAAAAATAGTCAAAACGTTATGTAGGGACCTCAATTCGTGGAGATCCATCGAAATGTCAAAATCGGTATGATCACAATACCTCCCTTATATATGTTGACGGTCGGTAAAAACGAACGCGCTGCCGAAAAATAAACAACGTTGGCTAAGAAGTCGCTCCCAATAATATACTGCGTTTTGAGCAGTGTAAATTATGTTATGTTTAAGGTATTATAATGTATTTTATAGGAAAAAAAAAAACAAAATAGCTAAATACATAGTAATTTATAACGTAAAATAAATTGCTTATTTTTTTAAAATTGTATTTTTTTGAATCTTGTGCAACCCTCAGAAATGATAGTTAAGATTTTTTTCAGAAATTTGTTAAATTCCTGACAGTTCATATTAAAATTTACTCGAGTGCACAATTCTACTTTCACCAATTCAACGTTTTTATATACAAAATATTATTTTAAATATTTAATTATATGGGCCGGAGCCCGGAGAAATGTTAGTTGAGCCGGAGATTTTATTATATAGGCCGGAGCACGGAGAAACGTTAGTTGGGCCGGAGTCTCTGGCCCAAAAGGACACGGTTGGCAACCCTGGTTAAAAATAAAACAAGTCTATTTAACTGTGCTAACGTCTTCTTCAGAGTTTTTCAGAATAATCAAATTTATTAATACGTTTTGAAGCATTTTAACACAATTATATGGTTTAAAGTTTACCAACCACCAATCTGATTAAATTATACTCTCAATATCAATTTAATATCAACAATACTTAGATAGATCTAGTTTTAATAGTTTGTGATGTGTCATTGCATCTGACAAGTACAAAGTTAGCAAGACTAAGTTCTCTGGAACTGCAATATCAGTTAGATAAGTAGTCAACATTGTGTATGGTCTGGTTAAGACATGTCAATCGCATTAGAAAATCAATAATTAAATGATGTGGTGCGAAACGTGTATTCTATCAAAGTTAATTAATCGTAAAATAATTAGAAGTTGTTGAAGAATGGTTTAGAGGAGCGTTCCAATCCTTTTACCGCATATTATAATTAGAGCCCGGTGTTAAACAGGGTTGAGTGCTGTCACCTCTACTATTCCTGCTTGCATTTATGCAGTTATGCAAGTTAATAACTGCAACCGAGGACTACAATGGGGACTTAGGGACTCAGACCAACCGATCGACTGGAAGACCTCGATTACGTGGACGATATCTGTTTGACTGCCCAAACTTTCCACGATGCCCAAGCAGTATTCAATGCATTATGCACAGTTGCAAATTGGGTTTAACATCAATATCGGGAAAACTAAAGTGATGAGAATATATACTACCAGTAATGGTAATGGGAAGAGTTTGGAGTATGGGAGAAAGAATGTTCCAGAACAATTTCAAAAGAAGTATTTTTATGTTTGACAGTCTGGTTAAAAGCCTCTTATATGGACAAGAAATATGGGGATGTCAAGAACAGGAAAAAATAGAAAGATTGCAGGAACAATACCTGAAATGGACTTTGGGCTTAGACAGACATACCCCCAGTTACATTATTTTGGAAGAAACAAAGAGAGAAAAACTAAGAATAATGACAGGCAAAAGAGCAATGAAGTTCGAAGAAAATATTGCGACCACAGAAAACAATATTTTAAAAGAGTGCTGGAAGGAAAAATAAACTAATATAACAAAATGGACAACGAAACAAAAGGAATTCCTAGCAAGAAATGGCACATCAAAGGAAGATATCGAAGGGAGAAAAAGAGCTGGGCTAGAAACAGTGCTAATGGTGACGGAACGAGACAAAGGTGTGCAGAAACAAGAGCAATGAAGTAGAATAACCAAGTCCCGATACAATCAGCTCTACCAATACATTGCATGTACAGAAGTTCCAAGGTACCTGGCAGACCCTAACAAACAACAAAAGATTATTGCGAGATTTAGATGCGGAAATGAAGAGAGGGCAAACTGCTTCTGGACGAAGGAGGAGGAGCAGCTTTGCAGGACTTGCGGTACAGAGATAGAGACTCTTAATCATCTGCGATGCTGTGAAGGACTGGAGTTAGAAAGCAGGGGTCCTTTACAACTTCTGGGAGACCACGGAAAAGGAGAGGATTGGATGAGAGCAGTGCTGAAGGCCAGAAAAAATAATAATTAATACAATAATATATGTTACAATTTATGTAGATTTTAAGCCAAAAGGCAACAAATAAATTATTTTACTACTTCTACTACCAGTAATCAACCACTCCAATTAAATGACAGAGATTTCAGTCGAATAGACGAGTACTGTTACTTAGAAAGCATAGTCACCGATAGTGGAGGAACTGATGCTGATATAAATGGCAGAATAAAAGGCAAGATTTGCCTTTAGTTTGCTCAATAATCTCTGGCGGTCGACTGTTATCTTTCAAAAGACCAAACTGGGCATTTTTAACAGCAATGAGGAATGCGTCGTGTCTGTAGATGTATGAATCTGGTTGGAAGTTGTACGGGTTTTGGACAGCAATGAAATCAACTAGATCAGCTAACAAGTTTTGAATTAGTTTAACTCTCTATTGAAGCTCTTATCAAGAATTAAACTAATTCGAAACCTACCAGCTGATCTAATTGTTTTTATAGCTGTCCGAAACCTGTACAACTTCCTACCAGATTTAACAGCAATGTACAGTCAGTCCTGTTGTGCGCAAGTGAGACTTGACGCGTCACAGAAACTATGACAAAATTACAAACGTTTATTAATAAATGTCGAATCATAGTAGACAGTCACTGGCCAGATACCATCACTGATAAAGACTTATGTCAGCTCACAGAACAAATAGAGATCCGACAAAAACTCAAGAAGTGGATTGGTCATATCCTTAGGCGAGAACTGAACAATACTGAAAAACAAGCTTTGGACTGGAAGCCGCAGGGCAAAAGGCGCATTGGAAGACTCAAAGTAATCTGGCGAGGGTCAATAGTGAAGGAGACGAATGCGTATGGCAAAAGTTGGAATCAGATTAAAGGACAAGTGCTAAATATATTTGATGATGGTGATTCCGTGGTCTTCAGGAGTTTTATAAGGTAAAGTAAATCCATGGTGCCCTTTCAAAATTGCCAACATCGATATTTTTAAGCTATAAACATGCGCACTCTACTTACCTCTGTGAGCACTGGCATTCGATTCTAATCCTTTTTCGATAAGAATCGTTGTCGTAGCAACAATAGTAGTTAGTTCTGGTACTGAGATAGTTGTCGTCTTATTTTTCTTTTTTGAAGGAGCGGAAAGGAGGGCATGTCCACATGTGCAGATGTTAACGTTGTCGCATTTGCATACTCCGTTTCCTGTTTTGATACCGCGACCAGTTGCGTGATTCTTGGTGGCAGTGACAAATACGTTCTCTGAAAAAAGAAAAGTGTGGTTTTAGGTGTAATGGTGTGCAATGAAGTGGTGTATCATATTTTAACAAAGTTTGAAGGTCTCAGAAATAATTAGAGCCTATACAGTGAGCTATGATTAAATACACACATCGGAAAAGTATAGGGTTATTGAAAAAAAATATGAAAATATATTGCTTATTGTACATTTAATGTTGTATTTCAATTAAAGTAGTCAATTATGTGTAGTAGGCTATGGAAAACATGTAAAAACAGTAACCAACAAGACAAAACAAATACAAATTGACATACTTTATTCAGTACATGATCCGTAGGTTGATCACATGTTTCATTTTAATTTGATTTAAAACGTTTATATTAATAATTGCAGTGTTTTTAAGTAATGGCATTCTTTTCTTATAATGGAGCGTAAGCATTTAACTATCCACGAGATGAATCGTGCGGTGGGACTTCTCCAAGCTGACTTCAGGCAAGTTGATGTAGCCAAGTGGATAGGAGTTTCTCAAAGTATCATCAGTCGGTTATGGAGGCGTTACAAGGAAATAGGGAGTCCGGCCGAACAACATCCGGAACGTGGTCGCTGTACAACAGTAGGTGAAGACAGATTTTTAGTCTTAAATGCTAGAAGACAACTATAATAGCACCAGAATTGGTAAGGGAGTTACAGCGAGCGCATAACTTAACCGTTAGTCGTGATACTGTAAAAAATCGTCTCCACGCAGCTAATATTCTATCTCGACGACCAATCAGATGACAACCCTTCTCTAGAGGCAATCGTAGAGCAAGATTAGACTGGTGTCACAATTTTCAATATTGGTGTGATAATGATTGGGCTACAGTTTTGCTTACTAATGACTTCAGATTTAGAATTCATCCAGAATCTCGTCGAACAAGGGCACGGAGAAGATCCGGTAATTTGGAACGTTTGAGGCACGTCCAGGAAGTTCACAGTTACAGAGGTGGTACTGTTATGGCATTGGCGGTAGAACTAATCTCTTTGTTCCCAATGGATTTTTAACAGCACAACAATTTTTAGATAATATTCTTTAATCTATTGTGTGTCCATTTCGTGATGCTCTTGGTGATCAGTTTCATCTTGCCCAGGATAATGGCCGGCCATATGTTACGCGAATTGGAACGAACTGACTGGATAACGAAGGTATTGATACGATACCACAGCCAGCGCAGTCACCGGATCTAAATCCGATTGAACATATGTGGGACATGCTTAAGAGACGAATTACTCAACATATGGATAACATCCACGATAATTTTAGATTCAGAGAGCTTCTAAGAGCAGAATGGGCCCAGTTACCTCAAAAAGACATCGATAATGTTATTTTGTCTATGAATCGCAGATGTAGCTGTAATCAACCAACGTGGAGGTCATACTCTCTATTAGCATTTGTTTTAACTTCTGCAACATTTCCACTAATTTAAAGAACTTGATTTCATTTTCACGCAAAATTTAATTGATATTCTTATAAATAAAAAATCGCCGAATATGAAGAAATACAACTTCTTCAATTAGTTGTCAAATATAAAATACATATCCAATATGGCTGCCAATTGAGACATGTTAATCAACATGACAACATAAAAGTATCAGTCCGACAAATGTAGCGCAGGAATTTTAAAAATTGGACGCAAATTTTTGAGAAAGCTTCGTATGAATTGTTTTTTTATAAGTTAAGCCCCCCTCTTCCTAATCGAAATCTCTTGTTGCGTCACTGATGTGTTTGTATCAATAGCTACTAAAATCAATTTCAATTTCTATTTAAATTTTAACATGAGATTCCTTAAAGTTACCTGTAAGCCATATAAAGGTAAAATTTTCTACATTTTCCATATATCTCATGTTGCAATTCACTTAATTTAAAATCATTTCTTTGACATCGTATTAGTACTTTAAAGATTTTCTTTGAATACATCTTTTCAAACAGTTTTAAGATATACCTGAACAGTCCTGAGGGCATATTAAATAGTGCAGCTCTTCCAAAGGATCACAGATGTTGTCAGGACATGTTTTCACATCAGGACTGCATGTTGAATATAAAGGAGTATGGCGTGATCCTGGTTTTCTGTCGCCTCGCCAGACGCAACGAGTTGTTCCACCATTCCGACTGTGAAAGAAAGATGTAAATTAAAAGCAGGTGTGTATTGTGTCAAGACTGGTAACTTTAACAATTAAATTGAAAAGGTATGCTATTTTTAGTTGTTTTAGTGAATGTTTTTAATTCTCTTTTTGCCTGAATTATTTTAATATTTTCCTTACTGAGATGGTTTCCTTACTGAGATACATACTGAGATGGTTTATATCATACCTAAGAGAAAGAGCGCAATACGTCGAGCATGAAGGGTGTAAATCGCGTATATTTAAGTCTACTTAGTCTACCAAGTCTAAGAAATTCTTTATGAATGCTGGAGGGAAATGGAAAAACGGAATCAACAAGGAAAGCCACTATCAAGATGGGAAAAGGAAAGAAAGGAAATGTACAAATATTGTGGCTACTCAACAACAGCGGTAACACTACAAAGAATGAATGGAGAAGAACTGGGGCACGAAGTAACAGAGCAAATGATCGACATTTAACAAACGGAGCAAGATACAAAAATAAGAGAATCAAGATATATTAGCAAATATGAAAAGACCTGGACGGTGAGAAAACCACAGTATTTGACAGAAAAAGGCAGTAGAGAGAAGAAAAAAGTGATAGCGAGATTTAGATGTGGAAATGAGGAGAGGGACAATAATTTTTGGATGAAAGAGTAAGAAAGAACATGCAGAATGTGCAGGGAAGGTAAGGAGACAATAGAACATTTGTTGGAAGAAGGTGAAGAAATACGACACAGAACGGAAACGAGAAAGGAAATTTTGGATGAAACAGGAAAGAGGTATGAATGGATGAAACAAGTGAAAAACAGAAGGGAGGAAATTAAGAAAAGGAGTCAACGAAGACATTAACTAAGGGAGAAGGAGAGTAGATTTTAAGCTGAAAGGCAAAAATTATAATTATTATTAAGTGTAAGTTAATTACTTTAAGATAAATGTAGTACATAATATTTAATAATAAAAATATCTATCTATCTACAAGTCTACTTCCGGCGTACCACAGGGAAGTAACCTTGGTCCGCTCCTCTTCCTTCTGGCAGTCGATAATATTACACAAAATATAAATAACAGCAACCGTTATATGCCGGCGATTTTAAATTATTTAGGCAAATAAATAACATCTCGGATTGCTTAAAGGTACAGGACGATCTAAATGCTATATATCAGTGGAGCGTGAATTCAGGTCTAAATTTTAATCCTGCAAAAAGTAAAATCATGTCCTACACGAACAGTCGTACAGCGATATCGTATAATTATAACATAAATAATATCGGTATAACTAGGACTACAGTAGTAAAAGATCTCGGTGTGTTATTTTCTTCACATCAAAAATGAATGTAAGAAAATTTATTCAGAAGGAAGACACATTCATTTCGAAGAAAAAAGAAATTAAAACAAGTAGAAAATCAAAGAATTAAACGATATTTTTATATTTATAGCCAAAAATGAAACTTCACGTGCATATAACATATACGATAAACAAAGACTGACATTTTTTTAGATAAAACATGGACTTACTTATTTTCAACAGATCCACTACCACCTGTTCCTAGTCCACAGGCATCGCCGCAACTTTTTGGACTTGTAAAATCGGCGCAATGTTCCCAGTCTCTAAGAGAAACTCCTAGTCCAGAGCAAGTTGGTGTTCCTTCCATTGCTAGGTGGACTGTGAAGACATCTGACTGGACTTCAGCAGTGGATTCATCTTCCCACTGGACTTCTAAACTGGATAAACCATAAAAATTAGATTTTTAAATGTACACCTAATGGTGTTATTATAAACATAGCTGTTAAATTTAACATCTGTGTAAATTTAACACCGACATTTGAGACGAGTATCAGAGTAACAGGCCAAAAGGATTCCACACACCATAGCGGCCGCGGTGGCGATAATTCAGCGGCCTAACGCAACCTATACAATACAATGAGACCACGCACATACAAGCGTTCCGCTATCTGAGAACGCCACCGACTGCAGCGTTCAGTCTAGCGATCACCAAACACTGGCGGCCAAACTCGACATGTTGCGTTAGGCCGCGCGATATTCATTGTTTATATACCACAGAGTGAATATATTTAAGAAAATAATGTCGAAAATAGATAATTTAACAGAAAAAATCATAGATCAGTAAAGGATCATTTAATTTTGTATGACTTAGCACATCCTGATTACAAGAATATTAGGAAAACAAATAAAGTGTGGGACGAAATAGGAAAACTTTTGGAAATTGATAGTAAAGTCTGTTCCAAACGATTAGGCGGAACTAGATTTTGCAATCTAGTTACTTTCATCGTTTAAATAATGCTTTTCAGCCGTTTTGTTTAAGCTTTGTAAATCATACTTGCAACAAACATTTTTTGGTTAAGGTTAATATCATTTTAAAATGTCATGAAAGTTTGACATATGTCATTCGTTTCCATAGTTTCATTGTTGGAATTTTAAATTTTGACATTCCAACGTGAAAAATGAAATAACCCAAGCAAGGTCCCTTTTCGTGACAACCTAAAAGAACGAAATTCCCATTTAGTTCCGTCTAACCGTTTGAAACAGACTGTTAAGTAGATTATTACATTTCCTCTACATACAATTAATTATTCTATTGCATTCTCGCAATCAATATTATCATACAACTATATACCGTGATTCACTAACTGATCGCTACCGCTACCGCCACTCCCACCGCGTTAGTGTGAGGAGACCTGATCGCTAGTCGTATCGCTACCGTGGCCGCTACCGTGGCCGCCACCGCGGCCGCTTTGGTGTGTGGAATCCTTAACACATTTTCACGAAAAACCAGAAAAAAGAAAACTCTTTCATAGCGTAGTCTACTAATTTTAAAGTTAGAACGCAGCTTTACTAAATACCTACGAAATCCTAAAATTTGTTAAAATTCACACTTCACATAAGTTCTTTATTAGTTTGTCCAAAACAAGCTCGATTTATTTCATGTTTATGTTTTCTTTAAAGCTGTATAAAAAGCTCGATATAATATAGTTCAAGGATATCTAAGTTCAAGGTCTTTCGTTCAAGGTTTAGTTATTATTTTGAGAATTACTAAATTGTTAATGTTCTTGGCTGTAACTGACAAGTCTGAATTTAACCGAGAAATGTTACAAAACCTTATGCGATCGACTGACTTGTCATAATTATCAAACGTTAAAAGGTCATTTACATAGAAATTTCTGTCAAGGGATCGCTTGCATGCTACACTTCATTTTTTAGACCAAGATGATGTGCTGATTAAACTGGAAATGTCATATTTTAGATCATATGATATTTATGTCAAACTGAAAATATAATAAGTATAATTCTGTTACACAAAAATGACAAATGTGATAATGCAAATTAATAAAATTATGTGTTACTATAAATGAAACGAAAATTTTGTTCAAACATCAAATCTACTGGACCGATTATTGTAATTTTTGACAGGATTGTACACTGGACTGGTCTCATGTACAATTTCAATTCAAATGTTATTAATTAACTGAACAATTAATTAAAAACGATTTCCCTGGAATAGATGTGATGGGGGAAAAATATCTACACCGGTTAAGCTAAAATTTTTGTCTTGTACATCGTAGAGAAATTTTGACTCCAACCTACATGTTCAAAGCATCGTTTCTCATAATATGGACCTATTTGTAGATTTCCAAAGGTCACTGAATTTTTATAAAAAAATCAACTGTGGCCACCACAGGACCGACCGCTATCATAAAGTACTTGTTTAAAATATATTCTAGCAGCTGAGTAGAAATAACTTTGCCTAATATTTTCTAAGGGTGCATTCGAGTTGTACAGAGTAGAGCGAGCGCTGAGCGAACAGTTGATGGTGACGTCATGAATAGAGCACTAACGGAGCGAGCGTTCTTGTGACGTAATGTTTATAAAATCTAACCCTACAATTTTAGGCGGCGTTTTTACTGTCAGATTAGTTCACGTCAGTCATGAATCAAAATTATATACCTCGGTTTTTCCTTGATTTTTTTTCAATGATGAAGAAATAAAATTAATTAAAATTTAAATAATAATTAATGAATTAATTTAATGATTTTTTTCCATTTTAATTTTATGCACGGTGTATTTTTTATCATGACCATGGAAACGTTACATATAAGTATGAAAAAATTTCGAAAAATTTTTTTAAAATTTTTCATTTTATCCAAAATGTCTCAAATAAAAGTTGTTAGTTATTGCTTTATAGCAACTTTTGTTAAATACATTTTTTTCGAAATATTTTTCTAGTGCTAAATACTCGCAAAAATCTTAAAATCGGCACGAGTAACTAGAAATGGGTAATCCCATTTCTGGTCAACCGATTTTTACCAAAAGTTGATCAACTCTTGCCATTGATGTCAAAAGCTTAAATATGAAGTTTTATAAAAATCCTTTTAGCCGAATTTGCTCTGAACGTGTACACGGACCGACAGACGGACGGACAGACGGGCTGACGGACAGACAGACCGACAGACATCATGCTAAAAATAGTCAAAACGTTTTGTAGGGACCTCAATTCGTGGAGATCCATCGAAATCTCGAAATGTCAAAATCGGTATGATCACAATACCTCCATTATATATGTTGGCGGTCGGTAATAGATATATAGAAAATATTTCAATAAATTTTTCGTTGTCTCAAATAAAATTTGTTAGTTATTGCTTTTATAGCAACTTTTGTTAAATAATTTTTTTCGAAGTGTTTTTCTGTTATGAAATATTCACAAAAATCTTAAAATCGACACGAGTAAATTCCCTTTTTAGTCAGCCGATTTTTACCAAAGTTGATCAACTTGTGCCATCGATGTCAAAAGCTTAAATATGAAGTTTCATAAAAATCCTTTTAGCCGAATTTGCTCTGCACGTGTACAAAGACAGACAGACAGACAGACAGACAGACGGACGGACGGATGGACAGACAGACAGACAGACAGACCGACAGACATCAGCTAAAAATAGTCAAAACGTTATGTAGGGACCTCAATTCGTGGGGATTCATCGAATTATCGAAATGTCAAAATCGGTATAATCACAATACCTCCCTTATATGTATATGTTGGTGGTCGGTAAAAAAATAATTAATTTATTTTTATCATCTAAAAAATATTCTTATTGAAAATAGAAATTGGTGGTTTCAGAAATAAAAGATTCAATTGTTTAATGATATTTATCAGTTTTTTTTTTTTTTAATGGCCTTGGCTGCTTTGGCCAGGACAAGCCAGGACAAGCCAGGACAAGCCAGGACAATTTTTATTTTTGAAAAATTCCATGCCTGAACGGGATTTGAACCCGAGACCTTAGCAACGCAGGGCATATGTGTTACCACTACGCTACGCTGCTCGGCAGTAGTTCTTTCAATTTGAAATTAAATATTTATTGATACTTCCAACTTTTTGTTTTCATTTGACCTATTTTATTTTAAAACTCAATAAGAGAAAATCTTTAAACAATTTTCTCTCACGTTCCAGTATCAAAACAACTTACGTGGCTTGTGAAGTACTCTTCCTGAGTACTGCAATATCCTTCACGTAAACTATCCCTCCTTCTCCAGTAACATTGAAAGCTCCACTGATTTTACCTCCGGCTGAAGAGTCGTACTTGATTTTGAACTTACGAAGCTTCGGATCTATGTGCTTTGGCTGAGTAACTCGGGCGAACGGTGCAGCATAACGAAGAATATTAATAGAGGGAGGATATAAAAGGAGTTTACGCAAGTTTAAAGGAGGTGGAGTTGGAGCGAGATAGCTGGAATTTTTATGGAAGTTGATGGTTACGTTAACCTAGAACAAAAAACAAGATTTAGTAAAAATTTGTAAAATTCTATGTAATTTTATTATACTAAGCTGTAAGGGTTACAAGACTGTCAAGCGGGATTGTTTATGTTAGTATGCCTATGTGTTGTCCGTCCATATGTCCGTCTGTCCGTTCGTCCATAAAACCGTCTCATATAGTCGGATTATTGATAGGTGACTGTTACATGTATGTACCAAGTAATGCATTCATATAATAATTTAGTTACCATTTTTCAGCGATTTTAAAAATGTTTTTTGTTATTTGTCTTAGTTGTCAGTGTCTGTTAATAATATTGATTAACAGATCTTGCGGCCAATTATTAAATTCACAAACTTTAATTTTAAATCTTCTGGAATATTTTAATTCCGAAAAAGAGAACAATGGGCCACTTATTTCTCTATATTGTGTCCGTCAAAGAGTAGCAGCTACCTTGAAGATTTCGGAATCAACAATTCGTAGAATTATAAAATGTAATAAATCTGAACTTCAAATCTCACTAACAAAATCACGAGAAAACGAAGGAAATTAAAATCTGAACCAGTTTATTTTATTGATATATTGGCACAAACATATGGTCATGAAGTACTAACACTATCTCCTTATCACTGCCAGTTTAATCCCATTGAACTAATTGGGGGTATAACAAAAAATTATTATGATAGACATATTGGTCAAAATGTGGCAAGTAGCCTGTGATCAAATTAATTGTGAAACTTGGGCAAAATCTGTTAAAAAAATTGAAAATTTAATAAATGAATGGTGGGAAAGGGAAAGGATTGATGATATTAATCCAATAATAATAAATACAAGAAATGACAGCGATAGTTCAGATGACGACGATATTATGCATTACAGTGACTAATTTTTTTTAAATAAAAATAAACATTTAAATACAAATTGTAGCAATATATATATTATATGAATAAATATATTTTTACATAAAAATTTAATTTAATTAAACAACAAATTATAATCCAAAATTTACGTATGAGTATAAGTTTTTCCTTATTTGTAATTATTACCTTAAAATTAATAATTTTGTTTGTTTGAGTACTGCTGTGTATTTATTTTCGTGCTTTAATTGTAAAGATATGTACGAATCATGGCGTTTCTTTCTAATGCTTTGTTTTTTATTAAAATAATTTGGAAGGTTAGTTGTCAACTTGCGTCACTATACGTTACTATGGGTATGCAAATAATTATAATGATATAGACAGAGAAAGCATATAGTATTGTATATCGATACTTGTAGCAACGAACAGTCACCTATCAGGAAACCGACTATATGTGAAAAAATCTAAGTGAAGTGTGAATTTTCACACATTTCAGGGTTTACCAGGTATTTAATTGGTGTAAGAAGTCAACATAATACTGGATGTCTAGATATATTTATCACATCAAAATCAACAGTTTTTTTTGATAATCACTTTTATTCGTTATTTGAGAACTACGAGTTTCCATTTAATTTTTTTAAACAAAATTAAATAAATTGCCAAATATCACAGCGTTTTTTTCTTCAATTGAAATTTGTTTTTTTTTTTTTTTTTAATTTCAACACGATTTTTCCTAAAAATTTACTAAAATAATTACTTTCCCACACCCTTTAACGGGTGGTTAAACTAAATATCTGAAAACTTGTAAGTAATGTATATTGGTTTAAACTGGAAACGTACGAGAGGAATTTTTGATCAGATTTTGGTTTTGGAAAATATTCCTACAAGCAAAATAGAAGTATCGTCCATTAATAGATCAGATGATCAGGTAAATCGTTAATAAGTAAAAGGAATAGGATTTGTTCTAGTACTGAACCTTGAGGAACACCAAGAAGTTTACCAGCCACTGCTCTAGATACACACTTTATATCTAAAAACACATTTCAAAATTGAAAGATTTATGATTGACAATCAAAAGTCAAAGCAAAAGTAACTATAAAACCGATTACCATCAAATTTAATTATAGTTGAAGGTAATGGGATTCGGACCAGTCAGAAAATAAAAACAAATTTATTAACTTCGCTAACGTTTCGATTTTAATTTAAATCTTCATCAGTGCTTAGTTAATAGTCACAATATAAAATAACAATTTTAAAATTAATGAAGAACACATCATATTGTCCGGTTATTGAACTCAGAGATAAGCATCTCCATATGCTTATCTCCATATGTTAATAAATTTGTTTTTATTTTCTGACTGGTCCGAATCCCATTACCTTCAACTATAACTACTAACTTACGGACGTAACTCATCTAATCAAGATCAAATTTAATAACATTAACTTTCGTTTATACATCAAATAGTTCAAAGACTTCCTGACTGACAGAGTATCATAAATTTAATAAATGAATTTCAACTTTTTGACATTAAAAGTTTCTCCCATATATGCGGAACAATAACTAATTTCTTAACAGTTAATAAAGGTCAAATTTAAAGGTTAAAGGTTAAGTAATTCGCTTAAATTAACTGCAAGTTTTCTCATGTGTTATTAATTTTTATCATAAATAATAAATTGGAAAATAATTTGTTTACAACATTTTTAGTACGATTAAATATTTTAACACAAAATTATAATGTATGTATATATAAAATGTATATTTATTACATAAACTTTGAAAGAAGAAAAGTTCTTAAAATACCATTACCGTATTTTTCGGACCATAAGACGCATTCCAAATTTATGAGACAATTTTTAGGATAAAAATATATATTATATAAAAATATATTCACAAATTCTTAATTTTTTTTATTACGATATCTTGTACCAGCAACAATCTGATTATCTTAACTCTTTATATAAGGTGTCTCAAAAGAAATTTTATATTTATTTAGCTTACTGCGTGAACGCAAGGTATCCGAGGGGCGCGGGGGTTATGTCAATCGGTAGCCTGGCTCTTGGGAATTCGCTATGGAGCGTTTCTCGGGAGCAGACCGCGCGTTCTGCGTGCGAGAGTTTTACAAAAACGGTAGCGCGTAGAAAATTCTGCAGTATTCGAGGTTTTCGCCACTTAAATGATGCGCCAAGCATTCCTCTCATTCGACATTGGGTTAAAAAGTTTGAAGAGACTGGTACAACGCTGGATAAATCAAAATCCGGGCGACCTAGGTCATCAAGAACGGTAGAAAACGTGGAGAATGTTAATCAGTCTGTTCGTGACGACCCGAACCTTTCAATTCGGAAGCGCGCAAGTGCTTTAAATGTGCATAGATCATCATTACATCGCATTATGCACAAAGACCTAAAGCTGCACCCCTACAAAATTCAATTGGTGCAAGAATTAAAGCCCCAAGATGCCAGTCAGAGGCTTAATTTCGTAAATCAGGTGATTGAGCGGAGAGGTGACATAAATTGGCCTCCACGCAGTCCAGATTTAACCCCTATGTACTTTTTCCTATGGGGTTATCTTAAATCTAAAGTTTACGCCAATAAACCGACTTCACTGGCGCATTTGAAAGAAAATATCCGTCACGAAATGGCAGCCATCCCTGAGTCCACCTGCCGAGACGTCATAAGTAATTTTACTGTTCGATTAAATGAGTGCCGAGAACGCGAGGGTCTACATTTAGACGGTATTATTTTTAAGAAATAAATCCCCAAAAAGTGTATTTTAATAATTAATAAACATTTTTTCTATATACGGCTTACTTTTTTTTTAATCGATCCACTAAATATAAAATTTCTTTTGAGACACCTTGTATTATCAGTCGTCTCGTTAATGTCACTGTTCGTATTATTTTCGTCTGAACTATTATCAGTCTCTTCAAAAATTAATCCATCTTCGGTTTCATCCAATACGCATTTCTTATAAGACTTTATAATCGTCTCTTCATTTACAGCTTCCCAAGAATTTTTTGCTCAGATACATACTTTTGAAATTGTCCGTTTCATGCGTCCTGTTGTTACATCGTGATTTGGCTTTGTTATCCACTTGTTCCATTCTTCCCGCATAAAATTATTATTTTTTTATTTATAGACATATCCAAGGGTTGTAATTTACTTGTAAAGCCTCCAGAAAAGACTGCTAATTCTGTATTAATTTCTTTTAAAATCTTTTTCGTTGATTCTATTTTATGCGCTCTGAATTAACGTACCTCGTATAATCGTCCAAACCTTCGGACCATAAGACGCACTCCAATTTTAAGCCGATTTTTCTATATAAAAAGGTGCGTCTTATGGTCCGAAAAATACGGTACTTTCATAAGATCTTAAAAATGACGACTTTTAAAAATTTTACAGGACACGTAAGTAAAATTTTAACTAGAAAAGACAATTTTATCTTCAAGTTATAAGAAAATTAAAATATATCCTATTTAACACCACCTACGCTGTTATTTATAATGACAGCAGTAAAGGAGATATATAATTTCATTTAATATACTCTGAAATAGACTAACTTGAAACTTTGGCTAATTTAGCAAATTCAGAATAATTTAATTTCCTGGATTAAATCATAGCTATCACATATATTGCTGATTATATCTGAATTAATTAAAATAAAACCTTACATGTGCATTTTGCTTTGTTGAAAATAATATGATATATACAGATATGATGATTGATATAAATACCACAGGATATTAAATAAGGTTTGAACTAGCTTTACAAGCCCTTTAACTATCGTTATACTATTTATATATAAAAAATAGCCAAATCCACCTATGCTTCATAAACTTGGAGAAAGCTTTCGACCGAGTAAACAGAGAAGACGTCTGGTCGACACTTAAAAACAGAGGCATTCAAGAAAGCACCATCTCAAATATTAAAAGTCTGTATACCGACAGCAAGAATTATGTCAGAACAAGAAATGAAGTATCGAGATCTTTTATAACGGAAAACGGACTCAGACAAGGATGCGTACTCAGTCCGCTTCTGTTCTCACTGGTTCTAGACGACGCCATAAAAGAAGTAAGACAAAATATTAAAGAATATTCTGTGGGCTACTGGAAAATGGAAAATGTGAAAGTAGCAGAACTTTGCTATGCGGATGACATGGTTATAATAGCAAGGAACGAAGACGAACTACAAAACAACTTGAACCAATACAATTAAAAACAATACAAAATAATAGAACAGGTAAAAAATTCAAATACCTAGGAACAGTTTTCGCGGAAGATGGAAAAATGGATGAAGAAGTTATGGAAAGAGTAGGCGAAGCAGTAAGAATGTTCAATAACATGAAAGCATCGTTTATAACTAAAAAAGAAATACCAACTAGCATCAAGGTATATACATATATATAAGGTTCCTGTCGCTCCTATGTGAAGCATAGGGCCTCAATAAACTTCCGCCATTTGGATCTGTCTTGAGCTAGATGTTTTAGCTCCCTCCATGTTTTGCCGCTTTCGCTGGCTTCCTTCATGGTTAGTCTACGCCATGTGTCCGTTGGTCTGCCACGTCTACGGCTCCCTTGAGGGTTCCAATCAAGAGCCGTTCTACTGATGGACAAAGGGTTGTTCCTTAAGGTATGACCTATCCATCTCCACTTCCGCTGCTTTATCAGGATGTCTATGGGGCTTTGGTAGGTTCTCTCCCAAAGGCTAGCGTTGGTGATAACGTCAGGCCAAAATATGCGTAATATTCTACGCAAGCAAGAATTGACGAACACTTGAAGACGGTTTATAATAGTTCTAGAAGTTTTCCAGGTCTCACAGCCGTATAGTAGGACCGGCATGATATTAGAATTAAATATTCTAATTAACTAAGCATCAAGGTAGAGATCTTCAAAAAAGTGACAGTACTAATTTTGACATACGCCTCAGAATCCTGGACCACTACAGAGACGCACAGGTCTAAAATAAGAAGCTCCGAAATGAGATTTTTAAGGAAAATCGAAGGTAAAACAAAATTGGACAGAATAAAAAATGAAGTATTTGGAGAAAAACTAGACACAAAACCAGTATAGACTATAATAGAAGAAGGACAGCTAAGATGGCTGGGACATATACACAGAATGAGTGAAGACAAAATAGTTAAAACAGTTTATGAAGCAAGAACAGTGAAGAAAGTTAGACCAGGAAGACCGAGAAAAACCTCAAGAAACAAAAGAAGCTGCAACGAAGAGAGGCGTAAAGTGGGAGGAGATAAGAAAATATACAAAGGACAAAACACGATGGAAAGAAGTATGGAGAACAACACCAGAAAATAAGTAAGTACCACCTCTGTAACTGAGAATTTCCTGGACGTGCCTCAAACGTTCCAAATTACCGAATCTTCTCCATACCCTTGTTCGACGAGACTCTGGATGAATTCCAAATCTGAACTCATCAGTAAACAAAACTGTAGCCTAATCATTATCACACCAATATGGAAAATCATGACACTAGTCTAATCTTGCTCTGCACTCAAACGTACTAATTTATATATTAGTATTAATATCCAATCTAAAAATCTGGCCTATAATTCGAAAGTGAATCGCCATAATAATTGCCAACTTCTGAATTGAATGAGGCAAAAGGAGAAGAAAAAGATGTTTTTAAAAAGTATTAGCATATTAAAATGGCCATGAATCCTAACCTTGACTTTGAATAAAGAAAATTTTAATTAAATATCAAATAGTCATTGATTTATTTCCTGACCTATCCCAAGTTATCCCCTTTAACTTCAAACAAATACTAAATTAAATTTCCATAATTCACCCTTCATGTAAATCGCGGTCGTTTATAAATTTCCTGACTGTAACAATGTAATTAGGAGATCTTAGAATATAACTGGACCAAGATTTACACTGGCCATTTGTGCAAATATCGGAAGAGCACGCTTGAATGCCCATTTTGGGGGTTAAATGTTCCTGGAATAAAGCAACTCCTACGCGAGAATATGTCTCTGGGCGAGGGGTGAAGATTTATAGTGGTAATTAATTGAAAAATGATTGATATCTCTTTTTGAAAACAAAGCAAATCAAATATTTCTTTTAAAAGTTGAAATTATGTGTCATTGTACCATAAAATATTACGGCAACCATTTATCTTAAAGGTTATGTTGTAACCCTTTTATATTAGTCGTTGTTATAGTATTTATCGCCGTTGGATTTCCATATATTTTTCTGGTTCAGTAGAAATCTGGATCATGTCAAAAGTTACTGATAAAACTTTTGTGGATCCATAGTATTAAAAAAGGTATAGTATAAAAGGTGGTTTTGTAGTGCCGCCAGTACCGTCCAGGTTTGCCTGCACAGACGAAATGTTTTAACCTTCACAGAGGAGGTCAAAGGAGATCCCAGTAATCGGCCGCATCCCAAAACCTGGTTCTTTGCGACCGAAGGACTAACACCAAATCCGTACAATGCGGAGCGATCCTAGTACTGCTTTTTACATTCAGAAGGCCAAAGAGGTAGCAGAATGGTCTGCAGGCGGGAATGATCTTGATTTCCCTCTTGAAAGCAGCTTTAAGGCCACCCAATACATAAAATCAAGGCGACGAGCTTCATAGAATAACCCAGGTACATTTTTCTTTGCTCGGAGAAGAGGTCAAGGTACTTGGTTCTCTTTTCATTCTCTTTGAGGGTGATTTTCTTCTCAGCTAAACAGAATAATTATATGACCAAAATGTATTTTGCCTCGAAATCCAATAGGACGAGTCCAGCATATTGAATTATTATTACCAGAAAAATCTCGTGTCAAATTAATAAATTTATTATACTTGTTCTTAAATTAATTTTGTATTGAAATTTATAGAAGTGAGTGATGTTTTTAATTAATATTGTTTGATGATTTTGTTTAATTTTCTTTTGTAGAAATTTTCTTTGGAAAAGCAAATATAGAAAATACTGAAATATGGAAAATTTAAAAGAAAGAAATATCTCTTTTGCCTTGTAATATTCCTTTATCCATTTCCTAGAAATTTTGTTGTAGCTTATTAGTTCTATGCTAAATTATTCTGTACAGAAC
This sequence comes from Liopterus haemorrhoidalis, assembly GCA_963971575.1. Taxonomy (NCBI): domain Eukaryota; kingdom Metazoa; phylum Arthropoda; class Insecta; order Coleoptera; family Dytiscidae; genus Liopterus; species Liopterus haemorrhoidalis. The sequence continues at coordinate 8,325,260 of OZ020613.1, forward strand.
TCGACAGAAGAAAGATACAATATGAAATGTGTAGGATTAGTAAATAGTTTTAACAAAACAAATCTGTTGCACGTAGGTACAAATATAGTTTATCGTATTCCCTAGATATTAGGTGTATAAATTAATCAGGTTCCCCAAATGAAAATCATTAGGTATCAAAGGTAAGACTTCAGAAAATCACTTGAAATGAGAGATGTAACAATTCAGAAATAGCAATTGTAGCAAAGATAAAATTGTAACATTGAAAATACAATCAGCATGTCGAATAAACCTTTTTGTAACATATAGATATATTAGGGTGACCATTGTCCTAAGAAGGCAACGCGGGACGGAGCAAAAAAAGGTCCTCATCTCCCAAATCCAAGTGAAGAGAAAAAAAAAATGTTCCTCACCTCCCAAATCCAAGTGAAGAGCAAAAAAAAAGGTCCTCATCTCCCAAAATCCAAGTGAAGAGTAAAAAAAAGGTCTTTATCTCCCAAATCCAAGTGAAGAGCAAAAAAAGGTCCTCACCTCCCAAATCCAAAATGCGGGACAATGCGGGACAAAATGTTAAAATGTGGGACTTTTGCGGGACGCATCTTAATGCGGGACAAAATCTTAAAATGCGGGACGGTTGGTCACCCTAAGATATATGCGAGCCATGATATCAAATATTAAATTAATATATGAATTTGTGTGTTTATTTTAATATTACAGTCACTTTGACTGTTAACAACACCAAATTTATTTATTATTTTCACAAATTATTTTTCATGTTGAAAATAATGGAAATAAATGTTTCTATCACTTATTTTTCTAGAGTGACAACCAAATACACAGCAATCCGTGTTATAACACAAAGTAATATAAAAAATAGTAATAATTGCTTTCAAAAATTAATATTAAAAACAAACTGCAACACTCAAGTTTAAACGCCATACAAAGAACCCAAGATAACCATATGTAAACAATAAGCAGCCTCATGAGTTCAAATTTTGTCCATTTGGCGTCAGTTCACAGCGCTGTTGAACCCAATAGACAGAGTTTTAAAAAACATTAACGTTGTTATTTCCACAACTTTTTGTTTTAGAGCTCTTTCTGTATTAGATGATGAGCAGTTGTTAAACCACAAAATTTCTGAGAAAATTTTCAACGAATATTTTGTTACTCTAATATATTATTAGGTGTTACCTGGAGATTCCAGCACGTACTAACAGTTTATGTGCGAAACTCTCTATATTCCACGTACAGCCAAGTGCAGAGTTTATCTTCTCGCGTATGTATAGGCGCTATCTAATGCATGATACGACAAAGGGTCTCATTCATTCGTATATCACTCGATACAAGGGAATTTAAGGAGATTACTATTGCCTCTTTTCGCTTATCTAAGGATATATTGGATTTAATTCCCATTGAAACTGTTTATGTGATGTTTGTAGATTTTTATTGAACCTTAAAGCTGCGGCATTTCAGTAGAATGTCGCATTAAGAACGTGTTATTATTCTTAAAATTATTCTTATAATATTGATCTATAAGAGCTATTTCGATGGTTATAAAAATAATAAACCTAAAAATATACATATCGCACAATAATCAGGTAAAAAGGTGAATAACGATAGAGATAAAATAATCTATGACGTAAATGAATAGCGTGACTACTCGACATTATTCTTTAGCAGTCAAACTTCAACAGCTAAAACAAATAGCAAATAGCAATCAAATTCGATCAGCCATTTTCTTTATAACTTAATTAACATATAGGCATAAAAAACATAAATTATTATAATATACACCATAAAGTATCATACAATTATTTTATCATCAGACAAAAGAAGTTTTTTAAGGATACAATCTAATTGACACAATTTTACATCAAATTTAATGCATATAACGTCTGGTGTGCCACAAGGCTCTCATTTTGTCCCTGTTCTATTTGTCATATTTATTAACGACATAATTATCCTGCTTTAAATATTCTAGATTCATTTTCTACGCAGATGATTTGAAAGTTTATAAAAGCATTGATTGCCTTCAAGACTGATACGAATTAATGTCATATCTGCATAATTTGTGTGTGTATATATATATAGATATAAAATGTTCTTCTTTAATCGTCAGTATTAGTTAGGAAAATTAAAAAAACAAGTATCATGGTACGTTTCGCGTTTTATTAGCTAACGCATCTTCAGCCTAAAATAATTATATACATAGAATTACAATTTTATATTAATATAAGAAATGGTATAACAGGATTTTAACAATATAATCAAAGTTTACGTAGATGTGATAGTAGTTTTGTAAATATATTGATAATAGAATTAAAAACTCACCAGTAGATAGAAGCAATCATGGTACACAGTGGTCAGATGGTAAAAGTCCTAGCCTAAACGTTCATGGACTTTTACATCTGACCACTGTGTACCATGATTGCTTCTATCTACTGGTGAGTTTTTAATTCTATTATCAATATATTTACAAAACTACTATCACATCTACGTAAACTTTGATTATATTGTTAAAATCCTGTTATACCATTTCTTATATTAATATAAAATTGTAATTCTATGTATATAATTATTTTAGGCTGAAGATGCGTTAGCTAATAAAACGCGAAACGTACCATGATACTTGTTTTTTTAATTTTCCTAACTAATACTGACGATTAAAGAAGAACATTTTATATCTGTATATTACTCGTCAAGAATTTACATCTATATATATATATATATATATATATATAAAATTGTCAAATTAATAATTTCTTCCTTAATTTAGAAAAATGTAATTTCATCTCATTTACGAGAAAACACATTCCAATTCTTTTTAATTATTCAATTGATGGTTCACCCCTTGTTAAATCAAATGTTGTAAAAGATCTTGGTGTTAATTTTGATACTAAATTAAAATTCAATGTTCATTTGGATAAAACAGTAACATTCTCATTAAAAACACTCGGCTTCATATTACGTTCTTGGAAAGAATTCACTCAGCCAGACAGTCAAATTCATTTATTTAAATCCCTCGTGTTGTGTCGTTTGGAATATGCCAGTATTGTGTGGAACCCGTATTATAACATTATATACAGTGATCGGCTTGAATCAGTACAAAAACGATTTACTAAATATATGGATTATAAATTTAATAAAAATCATATAATATCTTATGATGATCATTTAAATAGGTACAATTTAGTAAGTCTTGTAAATCGGCGTAAGCAGACTGATTTGAATAATATTTATAAAATTGTAAACAATATGATGGATTGTCCAGATATCTTGGAACTTATTAATTTTAACATATCGTTAATAAATACTAGGCAAAACAATTTTTAAAACTTTTTATTATAATAGAAGAAATACTAACGCGGGTAGAAATTCACCAACAGAATTATGTTTTTTTTATCAATATTTTAGTACTAGTGATATTTTTTTCCTATCGTTTTCACAATTTAAATCTGAAATTAAATCCTAGCTCTCTCAGTAATTGTCACTTGTATATTTCATTTGCTATTGGTTTTTGTGAATATAAATGTCTATCTTATCTATTACTTTTGATTCTTTTTTTTTGTTTCTTTATATATTTGTATTATGGCTTTCGGATGACTCCATTAAACCAACTTTTTTAACTATCTTAAACATTGTATTATATATTTTGTACAATTTTGTAATGTGTGGGAATTTATAGGAGACTTGTCTCTGTTTTATTCCCCGAATAGAATAAAAAAATAAAAATAAAATAAAATAAATTAAATTTCCTTTACTGTATGTACGGTATTAAAAATGTAGACTAAGAAGTACGTCGAAGAGAACGATCTCGATAGAGAAAAACAATTGGAACGTGGTTGGTAGAACAAAAAGAACTAGAAATTTGTCAGATGGAGAAATCCTGTTCATTGAGTACTGTTTTGAGCCCTTAACACCTTTTAGTTACGCCACCTATGTCACGAAATCATAAAATTACAAATTTCACAAAAACGTCATAAGAATCTAACCTATGTACAAATTCACGGCTGAAATGAAAAAGTGTAAATACCCATAAAACCAGTTCAGTTTCATTAAAATGAATCGTTTGCGAATTCCAGTAATTCTGATCATTTTCGTGAAACTGAAAAGCTCTTAATGGCCAATATAAAACCAATGAAATAATAAAGCTGGCATAGTTAAAATTCTAATTTATTTAGGTAATATAAAAATAAAATGAATAAACTGGAATGTACAAAAAATAAACAGATTACAAAGTTTTGTGAAATTTCACAAGATGCTTAAAGATATTTTAATTTACTTTTAGTACATAATACTTAGACGCATCTTCAGCAAGAAATACCAAACGCTTTTCAAAATGACTATTTCTGGCAGTTCCACATCGCTTAAATCTCTGCGATTAATCTGTTTCCAACATCTAAAAGTGGTACAAAAATTTAAAAAAATGTTGTTTGAACTTTAACTTTATTGTACTAAATAGATAAACATAGTGGTAGAAGTGGAAAAGGAGGAAGGTTAATGTTGAAAACAAGAGTTGCAATCAATTAAAACAATACAGCCAATAGTAATTCCAATTCTGACCGCGGGGTCTGTTTTGTCGATGATTTAGCAGCACTCGTTTTAACAAGGAATTTGTCCAATGTTGTCTGTTTTTGTTTGCTTTGTAAAACCTTTCTGAAGTAGTCGATCACATTATCGTTAAATGCATTTATGTTTTGGTTGACTGTAGCAAAATTTGGATGCCATTTTTGGACCATATTCTGCACTTTGGCCCAATTAGATTGCATTTCACTGATGCCAGCGTTAGGTATGGATGCTTTACTCGATTTTTTCTCTCCTGATGAATTCACCTCCATCATTTCCGTTTCTTGGTCTTTAAGTAGCTCTAACAGTTCTTCTGTGGTGAGTTCCCTTTCATGCTCATCAACCAATTTCTCTATATCTTCATTATCAACATCCAAACCCATAGACCTTTCCAGACACACAATTTCATTAATAATAGGCTGTGACTCAAAACCCTGAATGTCTCTTTCTGGTACACATTCTGGCCATAGATTCTTCCAGGCCGACATCATTGTCTTGGAAGACACTTCTTTCCATGTCTTGTCAAATATCCTCACACAATGGAGAATATTGAAATAATTCTTCCAAAATTCTTCAGTGCAGACGCGCGGCGGTGGGAGTGACGACGAATACGGAAAGTACTCACGAATATGGGAGACAAAAACTGTCATCAAAATAACGAATATCGAATATTGAGGTTGACGAATATAGAGGTTCCACTGTACATTTATGTGTTATGTACTAAAAGAAAATTAAATTATCTTAAACCATCTTGTGGAATTTCACTGAAAAGTTTGTAATAGTATTTATGGCAAGAATAGGTAAAGATAGGCTCACCATTTTCTTAAGAAGGCAATGCGGGATGGAGAAAAAAAAGGTCCTCACTTCCAAAATCTAAGTGAAGAGAAAAAAAAAAGGTCCTCATCTCCCAAAATCCAAATGAAGAGCAAAAAAAAGGTCCTCATCTCCCAAAATCCAAGTGAAGAGCAAATAAAAAAGATCATCACCTCCCAAATGTAAGTGAAGAGCAAAAAAAAAGGTCCTCATCTCCCAAAATCCAAGTGAAGAGCAAAAAAAAGGTCCTCATCTCCCAAAATCCACGTGAAGAGCAAAAAAGGTCCTCATCTCCCAAAATCCAAGTGAAGAGCAAAAAAAGGTCCTCATCTCCCAAAATCCAAGTGAAGAGCAAAAAAAAAGGATCCTCACCTCCCAAATGTAAGTGAAGAGCAAAAAAAAGGTCCTCATCTCCCAAAATCCAAGTGAAGAGCAAAAAAAAAGGTCCTCATCTCCCAAAATCCACGTGAAGAGCAAAAAAAAAGTTCTCACCTCCCAAATGTAAGTGAAGAGCAAAAACAAAAAAAAAGTCTTCACCTCCCAAATTTAAGTGAAGAGCAAAAAAAAAAGGTTCTCACCTTCCAAATTCAAAATGCGGGACATTGCGGGACAAAATGTTAAAATGCGGGACGAATGGTCACCCTAGGTAAAGAGCTAATATAGGTGCTAAAACATTATTACCTAATATATTAATAGATTGTTTTTCATATTTCATTTTACCTTTCAATAAATTATAATTTTCTCTCCTACATTTCAATAAATCATATTTTAAAATATTCCAATCAAATATGTCAATAAAATTTTTGCAAATTTAATAAAACAAAATTTATTATAACACATTTCAAAAATTATTCATATAAAAGTAATAACACAGTGCTGCCACCTATTATTCTCATCATTAACTGCTATTAACATAGTTTTATAGGCGGTTTCACATTACATTGATGATATTTCCGAGCATAAATTTCATATGTGCCTAATTGCACGTACTGAATTAAATACATGTAGGTGTATGGGTGTGAAATACTGGATTCTGGAAACTTTTTTGCATATATCCTAGAATTTGTGTACGCAGAAACGCATGAGGGTTTAATTAATGTTTTGATTATACAGCAATTAAGGTATTACTTATTAAGTCAATAAAAAGGTTTACTAAAACAACTAACACGAAACAGAATTGTATTGACGACATGTGTACTTTACTTTGGAGGTATTTTGAGAGAGTGGATCATAAAAAACAGGTAAATAAATTGTCAAGAATAGAAATCAACCCCTTAATACTATCTGTGATATCAGAATTGTTTGACAAAGAACAAAGAGATTGTGCTAGGAGTCTGTGATAATGCAGTACTTACGAGGGGCAATTCAATAGTAATAAAAAGTAAATGGCCTAGGCAAGAAAACACAACTTTTTCGGAAAAAATCAATTTGTTTCTCAACATAGTCTCCTTTTAGTACTATACACTTCGTCCAACGATTCTCCATTTTTTCCATGTCCTCCGAATAACATGTAACGAATCGTTTAGACTGCCGGAACAAACCACCCGTCGCGATAATTTCTTCGAAAGCCATTTTTTGGGATTTTTAAAGGGTACATAGTTTTGAGAATTAAAATAATAGAAAATTAGAAACCTTACGTTACAGCACGTATCTTTAGAAATATATTTTTAAATTGTTCATTGTTCAAGGAGACATTTGTTCAGAGTTATTGCTTAATAACTTTGAACACTAGCACCTTCTTGAACAATGCTTAAACCTTTTTTTCTAGAAACACGACTAGATTGCTTATATAAACTCCCATTTCTCTGAAGAGGAGATTAAACAGTATTCGGTCCGGTTAGCATTAACATCTAATTTGTTGAATTCTTAGAGGCACTGCGTCGGCATTCTGGTGGTCTATCCGATTCTATTTGTTTTAATCTTTGTCATTATTTTTATATTTTAATTTTTTAAACTAATTGTAAATAGTATTTTTTATAAATCAAATCATTAATTTTAAACAGTCTTACTTAACGTGTGTAAACCTTCACCTTTAAGAACTTAAGTGAACAGCTAAGATCCAGACTATTAACAAGATGCCTGATCAGTCGGTTGGTAAGTACACTAATACATATCATTTAATTCACATATCGTAATGATGAACCCTGGATAACATTCTCGCCTACTACCCAAAATCCTTTAGTCAGAAATCTCATTTCAGTTTGAGATCAGACTTCATATTATATCACAGGCTCGCTACCTAGTTGATAATAAATGGTACGTTGTAAACTCCCGTACCTCAAAACCTCAAAATATATCTCTGTTTCAGCGATGATCTCCTCATTCGACACAAATCTCCTCAACCACCGAGCCATTTCTTCAAGTTTGAAAATAAATAATAGTCGCAAGGGGGCAAATCTGGCGAATATAGTGGATTAGGAACCAATTCGTAACGCTTCAATAATATCTTTCTTCTTGCTTTTCGGCCTCGATTTAGAGTACATTATTTTCTCTTATTTACATTCTAAAATATATGTATGAACTAAATATCCCAATTAAATCTACTTCCTAATTAACAAAAATATAAATAACTAAATAACTTACACGAAATCTTATAACTATGAAAATAAACTATAAAAAACTATAAAAAATGGCTAAGCAGTATTTTATTTCCTCTGGAACATCTAGTCTTTCTTTGAACTTGCTCGAGTTCGGCTTCTTTTGATTCTAGTCATCCATTCTATGCCGCTTCCTGCCTCCTCCAAGATTTTTTCCAACCATGCTGGCTCTTTCCCTATTTCTGGACAGCATTTTAAGTGATTCAAGGTTTCTGGTTGTTCTGTACATGTCCGGCACTTGTTCTCTTCTTCATTCCTCCAAAATTGATTGGCCAATTCGTAACGCAATTTATAGAGTTTTGCCATTGCGACTGGGCACTTGTGGATCGGTGCTTTGTCCTGGTGGAACAGTACTTTTTTCTTCATCAAATGCGGCCGCTTTCGCTTCAAATTGGCGTCAAATCAGTCCAACATGTCTGCATAATATACGCCAGTAATCGTTTTGCTTTTTTCCAGGTAGCTGATGTGAATGATACCGTGCACATCACAAAAAACTATGGCCATGAGTTTGTTTGCCGACAGACCCATCTTGGCCTTCTTCGGCTTCGATTCGACAGGAGTAGTCCACTGTTTTGACTGTTTCTTGTTCTCTGGTGTATTGTGAAGGATCCATGTTTCGTCCACGGTTACGAAACGACACAAAAAGTCCTTCTTATCGCGGTTGAACATCGCCAAACATTCCTTCGAAATGGTCAGACGATCGCGTTTGTTGTCCAATATTTAATTGTTGATGTCGAAGGTGCAGAGTCCCCATAAACATCGTTCTTTTTTTATATATAATATTTCAAATCAAAATTTTAATTCAAAAGGTTAGTTTTGAGTAACCACAAGGGAAAAAACTTTGTGTACAAAGAAGTTCGTTAGATTTGTTAAGAGTTATTGAAAGACATTATTATTTATTTTATGATCAACTTAACTAAACATAATTGAGCTTATCCCGTGCGAAGATGGGTGCTCTGCTAGTTCTAGGTATATATTCCGAGCGTTATCCAGTCTAACATTTCAGATAAAATTACTACCAAAAAAATTCTCCTGATAAATTTTAGGTTAAATTGTCTGAACTGCTTATCTTAAACGCTTTTCCCCTTTTGTAATCTGCTCCAAATATACATCACAATGAATTAATGTTAAATGTTTTCAACTAAGTCGTTAAATTCAACATTTTGGGAGCGATTTGCATGCACTCTATTGCATAAACATAATTTAGAATTGATATATGCGGAACGCGGTCAACACCTATGCCATAATTTATAAATAGCTGTTCGTTCTATAATAAACCCGTCAAAATATAATTTGCGTCTATAAATAAAATAGATGTTTAATAAAGATATTGATAGCTAAAGGTAAACAGTCATATTGAACAATAAAGATTACAGTTTGGTTTAAAAATATCTTTCGCTCTCTTCACTCTCTTCTTCGCTTTCTCTCTTCTAGTACACTGTCAGTTTAATTGAACTTTTGGCTTATTTCACACAAATAATAATATAACAATAATAATTCGATGGGCACCTGCACAAAATATACATATGTTCATGAAACAAAGAACCTAAGAAACAATAATATTTGATTTAACAATTATGTAATGGAGGCTATATTTCAGGAGAAGGATGTTTACCACTCGAGCCGTAGGCGATGGTTGTAATCATCCGAATTAAATATAGTCATTATAAGACGGATGTAATATAGTCAAATACAATATTTTAACTACTCGTACGACTATATCGTGAGTTTATTTTATCATAGAACATAGAGCTTTCTTTTCTACAACAACCGTTGATTGACAGCAATGTAAAATTTACAATCGTTTACAATTTTCTTAAGAAGGAACATTTTTAATCATATAAATTTCAATATCATCAGGAAAAGGGGATACCCATAAAATTTCCTTAAAACTACATTTTTTTGATATGTTAATGTTAGTTATGTCACCTAACAAAACAAAAATCACATTTTAATTAATATTACAACCAAATTTTTTAACTAAAATATTGTAAATTTGAAATAAGCCGACCACGGCGCGAAGGTTGCCGAGTAAATACGTAGAGTATGACGTCAAACCTCAGCAGCCCAAACTACAACATAATCTTTACGTGTGTATATTGTATTGTTCGAGAGTTTTGTATTTGTTTTTAAACAATTTTTCACGCATTTATTATTAAAATGGCAGATAAAGATTTTGTTAGGGCTCAGAGTGATAATTTACCCAACATTAATGCATTTATGCTCATAGAATATATGAAAAATAATGAATTCTACAGTGCTGAAGAAATACGTGTCAAAACAGACTTGTAAGTAATCCATTTATATATTCTACAACTTTATGTAAACAAACGCTGCAACTCTGTAAAATGTAAATATTTATGTAATTTAGATGTCAAAATTTTACTACATTGTTTACATGAAGTTACAAAACGTTAGAGGCATAATAAAAACTGCAGTATAGGTTATATATTTTAATATAAAATTTAATGCGGTAAACATGTATAAATTGTTTTTATAGAATTAAACTTTATTTTAATTAAAATCACTCTAACTTTACACAATCTATAAAAGTTATACAAGCAAATAAGTTCACGACAGACTGTGTAGGCTGTACGCTGTACACTGGGTAGGCTGTACGCAGTACACTTAAGTGGGGTATGACGTCACATGTCGTTTTCGCGCGATACATACATTTATGATTTTTTTAAGCCTTCAAATAAAAAAAAAGGTTTTACATTCATGGTGAAGTTATTTCTCAAAACTGCCCGTGTAAAAAAATATCTTTTTGTTGGTCCGTGGTAACAGTTAGGTTGAGAAACACTGGTCTAAACCACCATGTTGAAATTCAACAGATACATTAAGATTGTCGTGTATGTCTTCCTATTCATGCAGAAAATAACTTTCCTTTATATTCCACCACCAGCATTACATTAAAGTACTGCGGCTTGCATAACTTTCCAATTTCATTGAAAGGATGTTTAGCGAAACTGGCAACAACAGAAGCTACGCTATGTATCAGAGAACAAAAGATGTTTTAGTGCGTGGTAGAAAACAAAAGAATGTACTATTTGGTTGAGGGATTTTAATTACAAAAATATATTCTGAAAACGAGTACACAATTTAAATAAATGAGTACAAAATGAACATATGACGTTCTAGAGTTCCTAGATAATAATTAAAAGGATTTCAGAAATTTCTAATATATTTATAAATTTTCCAAATTCTTCTTAAATCTTGGATGGAGAACGTGGCAAAGTTATATAAATTTTAAAAGCAAATAAATCAAGTTTTTTGAAAAATCGGGAAAGGCAGTGTCTTGGACAAATCCGCTACGTAGAATTCATCAGTGCCGTTTTGTGACAGTATCGTTTGTGCGTAGTAATGAAACAATTGTTACCAGTGAATTTATTTCGATAAATTTCTTTCGCTTTTACATAGACATCGCCAGTTCCACGGTGGAAGTTCAAGTGCCAATGTTGACACCGCTCGTCGTGGATTTAGAAAGCTCTCTCCAGTGCCGTACTCGCTCCATGTCGCTCTATGGCTACTCATTTTGCCCGGCATATTGTTTGATTTCTTCTGTACCCGGATCTTATATCGTTTAACATAATTTATTTGCAAATGCGACATTTTTGTCACTCTTTTCACTGTTATTTCATTTTTTATTTTATTTTACATTGACCTATTTCTGCAACGAGGCTAATTGGGGCGATCTCCTACTCCTGGATGAGGGGTGAATGATTGTGAGAATGGGAGTAATGTTAACATATTATTCTCGCCCGAATAATATCACCAATGGGGAATTGAACCAGCAATCTCGCAAATCAGACTGTTCTAACCAGTCAAAACTGCGTGATTTAACGAGCTCCTCCATATAGTTGGCTTATGCACTGTGTTACAGATATTATTTTGCTGTTCTAGCATTCTTGTATTGTTGAACTCTTTATTACGAATCATTTTAATGGTCAAACACGCGTATTCTCCGATTGCTGAGTTATGAGTGCCGAAGTATTGCGGAACAGCGTAATTTGTTTCTAGCGTGTTTAAACATGCTGACGATGTCTTAAACTCAAGGTCGACATAAGTCACAGTAAGTATCACATGTATATCTATGGTCTATCACGTTATACTGTAGCCTGTGCCTCTGAGTATTGTACACGTAGCAGTAAGCGTTTTTTCTAGAAACGACTCTCCATACCAGCTTTGGATAAAGTCATATTTAATGCCAAAAAGGTTACAGTTTTTTTATATCCGGTGAAAGCTCCGGAAAAAAACGTGTCGATTTCACGTTTCAATTTGCCCTGCTTTAGATTATGGGCCCACATTCAATGACATGAAAAATATGGCTTAGAAGCGTGTCTTTTAGTACTTGAATGGGGGATTCAAGCTCATGAGTCCCCACATGTGTGTACGCTTTTATTGTTGTCCCTAAATTTATAGGCATATATTTGAACTGATTAGTACAATTGTTCAACGTAATAATTCCTGTGGTCCGTAAAAATCTTCATTTGCTCTAATAGACACTAAGAGCAATGGTGTGCGCAAAAAGTTTCAACTAAAGATCTGTTATAATATTGTTCCTCGTATTTATCCTACAATACTTTTTGTTAACAGTTTGCAAATGTTTTCTAACATCTTCCGGAAATTTACAATTTTCAATCGTTTGCCCATTATGCTAATAATCGACGCTAGAAAATATGATATTCAAATTTTCCATTACCAGCAGCTTAGCAGAAGGTTAAAATATGGATTTTCACAGAATCTTAGATGCGGAATTCCATCTACAATCACATTATCATTTTAAAAATTTAAGAGCTCAATAATTTAAAGATTCCAAGAAAATAATTATTAAGAAATTTTATACATTTTTAAGATGAATTTCTATTATTCGTTCGTTGTAGGATGGACATAAAAGAAGCAGAGAGAAAGAGAAACGGAGGAACAGATATAGTAGAAGAATTAAGAAGGATGGGTAAGCACGTACAGTTGTGGCGAACTAATTAAGAACGGCAGGTAAAATTACAGACAATGTTCTCTAGTTTTAACTATAGTCAATAAATCGCCAAATATGTACTAATTTTTATATGCCTTATACTATACCCCAAAGTAAATATTGCATCATCCAAAAATCTTCGGTGGTAAAATTTGTTTAGTTCAGTTCAAGCGTAAATGTGCAAAATGTTTCAATTGGCGATATAATTAGGAACGACATTGCAAAACATTATTTTCTGAAGTCTGAGCTGTGTCAACAAATAAAACACTGGTAAGAATTATTAATACAAGGGTTATAGTAGTAAAATCAATTTCGTTTTTTGTGTTGTAGGTTAAGTTTTTTTTTATTATGGGTAGAAAAAAAAAATTGCGCACCAGGCATGAGGGATGCCATAGTAAAACTGCATTTAAATGAAAATATGTCTTATGGAGTAATAGCAAATAAATTAAAATGTTCTAAAACTATGGTTTATAACGCGGTGCAACATTTTAATAAACATCACACCACAGAAAATATAGCTAGACGTTGACGACCTCGAAAAACTTCAGAAGCGGTGGATCGACGAATAGTTCGATTAGCAAAAACTAATCCTTTTCTTAGCTCCAAAGAAATCCAAAAGGAGATATTTGCTGAAGAACCTAATGCACTATCAGCTCGTTCTATCAGAGAAAGATTGAATGAGAACCAACTATTTGGAAGAGCTGTAAGAAAGAAGCCACTACTTTCATCAAAAAACAGGAAGGGCAGGCTAGCTTTTGCCAAGGAACATAAAGATTGGACTATTTCCCAATGGAAGCATATCCTTTGGAGCGATGAAACGAAGGTTAATCGATTGGAGTCAGATGGAAAAAAATATGTACGGCGCCCTTTTAACCAATCAAAATATATGAATACATGCATATCACAAGATCGTTCTTAATAGTTCGCCACAACTGTACATACCCAGGAAACAACACACAGAATAGACAAATTGTGAAGTGTGAAAAGATATAAAGAGTACGAGTAATCGGAGTACCAAGGTACTTGAAGGGGAAAAGACAAAAATCAGGGGTAGAGTCAGGAGGATAGCTAGGTAATGATGTGGCAACGAAGAACAGAACAACAGATACTGGGCAAAGCCAGAGGACAAGTTCTGTAGAATGTGCAAGGAAGAAGAGGAAACGATAGAGCATTTAGCGAAGAGATTCAGAGAGATGGCAATCTGGGAGGAAGAGAAAAAGGAACTGATGAGTGAGAAAGGCAAGGGAGAAAGATGGGCGAGAGAACTGGTAGCAAGATGGAAGGAAATCGGAGAGGAAATCCGGAATGAGAATAGGAAGAAAGAGAGGGACACCGGAAGAAGAATAAAGAAATGGAATACAAATGTTGTAGTTGGAATACAAATGTTGTAGTATACAAATGTTGTAGTAAAATTTATTGTAATGTTATTTTATTTTATTTTATTTCTTTGTAGTAATACCCTAAACGTCGTAAGGACTAATGGAAAATTGTATTACAGTAATACCCCGCCAATCGACGTTAATTCGTTCTGAAAAAACGTCGAATAACTATTTCGTCGAGTGGCGAATCAAATTTCCCCATAAGAAATAAAGGAAATCATATGTACATACATATCACTACTGGTGCAAGACCTGTCTTTCAAGAAATCACTATGTAATGACCTGGCTTTTGCACAAATTATAGTTTCAGAAACACCATCACCAGCTAACTTCTTTGATTCAAATTAACAATAATTTTTCAATTTCGTCAATAATAGGTGGAAGAAGTATGGTTATTGAAAAAACTCCCTTCGCTACATCGGCACTTTTAATGCTATACAAAAGTACTGATCGTCGATCTAGGAATGCCATACCTTGTAGACAACTCAGTCACACGAATACCACTTTCATATTTGGCTATTATTTCTTTTTTCTGTTCCATAGTGATTCTTACTGTTTTCCTTTTAGCTATGCTTGCATCTCTAGCCTTCTTTGGACCCATAATTATAAATATAAATCACTTATTTTAGCAAAACACAAAAAGTTCATAGCAGCACTAATTCTGAGTTGATTTCATCAAGATGTTTAGGCGCGAACTGCTGGCTATGCGTTCATTTCGCTTTGTTTACCAAAATATATCTCACGTGATCGGTACTCGATCAAGCGTTGGATAGCGATGCTTCCGTCGACTCTCACTCTCGACAGTTACGTCGAATGGAGAAAACGTCGAGCTACAAGGCAGTCGAGTGACGGGGTATTACTGTATTATATCTGTCAGTGTGACTTGTAATATTCTGTTCTCATAAAGCTTTGGATTTTGTGTTTGCAACCGTATTACAAATGTAGTGTACAGTTCTGTATTTTCCATAAGGGCGCATGGGGCACTAGTCCAGGGCTCCCGGCTTGATGCGGGCCTCAAAATACCGAGGTCGTTGCTTACACGAAAAAAAGAGGAGCTCAATTTTTTGTGCAATTTTACTACAATTTTACTACTATTATTAAAAAACCTTGCAAATGAATCGGCGGACTTGAGTATCTCAGCCTTACATACTCTAATAAAAGGAGATAAATTAGAATAAATTTTGCCGAATGTGGAATTTGTTACAAGGATATTCCTTTGGTTAATAGTCACCAATTGTAGTGGAGAGCGCTCATTTTCATGGCTAAATAGAATAAAAAATTGAATTACGAACGACTATGTTACAAGAACGACTTAATAATTCGTGAGTCATGTGCAGAGAAAGTGATATCCTTCAAAAATTAGACTTTGAGGACATAATAGAAGATTTTGCACAACAAAAATCCCGGAAGAAACCATCATCATTAACGTAAGTCCAATTCTTAAAATAGTAATCACTTCACTTATATTTGATTTGTATAAAGCTAACCATAATAACCAATAAAGTCACTAAATAAAAGTACATACCGTATTTTTCGAACCATAAGACGCACTTTTTTGCACAGAAAAATCGAATCACAATTGGGGTGCGTCTTATGGTCCGAAGATACAGGTGCGTTGTTTCAAAAGTGTGCGATATTAGTGTGGAATCAATTCGGAGCGCATAAAACAGAATCAACCAAGAAAATATAATAGAAATGAATACAGAATTAGTATAAGCAACGCATTGGATAGTATCGAAGACGACTTGGTTTTTGAAGAGATTGACTACAATAGTTCAGACGAAAATAATACGAACAATGACATAAATGAGACGAGTGATAGTACAAAGAGTGAAGATGAACAGAATGTTGCTGGTACAAATTATTGTAATAATAAATATTTTTTTTTTAAATTGTCTCATAAATTTGGGCTGCGTCTTATCGTCCGAAAAATACGGTACTTATGTTTTCATTCAAACTCCTTTTTTGACTTTCTAAACGGGCCTCAATCTCTGTTGCCCTAGGGCCCCTGCATGGCCTAAGACGGGCTTGGTAGTATATGAAACTTAAATTTTTACTTGATATTGTAAAAATATTAATCAATTGCAAGTGTAAACTTAGTTGAAAGTAACGTCATCGTTTTAGTAACTTGTATAGATGCCGTAAGTCCTCTGATTTCGTGGAAAACCTACAAGTCCTTTACAGGATAATTAATTATTCTACTATCTCTCATCTTCTCTTCAAAATTATAATACATTGTATCACCATTCCGTCAATAAAATTTATAAAACCAGTTAAAATTATAATGTAGCTTTTATATGTAAAATTTCACAACTTCCATAACTATAATAAATTATGATAGCATCTAATGTTTCCTTTTATTTTCTTCCTTATAGGTGAAAGGTCAACAAAAATTAACCAAATGCGAACAAACACCAATAAACTCGCTCAACCCTTAATGCAAACATAATAGTGTTAAACAAACACCATAAAACAAAATGACTTATCTTGATTTCGTCTTAATTTACAGTTTATCATTATTCTGACCCAGTTTTATAAAATGACAGCTAATCGATTAAGAATTAAAAATTAAATAATCGGATAAATGTGATATTATCAAAATAAATATATTTTTTTTAAACGAAGTTATTTTAAGAGTAAATTTATATTGAAAACTTGTTTTCATAAATTATAACCAATTTACTGAATAGGCACGCTCCCAGGAATTTTTTTTGGGGGAGGGGTGGTGCTTAGTAAACAAAACTCACTTCCAAAATACAAGTGATGATCTAAAAAAAGGTCATCGCTGCCAAAATACAAGTGATGATCTAAAAAAAAAGGTCATCACTTCCATTTTGATAAGAACAATGTAATTTTTGAGTTCTTGGAGGGGGGGGGGGGGCTCAAACTTATTTTCTGAATTTTCATCTGCCCCGTCATCAAGTGATTTTCTTGTGTCCCCCTGCTCCCAGTTTATTATTTGAATTTTCTCTCTCCCGCTTCCAAACGATTTTTACAATTTTTGCACATCGCGAAGTATTTGTCACTAAAATAATTGTGTTATAAATAATTCTTTGCATAAAGATTTTTAGAGCTTACTATTTTTTTTATGTTTGTCTGTAGTAGAATATGTAGTAAAATGTTCTATTTTATAAAGATTGATATAATTTTAATTATTATTATTTTAGAGGTTAGAATACGTTAATGCTAGTACAAGTTATTTCTCAACATTGCAATTTAACTGGAGTAAAATATCGTCAACTTTCAGCGTTAATGTGCACGGTATTGGCTATTCCAGACGTTTAAGATGGAACTAGTTGAAATTTTAATTTTTTTAAATTGTTATGAGCTTCTGTTTTAAGGTTTGAACTGGGTTTTAACTGAACAAAATGATCAAAAACTTCACTTAAACGATAAAAGCTAGAATTCAAAATCTAGTTCCGATTAAACTAAAGAAACTATAACTTTGATTCATAATCGCAATTCGATAAAAATCGGTGTGACTTAACGCCATCTTTAGGTATCCCACAGTTTAATTAGTTTTCATATAACTTGTGTACCATCACAAATTACTCGCGTGCAATCAGTGGTCCACTTCTAAACTTATTAAGGTCTCGCAGTATTACAACTATGTTGAAAAAATATGAAGAACAATATAAACTTTGCAAAAATTCAAATGCAAATTGCATAATAAAAAAGAAAAACACTTCAACAAATGTCCAATTTAACCTTGTGTGCGTAATTTTGATTAAACACATTTTAATAAAAACGCCAAGTCATAACTCAGTGAAATAATTTGCTAATTGGTCTGTTAATATTTAGTCCGATTCACTACTCACTGTAATTAATTTTTTACTTCATTATAATTCAACAGGGTTGAATTAGCCCATTGGAAATAGAATGGAGCATTAAAGAAAATTTTGGGTGAATTTTTGAATATTTGATGGGGAGATAAGTGAATTAACGGGGTGTAAATAGTTCAAAATATTTGGGTTGAGGTGAAAATTACCATTTAATTGAGACAATTATTCAAAAATAGAAATGTATGGCACTTAAATATGGCAATTAATAAAAAAAATTTATTAGAATTATGTTTTGTTGAAATTTAAACTATTTCAACCTTATTAATTTTTTTTTTTTTTTTTTGGAAAAAATTACTAAGATTACATTCTACAAAAAAAAGTAATTAATCAATTTGCCAATAATTGTAGACGCTTTCAATGTCTATTTAAAAAGTGTTCCATATGATGATAATGATAATGCGGATAATGTCATTTGGGCTTAAGAGTTTTAATCAAGAAAATCGTACAAAATCTTACCGTATTGTTTCCATTTCCTGGAAGGAGAGATGTATCATTTATCTGAAGAATTATGGAGTAAGTCGATTCTGGAAAATCTATATCCAACTGCGGCCAAAGTTCTGGAAAAATTTTAAAGTTTTAGCTGTAGTTGACGTAAACAATATATATATATATATATATATAGTTGAATGTAGTTCTTGACGAAAATCGTATAAGGAGAAATAAAAATTCTTATTTACTCGTCAAAATTTATTAATTAAATTAATTAAAATATACTAAGAGACGTTTCGACTGTGAAATCCAGTCATCTTCAGTCTAAAGTAAATTGAACTATAAAATAAAAAACTTCAACATTGCCAAAACTAGACCACTGGAAATACGTGGTGGTGCGACATGTTGTATCGGAAGATGACTGGATTTCACAGTCGAAACGTCTCTTAGTATATTTTAATTAATTTAATTAATAAATTTTGACGAGTAAATAAGAATTTTTATTTTCCTTATATATATATAATTAATTTGCGCTTTGCAATTGAAATATTTTAGAAAATGTAAAATAGGGTTAGGAGGTTTGCGAGGCTAAGGTGCGGGAATGAAGAGAGAGGAAATAGATATTGGAGGAAACAGGAGGATAAGATGTGCACGATGTGCGGGGAGGAGGAAGAAGATATAGAGCACCTCGCGAAGAGGTGTAGAGAGATGACAGTGTGGTCGGGGAGCACATTAGACCTGTTGCACGAAGATGGAAGGGGAGAGAGGTGGGCGAGGGAATTAGAGGCAAAAAGGATTGAGATTGGGGAAAGATAACAGGAAGGGGTGAAGGAAGGAAGGAAGAGGCCCGGTGGGAAGCAGAAGGGGAGAAATGGAAGGAAGGAAGGGGGCTGAGGTTACCTGGAAATTGGGAGAAAGGAAGGGAGATAGGAGGAGGGGTGAAGAAATGGTTGGAAGGGAAGAGAATGGAATAAAATAAATTGTAATTGTAATGTAAAGTAATGAAATGTAATGTATATTTAATAGGACGTTGTAGTAAATACCCAAACACCGAAAGGTCGAGGGGAAACAAAGGATTATATATATATATATATATATATATCGTTGGATCTTTCCCGCTATATTCTAGGTGAAAATAAGAAGAACTTTCTAATTTTAATCCAAGTAGATTTATTTATTAATACTATTTTAGTCAATATACAGTTCTGTGATAACAATTTTAAAGTGTAATTTTTTCAATGTGATAATAATTGTAATGTTCTATTTTAACTCTAATTTATTTATTCTTTTAATGTGTTACAACAGAGGCAACTCTTAAATTTTACTTGTAAGTCTGCACTTAAATTTATGTTTTATATTTATAATTTTTAATTAAACCATTTTCAGCCCTTGAAAAAGATTTGAAAAGTCAAATCGAAATATCGGGTACATGTAAATATTGAGTTTACTTTTTCCTCCACCGCTATTCCCAATAACTTTATTAAATATATATATATATATAGAAAATGAAGAAAATCAGTGTTTTCAACGAATAAAATATAAAATATTAAGTAAATCATTCAAATATGTTCTCCAATTTAACAATTAGATTTTGTATAGCTTTTTATTGTTAGCTAGAAGTTTTTCAAGAAAAATCTGAAATTATGACAGTTTGAAATTAGTTTGAAACTGTTCACACCTATCACTCGAACATCAGACTAGAGTCAGTGAATTTCAACTTTTCGGACATGTGGCACGTTTTTCAAAGAGTTCATTGCTTAAACATAGCTAAAATTATACTTACTGCATCTTATTGCTGTCTGTGGTTCCCCTTCTCTATCATCTTCAAAAACAGTACAGTTCATCTTGAAGATATCCAAAATATCGTCCAAAATATTGAATGTGTAGTTGTTGACCGCCATCGAATCCCTGTCGATGAATATAAGGCGTAATAAGCTTGAATGACTCATCTGCTCCTGTAACAAAAATAAAATGATAAATATATGATTCAAACTTTCTGGAATACATGATTTAGTAGAACAAATTTTGAACTCTTAAAAGATTGCTACGATAAAGTGAGCAAGAGGAAGTGGCAGACAGTCCATTCTTCGGATGTCTTCCAGGTTGGTAAGTCAACTGATTCAATATATTTTAAGTATATGCTCTCTTCTCAGGGAACTGAGAAATTTGTTTTTAGAATTTTATTCACCAATTAAAATTATTTATTTATCCTTTGTGTAATACCCTATCTTCATGGAATTGCACAAATTAATCTTAAAGGGAACTTTTTCTAATTTACTGGAAAACTTTCGCCATAAATTGAAGTTAGGATTAGCTAGGATAAAGCTTAATTAAAGCAGGATTATATCCGGTAACTAAACTATTTATTTCATTTGGAATTTGTATCTTCCTGGGAATTGTAAATATTTCAGTATTGTTTGCTTTTTGTTTGCGCTTTATAAAAATATATAATCACCCTTAAAAAAACAATGTTTGGTCGTTATATTTCTATTTTTAGTGAGTTGACTATTGGTAATCACATAAATCCTCCATCTTAATCTATTTTGCCAGGTCTTTAAATGTATTTATATACCAATACTTATTAGATCCTCGTACAAGAGCAACTAGCATTTAAAACTCATATTGGCAGCCATCAAAAATACGGTTTTATTCAGTACACGCAGTGGTTGAACCAGAATGTTTTCATGGTGGGGAGGGGGGTTGAAAACATGTAAAGTAATCAGGCGCTTACCCAGGAATTTTAGCGGGGAGGCTAAAAAAATTATTAAAAAGATTGTTTTAAAACTACATGTAACTGCCCCACTTTTTAAATACAAGTGCTGACCAAAAAAGGTTCTCGGTTCGAAAATACAAGTGATGGTCTAAAAAGGTCCTCACTTGTTTTTAAATTTTAACAAAAACACATAACAACCGCATGTTTTTGGTGGGAGCTCACCACTTATATTTTGACAAAAACACGTAAAAACAACGTGTTTTTAGAGATTTGTGGGGGGGGGTCAAGGATGTAAAAGTCTTCATTTCCAAAATAATAGTAATGACGTATTAAAAATCCTCATTTCTGAAATAAATATGATGACCTACAAAACAGGTCTCTACTACATGATTACATTTCTACAACTATTGGAATCGATCATGACGTACTACAGGGCAGGGTTAAGGGACCCTTTTTGTTCCTAATCTATATTAATGCCATTGTGAAATTTTTAAGAATGTGTAAAATTATCCTTTTTGCTGACGATGCATTAATATATATTATTGGAGACGGTCCAGATAATCCCGTCAGACCCCCCCCTCACTGCGTGCACGCCTGTATGCAGGTACCATCAAGGATTGTTTCAAGTACCTCTAATGGTACGCGTACCACAGGTTGAGAAATGCTGCTCTATGGCATTCTACTCCGTTTCATTCGCATCACATGCCCTAACCACTGTGATGGTTGGTTTAAACACGGAACAAGAATAAGGAATAGGAAATAAGAATAGTACACAAGAATAAAAAATATTAAACCGTTTATATAGGACATAACATTTCGTCGCTGCGCCTGCGTACTTGCGTTGGCCTGTGTTTAACATTTGTCACTTGAAAGGTTCTGATTCATAAAACCTTTTAAAAAATTTCGTTTATTACCGTTAAAAACATTTTATTGTTGTTTACAACCCTCTGATCACAACTGAAAAACATCTGTTGACCAAACTTTCGTGTCTTATTCTTGAAATAAGAATAAAAATGTTGAATGTTACCAACTATTCTTATGTTTAAGTTAAATTTCATTCCTACATAAACCGATATACGGCGCAGCCATGTTTTAATATCTTGTGCACTATTCTTATTTCCTATTCCTGATTCTTTTTCCGTATATAAACCAAGCATGATTGTGCACCTCCTTGTGTGGTTATTGAATTTGAGTACAGTTCTCAAATATTTTCATTCTAGTAATATTTCGAATTTTTCCATCTCAATTTACCATGAATTTGAATGAAACCAAAGATTCTGGGTAATATTCTGCTGCTATATTACATAGCTTATCAATCCAAATTGGATATTAAATCTGCAAAATATGAAACGTTGAAAACTTTTTCCTAACTAATCAATATTTCCCTGAAATATATCAGTAGCATATTTTGTATTTCACACATTTTTTAATAAAAAACTCATCTGCCGAACTCATCTGTGTCAAATTTTATGTAAATCCATTTACAAAATATAAGAGATTTTATCAATTAAAATAAATGTAAAGTAATTTTGAACGCAGTTAAAGTGATTTACAGTGTTGCTCCTATTTTAATACCGTTTATTGGTTTAATTTAATGTTCAAATAATGAATATTTATTGTATCTATAGTCGTAAAGTTGTTTTAATGAGACTAGTACATGATTTTTCAATTATTCACATATACGAAAAACTATTACTTCACGTTGTTGGTTATAAATTGATTATTTTACATCTCCCTAATTCTTACTCGGCGAGGGACCAATCATAATTATATACACTCATCAAAATGATCCAGGGATATTCAATGAAATTTCCTATAAAAACCACACCAATAGCATGTAAACGGGACAGCCACGCAAACATTCACAAGATTGTCCCTCACTAGAATCGAACTCAAATCGCGCAGGTGTGCAAACTTTCTAAATACCTGCGGCATTTTTACTCGACTCTAGCGAAAGACGGTAGACACACATGTCGCCTTGCTATTAACAAAATCTTAATAATGTACCAAAGAAACATTTCTTTCCTAACTTCATCAAATACTTCAAATATCCCTAGACCGTTTTGATGGGTGTATTATCACAAGAGTACATAATCTACAGAGATTTAACCCGATGTATTCAGAGCCGTAGCAATGTTTTTGGTGCCCTTGGCAAATATTTAAAATATTGCTCTCCGGAAATACTTAAAGTAGACACTTGTAAATGAATTTAACCTAAAATAGCGCCCTTTCTATCTTTTTTCATTTTATTTAAAGAGGACATCATTTTTATTTATTTTTTAATAGACAGGTGAAAATACAAGTGAAGATCTAAAAAAAAGGTCCTCACTTCTAAAATACAAGCGATGACAAACAATTAAAATGCGTTGTGTTAATATGTAATTTATTTAGGGATATTTTTGGTAAACTTTATACCCCAAGGAGAAAGAGTTCTAAATTTTCCACTTTATTAAATTTTATAATTAGGGTAATATCCAAAATTATCAAAGGAATTTAGAGTGATCTATCACCTTGGGACAATTTTTAATTATTAAATTATTTGCCTTATTCGTTTAATTCAAAATTATTAGTCGAATGTCAAAATAATTCCCAACTGGAAGATTATTTAAAATTTGTCTTATAATATAACCCATATAACAAAATGAATAAACGGTAATTCGAATAACAATTGTATAAAGAATATTTGTTCAATTTTTGGATCTAAAACAGTATATACAGTGAATTTATTTTATCCTGCAATATAGGTAGTATCGTTACTATGGTAATTGAAATCTGACAGCATTGTAAAATTGCGTTTCTTTTAATTTGCAACATAGGTGATTTAAAATTGCTGTCAAAATAATTAGTCGTTACTAGGGAAACCAGGCATAATAATAATTTCAATGTTGCAGGATTTCAGGATAAAAGAAAGCAGAAAACGGTCTCAGAATCACGACCCTCTCGGATCTGAAATTGTGTATACTATTAGGTTAATATTAGAAAATATTAACCTACATTTTGTACTGTTTACATTGTTTTTCTTCCTTCATAAAAAATGTAGACGCATTTGAAATTACAAAAAATAACGTGGGTGAAATTATATTACTATACACCCACGGAAATTCTAGTAGAACTTCTCTCTTCTACTTTATTAAATCTCTAACCTTCATTAGCGGTGTAATTCTTTCTTATGTTTAATTCGTTAACATTTACGCATAATATGTAATAAATGAATGGTATGTAATAGTGTCGATACTTTTTAATTATACACCATACTTTGTAACAATTTTAAGTTTGAGACAGTAAAACAAACATAGTTTTTTTATTTAAATTTTTTGTATAAAAGTTTTTTATTTTTACTTGCATAACCTAAAATACTGTATCTTTACTTCTATCTGTATTTAGATTTACACTTATTATTGTGTCATAATAATAGCAATCTGAACTAAATAAACATAAATTTAAATATTGTGAAATTATTTATATTTCAGTAATTGACACATTCTTGGCAAGATGCAGAACTTATTGTGTCATAATGTAGCCAATTTCACAGCTTTGAGTACTGTGCCAATGTTTTCTCTCGTTAGACGCAAAGAGAGTTTACATATAGATATAGGCAGTGTTTGGAACAAAATAGTTGCATGCCCGAAAAGTGAAAGCGCTACGGTATATCGCAGAGCTGTTTATAAATAATCGCGTGAAATAAAATTATAAATAATCGCCCAGAGTATAAAAAACAAACAAGCTATTAGGTATACTTTTCGTATCATAGTGTAATTAATTTCACAGCTTCGGGCAGTATCCCACTGCGTCCTTATGAAGAATACAGAACTATGGTCACCGTTAGGGTGTGACACAAGGGGTATTTACATATAGATATATGTAGGCCAGTGGCGCAGCCAGGATTTTGTCTTGGGGAGGGCCAAATCAAATTTCGATGGCACGCGGGTCGCATACGGCCCTCAACCTCATTTTTTGTGGCCCCTGAAGCGGTAATCAAAATCACTTGAGCTTATTTAGGGGAAAAATATATTTAAAAATGTAAAATATACTCTCTTCCCCTTTTCTGTTTATAAAAAAATGTCAAGAAACCCTTCGGGATATTTAAAGTTCCGTCACTGCTTATCATTTTGTATGTAAAATAGACTGCGACCCAATTGAGTTCGACATCCCTGCTGTTGGATATTGATGTTTGTATCAAATAATAATTCCATTATTTGTTGATAAAAAAATTTAATTGTTAATCCATGTATCAAAAACTTTCACTTGATTTTTTCTTCGATAAGTACATATTTATATTTTTCCCGGGATATATTTTTGAAGTCCCAATATTTCTCTTACTTATGCTCAGTTCTCTAAATCAGCCGCTTGGCCACAATTTGTACCAAACGAACAGACTCATGTGACGGAATAAGGATTATTGCCCCCCCCCCTTGGCTGCGCTACTGGTTGTGGTTAACAAATGTTATCTTCAACTCTCCGAGCAGCGCCAAGTAATATGCTGGTTCTGGGAGGGGACCAGCCCCCCAATGTTGCCCAAGGTCCGAAAAAAGCTAGTTACGGCCCTGAGCTGAATAATCGCGCGAAATCAAATTAAGTGCAGCGTATAAAGATTAACAAGCTGTATTTAAAGATTTAAATTAAAAATTAATTAAGAGTCTTATGGCGGGCTGCTAACGTAATAATTTTCTCTAACTCAAGTTAAAATCATTTGTTTTTGTATGCTATAACATACAAAACCAAATGATTTTAACTTGAGTTAGGGATAATTCTTATTTTAGCAACCGACCATTAGTATCTTTAAATAAAATTTTAAAATGTTTTAAATTTAAAAATATAAAATGAATATTTTTTCTTTGAGGCGTATTGCCTATTTGCCTTTGATCCGCCCTTGATTTACAGGCAAAAAATTAATGATAACCTAAAAAGAAACAAAAACTGTTCTTCTTCTAGTAACTTTTATATTCTACTTTATCAACTGCCACAAACACATCGCACAATTACTCACAGACCGGAAACTATGCGATAGAGAAACAAAATAAAATACTAACATAAAGAATTCAGATAAGAATTACTGTCTGAAATTCAGGATATAAAATTTATAAAAATTGAAATGTATTATACAATATAACAGTGAACTTACGCCTATCAATTTCTTTTTATATGCTTTCTCTTTTAGATAGAAATCTTCAAGGCTATTTTCGCTTTGGAGCCTCGAATTACATAATCAAATCTCTAGAATTAACAGCCGTCCCCAAAAATATTTTTGAGAAATTCATACTAACTTTTACTTTTTCAAGATCAATGAAGCATGAATTTTATATTAGAAGAAAAAGACTAAAAAGAACTTCTAGGATCTTTCAAATCTCCAATCTCTATCAAACTTAGACAAAAAAAGATACTAATTAGCGTATTCAAGTTTTCCTATTCAATTATTCCGTGCGTTTCTCCGTCTGTCCGTTAAGTCTGGGATTACAATTGCATAGATGTGTACATCAAAAGGGAGGTACTATTGTCCAGTCATGAATATTGTATTGAGATTCAACATAAGTCAGACTGACATTTTAAGTGAACTTTGGCGTAAACTAACATGATGAGCAACAAAGGCACATGTATCATTATTTGTGTCAAGTGTTTATTGTTTGCTAAAAGCACAGGAAATTCCCTGAACAGAAATACAATATTTTAAAAAGTAAATATGAAACTTATTTCAATTACAGTGGAATTATTTGACAACATTGCTGATTAAAAATTTCTAACGTAATTAAAAACTAATCTTCAATTAATTTTGCATGGGTGTGTTTTAATTTGAATAAGTTAAACTCTTTAAAATTGTGAAAATGAATGTAAACATTTATTTGTAGCTCGCAATACATTCTTAAGATGCGAGAGATTGAAAATATGTAACTGATGTATCCTAATTCGCAGATCTGACAGAATGATGCTAACACTTAATAAGAACGTTACTCTCATCAGATTCTCGTACCTACATGGATCCCTACAAATCAAGTCGAAAATGCACTTGTTTGTTTTGAAAAGAAGACTCATAGGCACATATATGGAGTGTTGGAAAAGGAGATAGATGGCGCTGCTGATATATTTTTGAGTTTATCCTAGTTTTAAAGATCCGGATATAGTTTTTTTTATTTTTTTATTTTACATCGGTCTATTTCTGCAACGAGGCTAATTGCCGATGCCAGGGGGCGAGCTCCTACACCTGGATGAGGGGTGAATGATTGTGAAAATGAGAGTAATGTAAACATATTATTCTCGCCCGAATAATATCACCAACGAAGGAGGCTCGAACCACTGACCGTCCAGACCAGACTGTTTCTAACAGTTTAAAACCGCACGACTTAATGCGCTCGGCCACTCCGTTGGATTTCCGGATATAGTTCGAGAGATATTAATTAAATAAGTAAGGTGTCAAAAAAAGTTCAAAAGGACACCTAGAGCGAATGCACGAAAGCGATTCAACGAAAAAGAAATGTTGGAAGGCCAACGTCGAGACAAATGGATCAGTTGAAGACAGTTTAAAATTGAAAGAATGTTGCTAAGAATAGGACGGAGTAAAAAAAAAAATATATTGAAAAAACCAATACTAAAGAAAGAGCTGTCGTGCCAGAATTGTTTATCAAAGGCGTATATATATTTGTTATTGATACAGCTCTCAAGAAAATAAATTATTTTAAGTACATTGGAAGCATTATTTGCTGTGAAAGTAGTCTTGTTTCAGAAATAAATAATCAACTAACAGCTGCTGCTAAGTTATTTGGAAGCATTAAAAGAAGAATATAGCTAAACTACAACCTCAAACTTGATACGAAACTTGTTATTTATAAAGCTGTAGTACTTCTTTTTTTACAGGGTAAGAAAGAAATCTTCTGAAAAGACCAGGCAGCGCCGCGTTGTCTGCTACTGTCAGATTTCTATCAACTAAAAACCCCCTCCCTGTGTCTTTCTGAGGAGACCCTGTAAACGTTAGATAAACATATCTAACTTCATCTAGGTGTTATCTGGGTACTTTATCTAATGCAATTCGCCCTTCACGCTACGCAGTCTTCTTTTTCTTTAATACCTTTTTGCTGTAGGTCTTAACTGCCAACCATCTATCTTCTTCTGCCAGCATCTCACCGACTAGAGTCTCTGGTGTGACGCTTCATAGTACTTTGATCATCTCACTCCTATTGTTCGTCCATTCCCAGCACCAAAAAAGAATGTGTTCAGCGTTGTCCTCTTTTGTTCCACAAAAAACACATGTACTATTAGCCTTCTTAATCCTTTTGAGGTAGGACTGGAAACATTTATTTCCAGTGAGCAACTGTGTAAAGTAGTTGGTCTCACCATGTTTCCGCCCCACCGATAGTTCGATTTGGTATGATATGGTCTATCCACACGCCTTTGGTGCTTGCACGCCATCCTACTGCCATTATAGTCTCACGCGTGCCTCTCTTTCAGTGCGGGTGTCAGTGTTGCCACCTGCCTGAAAGGTAAATTTCCTTTTTCTCAAGAAAATTCACTTGTCTAAAGTGACCAGTTGTTTTACAATGGAATGTGGGACAGGTGCTAAAAAAAGCTTCTCACCTCTCAAAATTTAAGTGATGAGCAAAAATAAAGGTCTTCACTTCCCAAAATCCAAGTGACGAACAAAAAAAAAAGGTCCTCATCTCCTCCAATACAAGTCAACTGCACAAAAGTAAAAATGCGGGACATCTGTCAGATGTAAAAAATTCCGTTTTTCGGAGAATTTTCCCTTTTTCCCTCTAGACATCAAAAATTCCCTGAAAAAGGGAAATTCCCTGTCAGGTGGCAACACTGCCGGGTGTTCACAAGACCCGTCTCCTCTGTGGGGGTTCTGCTCCTGGCAACCACATCGATAGGGGAAAGCTGTAGTACTACCAACCCAAATATGCGCGTCAGATATGTGAACACTATACCGACCACACTATCGCACTTTGAATAGATATCATCAACATGTCTAAGAAGAATTTAAAAAATAAAATGGCAGTATCAAGTCGCCATTATATCCTCAATAAGTCAAAAACCACTTGTATCGAGTGTTTGATAATGAAAAACCAACTCATGTAATTGTTCAAATACCAACAGATATAAAGAAGTAATATATATATTTGTGATTTCATACTTTTTTAGAAAAGTTTCTTTGTTTCTTAAACAAATTCTTAAGATTTCTTCGCTTTATGTTTTTACCATCTTTTCATTTTATATATTTCCCGTTCTCAAATCCTTTAAATTATTAATGTATTCTTCTCTGAAATCAGCATTTATCGCAATGTTAAGCACCGTTATTTTTAGTAAATTCACCACTTTTTACTTCTCATTATCTGCATTTCACGTTCTTCATTCGAGCATGGATCAGTGTCATTTGCAAGTGATTTATGTGTTTAAAGCCATGCTCGGATCTAGATCAGTTGTTCGGATTATAAGTTAGCAGGAGATCTCTTTGAATAATGGTTGGAACATGAAATATAGATTTTACTAACTTGGAGGTGCCAACTTTTGAAAACGAGAAATTTTAGGAACATATTACAAAACCATTATCATTAATATGATAAAGATTTAAATATTAAGTTTGAATATAATTTATGAGTTAGAGTAGTTATAAAACATAGCACTAAAATTAATCTTAAATTTGCAAATTTTTTTAAAATGATTAGCTTGTTCTTAATCCATTGAAGATCCTTTAGGAAGAGCCATTTCAATTTCTATGCCTTCTCTTGATAGAGGTTGGTAATCAAGCCAATTTTTATTTTGGAGATTACGGCTCCAAGTAAATTTCCAAATGAACATCTAAACGACTGGTATTTATTTTTTAATCAAAAAGTTCTTTGTCGTAGTACTGTTTGCACGCCAAAGATTTTCCTCTGCATGATAAATTGCAGTTCCTCATATTCTTCCAAGATATCCAAGATAATCCAGCTTTCTTTTCTGAATGATAACAATATTGTTACGTGGTTACAATTGAACGTAAGACGAATTCAGTTGAACTCAAATATTTATTCAACTACATAAATATTTGAGTTATACACTAATTATTAGATTCCTGACTGTTCCAAGTGAGTGCGCATCCAGGAATTTTTCGTGGAGGTACCTAGCTCAGAAGACAATATTATTTTATAAGGATAAAGATTGGAAAATTACTCGGCAACCAGTGTTGACCAAAAGCACCTTTTTTTATAAAATGTAAGTTTTGACAAAAAAAAAAAAAACTAAAAATAATGGTCCTCACATTTAAAATATTCGTGATGACCAAAAAAGAAACGATCCTTACTTCCAGAATACAAGTGATTATTAAAAACAAGAGCCATAAGTTCTAAAATTTAAATGTATTCCTTAAAAATATTAAAACCTCGTATTTTTAGCTCGGGGGGGGGGGTCAACTCGTAAGCCCTCCCTGGGTGCGCACCTGATTCCAGTTATAACATCATGCATTCCTGAATAGTTCAGGTATTCGATTAACTATATCACTCAGTCACCGTATTGAATTCCACTAACTCAGTATCTCCACTTGAGTTCTATCACTTGTCTAACTTTGCGCTGATGTTGGATGCTTGAAACTGACTTAACTGCTCCGCTAAACGGACTCAACCGCTTGTATAAGACTGATTCGACTAGTTCTTAACTACTCGTTAAGTTTTGATTACTACTGCCCCTCCAGAAGCAGGTCGCTCCCTTTATAAGCGGACCCTAAAACGTCCTAAAGGTTTCTAGAACTTTCGGGTAACTCAGTGTTCAAGGTTCAGCATCCGGTTCAAGGCTACGATATTCTTTAACAGGGCCGTATGCGTAACAATATGTTCTCGGTTTTTATCCACTCCACAAAGAACCACCAGGTGGTTTGAAAGTAGCAAAGTTCAAACAGATGAATTTTTAGAGTTACAGACCTCAAACTGTAGGAGAATAAATCTTATGGACGATGAAATAGACAAAAACGGGATGGTTTAGGAATTATAAAAGATTCCTAACCTCATCCTGGGATATATTGCTGATGGGGACAAAAAATTATAGCCCTTAATCCTCTAATTCAAGGGTCGGCAAACTTTTTTAAGTCGCGGGCCGCATTCAGTAATTATTTTAAAATTTTTATGTCTCAAGCTGTATTTAGGAACAAAATTTAATGGCGGGCTTTACTTTTTATAATATCTTTTTTCACGATTCAGTTCTTATTGACGCCGGTTTACACATATTTACGTTGGTATAAATACGCCTAGTGTGTAAGGAGCCTAAAGCAGCACGGCAATAATGTGTTAGCTACGCTGGATAAGAAGAGTAAACGTTATATTTTCTTATTTGTGGGCCCCATGCAATCGTTCGGCGGGGCACATTTGTCCCACGGTCTGTCAATTGCCATCGCCTGCTCTAGCTATTATGTCCGACTATAATAATAATAGTTGCCTTTGCGAATGATGTTTCTAACAGGTTGAAATCACACGCGCATTTGCAATATTCCTTTTAGAGTTCGCAGATGAAACGTCCACTGTTTCTGACAAGATGTGTGTTGCTCGCTGTAGTCCTCGAACAATTACGTAACCTTTTCGTAGCAATTCAAATGTCTAGATTAGAACGAGAACTCCTGACATAAATATCTAACAGATCTGCTAATATATGCTCATATATACGCAATAATACTGTTCATGAACTTATTCTGTAGCTGTAGATCCCTTTTTAGAAACTTCAATCACGAACGAAGCTAATATCGTTCATAATTTCACGATGCTTGGATGCACTAGATGTTACTTAACAGACACGCAATATTTTAAAATTTTCTGGGAACTATTTCTTATCAATTTACACTTACGCCATATTTCTAAGAATGTGCTGCAATGCACTCTCAAAAATATAAAATGAAAATAAGATGAGAGGGAAAGTAATAAGACATAAATTCCGTCAGAACGTATAAATTTCTGTCATAAATTTCTTGTGGGAGCTATACATAAAACTTATTCGGTTTAATACATTTTCGGATAACTTATATTATAATTTAATAATCGAAGTGAAAAAGAATATAATAAATGTTCTACAACAGTCTATATATTTTTATATTGATTTGATAGGTGACTTAAAATAGAACTAAATAATTTTAATATAAAAATTACTTAAACCTGCTTTTATACATTTCCTTCTGTTCAAGAAAATTTATATAAACTTGTACAGATCTTAACTCTAATTGACGTCAAAGGAAGTAGTAATTTTTTTCTTCCCATAAAAACCCCATTATTTTTGCCCCTGAACTTTCCATTTCAGGTTATTCTACCATTGGATAAAAATCTTATAGCAGTAATTTGTTTATTGCATGCTAGTAACAACTTTAACTGTTTTAAATTTTGCGTAAAATATTTTCGCTGAACTCAACACATTTTTTTATAGAGACTAAACAGTTTGCAACAAAGAGCAACTTGGCGTGTAATTAACTGTGTAAAAAGAGTTAAAAAGGATTTTAAAATACAAAGCAGTGGTTCTATAAGTTTATTTTAATGTACGCCCACCGTTTAATCCTTCTAAGTGACATACTCAAAGCTAGAGAATCGATGCTGATTAAAAAAATGCATATCCTCTATTCCTCTCTCGCTCTCCTCCTCCATATTTCTCTATCTATCTCTCTAATTTTTTTTATATTTCGTGGAAGTTTGAATATAAGTATCGAAAATATTTTGATTTATTCATATTACCGAATAAACCCAAAGTATTCGATGTTTTACGAAACGACTACTATTAATCTTCGACATAATAGAATTTTTTTTAGGATTCTTTCATAAAAAATTCATATTTCATTGATTTTGACATGTTTTCTAAACCTATTTGTGTCAGAATTTCCAAAATTATTATTCATTTGGAATAAACAGTCAAGTAAATATATTATTTCATTCAAAGAATAGAAAATAACGATTCAACGAGCAATAAGGTTTTGTTTCAAAACTATTTGAATGACATTTAATGCCGTGTGGTGGCATAATAATAATAATAATAATAATGATATTTATTTCATGCTAGACATTTTACGACGAGTACATACATGATAAATCCATTGAACAAAATTTGAAAAACATTTGAACACATTGAAAAATGAAAATACAATATTAAATTTGATAGATAAGATTACTGTTATAATTACTGAAATTAATATTGAAAAAATCGTCCGAATTGTAAAGACAATTCTCAATAAGTATTTTTTTGAGCTTGAACTTAAATAATCTAACTGACAAATTTTTTAAAGAATCTGGTAAGTAGTTAAAGAAGGTGGCTGCTAAAAAATACCATTTCTAGATTTAGACAATCTAAGTCTTGATAGTCGGATGTTGCCACCAGAGCTAACATTGTAATCCGGTCTAGTAATACGGTTACATACTTTTTCGGGTTTTCTTTAACGTATACCAGACAAACAAAATAAACTATAAAAATACAAAATGCTGCATTTCCTAAAGAGCTCTCGGCAATGCACCGTTCCTAACACCCACCGTGTTAGGAACATTATTCAGGATTCTTACAGCACGAACTTATACCCCAGTGAATTATGCCATAAGTTAAGCGCAATTGAAAGCAGCAAAATAGAACATACGCAGCATATCAAAAACACAGACGTTTTCAGCCTGATGAGCACATAGATAACCCTTTTAAGAACGTTTGCCAAATAGTTAATGTGATCATGCCTGCTAAGTTGACTATCGATATATATCCTAAGAAATTTGACTGGCCCAAACTAAATATTAATATTAATATTGCAGTTAAGTGGAAAAATAATTTGTTGGGTTTTATTATTATTAAAGGAAAGTCGGTTTGAACTGAACCAATCTTTAACTTTCACCATTTCTAGTTCTGTATTTCTGATCACATCGTTAACATACTAGACTAGTATGTCTTATCAGGACAGTAGTGTCATCGGCATAAAGTATAACTTTGACACTTTCAGGAAACAAATTTGGGAGGACATTAATATAAACAATGAAAAAAAAAAAACGGGCCCAAAATTCCGCCCTGACAAACACCTGGCTCCAGGCGCCATATAGTCTAGGAAATGCGTAGTTTTTGAAACAAAGTTTTGCGGAAGTTTTGAAAATTAGTGCGATTAATAGATCTTGAGGTATTTTTTTCGAGATTACATTTACGACTAAAATTTATTGCCGGAAAAAGCCTCGAATAAGGTGCAAAAAATATTTTTTTTCGCTGATATCTCCGTTTCATTGCAAAATTTAAAAAAAATATAACTATACTTAATTTGAGAAGAATAAATATTCTATAATTTAGCTTTCATAAGATTCAATTATTTTACGAATGATACTCTAATATTCTGTCATAATGACGCTCTGCTTATTTCCTAAGTGAAATGAAGAAATTTATAAAGAGTTATTTAGTGCAATAAAGGATATGTTTACGACCTCTTGAAACACAAACCTAATTTCGAACAATGAGAAACTGTGACATTACTTCTTACAGAACTATTTATGTTGGCTACATGTTTGTTTGTACAACCTCTTTGTACTTTACGCCCTACGTGTTTTCTAAAGGGTTAATACCAACAGACAACACATAAAATCCCAACGAATAACACACTGCACTTGTGTATTCATACAAAGTTATTGATACTGGCAACACTGTTTCCGAAAAAACTCTTTAAAATTACATCTATCCATCATAGATGACAGTGTCATATTCAGTGACGTAAATGCTAAGATTATTTTGGTTTTACGTAGGTAAGATAACCTGGTAAGTTTCACACTGTAGTATGCGGGTTACATAAATATGTTAAATTTGCGTGGTAGCATGTGAAATAAATTTGAATATTTACAGAAAACTTTGAACTTTAAGACTAAGTCAGACACCTTTGATATTTTAACATTTCAACTAAGATTTGGCCTGAAATATGTAAAATTTTAATTGAAAATTTACTGAAACAACGGGCATTAGTTATATTCAAAAGTTATGATGTCTAGACTCCAATTGACTCCAGGTTTTACCACGTTTTTTAGGGTTAAGTAGGCATGACCAAAAAACCCTTATAACCTGTTTGTTCGGTAGAAATTGTAGCCAAACGGCTGAACATAGAAAGTTTGGCTTACTTGTGCAACTCTGAACCACATAAAGGAGTCCATTTCGATAAAGTGAATAATAGAATATTGATATACAAATTGCATAAGCTAGGCATTCATGGTACATTAGATGGATATGTTCTTACTTGAAAAATAGATCGCAGGCGATAGCTTTAAATGGGTACAAATCTAAATTTGTAAAAGTTACTTCCGGTGTACCGCAGGGAAGTACCTTGGTCCTTTGCTGTTTACCTTATTCATAAATGATATTAATCTGTGTTTTCACTTTTCCAACTTTCTTTTGAATGCCGACGACCTAAAAATTTTTACCAACATAAGTAATGTACATGATTGCCTAAATTTACAATCTGACCTTGACAGGCTTGATTACTGTGAGCTGAACAAACTTATTCTACATCCGAATAAATGCATAAAAATAACATTCTCCAGAAAAATAAATGACATAGACTTTGTTTATAATATTGCAAACACCCAGCTAGTGTCAGTTAACGAAATTAAAGACTTAGGAGTGACGTTTGATAAGAAACTGTCGTTTGAGAAACATATCGGCATTATTGTGAAGAAATCATATAAAAACTTGGGTTTTATCATCAGGTCTTGTAAATACTTTAGATATCTCTACTATTAAAATGTTATACTTTTCTCTGGTTAGAAGCAATTTAGAGTATGCTACTCCAGTTTGGAACCCCATTTATTTAAAATACATCGAAAGAATTGAGAATATTCAGAGAAAATTCTTTAAATATATAAATTACAAATTTAAGTTATCCTTGGGTCATTTTTCTTACAACTTGCTTTCTGTTTCACTAAAAATATCAAAATTAGTTCATCGTAGAACCTTTTTTGATATGTCTTTGTTGCTTAAAATTTTTCACTATATGCTTGATTGTGATGAATTATTATTGAACTTTGCGCTTCACGCACCTACCCGCAATTTAAGGGTTATCAACATCCTGCATCAGAATCACATGAACACAAATTTGGGACTTAACTCGCCGTGTTATAGAATTTCCTGTCTATACAATACGCTTTTCTCGGAAATTGATTTCTTTAACGAAACTTTTTCATCTTTTAGAACTAAGATATTTAATTTACTATAATATTGTATAATATTATACCGCTCCCTTCTCTTTTTCTTTTTTGTACGGATTCTACTCGCTTTTTGTGTTCTTACTCGCTTCTGCTGCTTAAGATACATACATTAAATTTTTGTTCAAACTTTTTTCACTGTTCTATTTTATATATATGTATATATACATATAGGATTGTGAATGCATGCGCATATGTGTACGTATGTATGCATGTATCTCATCCTATTTTGTATTGTTAATTAGTATTATTTTTTTCATTTGCACTATTGTATTTACTATGCTATGACTTCTGTCATTGGTCTGTGGCTTTCACAGACTGTTGAAGTAATTTTTTTGTATTAAATAAATAAATAAATAAAAATAAAACAAAACACATAGCGGGAAAAGTATAAACAAATATACAGGATGTTGGGTAAATGTCCGGCATAATTTTAAAGACAGCATGGTAACGTAGAATGCAATCGGTTTTTCCTTTGCCAATTTTCTCTAAAATGTGAAATTCGTCAAAAAAAAAAAAAAAAACAAACAAAAAGTCCTATGTCCCAAATTTTGAAAACTACTGACTTTTTACTTGCCCGACCTTAATATATAAGGGGCAAGTATTGTAATCGCGAAAATTTTCGATGTCGAGATTTTGACGGATGACCACGTTTCATGGTCCAGGGAATCCAAAAAACCTATTTTCGAAGTGCCGTCCGTATGTGTGTGTGTGTGTGTGTGTGTGTGTCTGTCTGTGTGTATACACGATAACTCAAAAACGGTTTAACTTAAAGAGTTCGTTCTGGTACTAAAAAATTCTCCTATTAAATAGGAAGAACCCTATTGTTTTTTATGAAAATCGGTTGACTAGAAATGGGAGTTTACTCGTGTCGATTTTAATATTTTTGCGAATATTTAGCAACAGAAAAATATTTCGAAAAAATTTATTGAACAAAAGTTACTATAAATGCAATAACTAATAACTTTTATTTGAGACGTTTTTTGATAAAACGAAAAATTTCGAAAATTTTTTGTAAAATTATTTAGTCTCAATTTTTTCATACTTATATGTAACGTTTCCATGGTCATGATAATTAATTCGTAACTAGTAAAGCAAGCCTTGGACAAAAATTTGTATAGAACATAATTTGATGTATTTTTGAAGATTTATCTAAATATTTAAAAATTTTTTTTTTTTTTAGTTTATTTTTTTTTAAATATTTTTTTTATGGGAGGGCAAGTCTAGCGGAGGTTTCCTTTCGCCACTGGTTTATTTTTCATATTAATCCAGTTGTTGTGTAGTTGCCATGAAGAAAATTTGATATTCTATTATTGAGCTATAATTAAAACATTGGTTTCTCTATGGCAACTACGCAACTT
This sequence comes from Liopterus haemorrhoidalis, assembly GCA_963971575.1. Lineage (NCBI taxonomy): Eukaryota > Metazoa > Arthropoda > Insecta > Coleoptera > Dytiscidae > Liopterus > Liopterus haemorrhoidalis. The sequence goes on from OZ020613.1 coordinate 8,363,045, forward strand.
CTTTGTTTAGTGTAATATATTGTTGTCTACAGTTTTCTCTGTAGCAGATCCCGCTAATGACACGTAGAGCTCTACGTTGCAGAGCAAACAGTCTGTTCGTTTGAGGAGCGTGACCCCACACCAGTATTGCATAAGACAGGTGGAGATGAACGAATGAAAAATAGATAATTTTCAAAAGTAAACGCGAGTAAAACCCGAATAAAAATTAATTTATCAACTAAATAACTACTTCAAATTATCAATATAATTTGGTGTTATTCAATTCCTCATTGAGTGCTTTAAACTTTTTTCAAATCTAATTAAACAGTGCCAACATGTGGCTTGGTAATGTGGTTGCGTGCAGCAGACATTGCTCTCGTTGCGACCTCACCCTCGAAGCTCATTGTCTGCGGTTTATAGCTGACCGTAAACAGAATCCTTACCGCTTCTAATATACGGTATTAGTTCTGTCGCTTGTGGGCATAAACATTGTTAATAATAAGAACTGCCACAATTATAAACTTAATTATTCTAGAATTGACGATGAAAAGAAATTTTGGGCTATTAAATTGATAGTTGGTTGTGTTAACATTGCGTATATATTCTTATTTCCTCCTACAGTATTAAGATGTTAGTTTGGTTGTTGATAAAGAAAAGGAATTTTAGTAAGATTTTGGCCTAGCAATTTGGTAGTACTCATGACGTAATAATATAGCGACGAGCTTAATTACTACCTCCTCCGCTGTTGCAAAAACAGTTTATTTATGTTGACAAAGAATATGAATTTGGGTCTAGCAAGTGGGTAGTATTCATGACGTCATAATATGACAACTCAAGTAATTATATCCTGCAGTGTTACAACAGTTTCTTTGTGTTTACAAATAATAGCAGGGAAACCGAAATTTATGTTAAAATTTAACGGCTTTTTTAAACAGATTTACAGGATTTCGATTATCCTTTTTGAAAAACCGGTTAATTGATTAGTAGATTATGTGGAGATATTATTAATATATATTTCAGACTTTAACTTCAGGCTTCAAGACGTGTCCTCGATCTGGCCAAACAAATAACATTTCTAGATGGGGTACAACATTCTGAAAATCTTTTGAGAGTTGAAATTTAATCTTCAATTAAAGTAAGTATTTTTTTGTTGATCCCACATTTCGAATTCTTAATAATCTATAATATAATACGGAAACGTGTGTCCCTGCGTGAGTGCGTGCTATGACGTCAAAACAAATTTGAAGCGAGATTCCGAAATGTAACGAAATATTCCGAAGCTTACCGAAGTGTATATTGATATATAACGCGTAATAATAGTTGTTAATTGATATGTTTACACAAAAATAATATAAATTAAAATAATTAGTAGCAGAAAAATAATTATTTTAAAAAATATTTGGTTTTGATGAAAGTAAGTAAGAAAAATGACTTCTTTTCTTTATTATTATTTTTTCAATGCTTTATTATTTTCTTATTTCTACGATTAACGTTTTAAATTATCTAACGTTTTGAACTTTCAAAAATGTAAATATAATGAAGTGAGTAAAACACGTTTTGGTAAAAATGAATAATTTTTACCAAAAATTACCGGCCGAGTTTGGTCATTCATATCAGCGCCACTAGGTGACACCTTATTTGTATAAATTTAAAATTCGTTCGTAATATTTAAAATATTTCGGTAAAAATTACAAATTGATACATTCAATAGTTTGCACCTTTGAAATTGTATATCATGTTGGTATTAAAACATGATAAAAAATTTCGCTTTCTTAAAATGTCATTCCATTTGACATATGTCATAAAGATAAATGATATCTTAGTTATAATGATCATAACAACAACAAATCTGAAGTAGGTTTTACAGCGTAAGGAATATTTTGAAATGACAAATTTTCATTTTCTAATTAGTGGTCTGTTAGTATAATTACTACCTCAGTAGTCCATGGATTTTAACATTCGAGTGCTACTGTTTTGAAACAATTATTAAGGTTAAATTAGAACAGAACAGCAGAACATGAGTTTTATAAAAACTTAAACTCTACAACAAACAATAAAAACTATCTAACACCTAATGCACTTTGTAACTTTACGCCATTAGCAAACTCCAAATTAAACACAAAAACAGATTGCACAAAACTTTATCCTACGATACTTATACAACATCAGACTTCAAAAGTGTTATGCTTCTAGTGAATCTATAAGAAATTAAAATCAAATATGGCAAATAACAAAAAGTACGTAACATTCCAAATCGCCAGTGTATAATGACTCAATTTTTCTCATTTTTAGGGTTTTGTAGGTATGACCAAAAAACCCTTATACCGTCATTTTGTCGTCTGTCTGTCTGTCTGTCTGTCTGTCTGTCTGTCTGTCTGTCTGTCTGTCTATCTGTCTGTCTGTCTGTCTGTTCGGTAAAAATTGTAGCCAAACGGCTAAACCTAGAGAGTTGAAAATTGGCATGCGTGTACAACTTTTTGACCCGCATATAGGAAAAATACTAACATATCTAAAAAACATATCCCCCTAAAAATATAAACAAATATGTGCTCATCGAAAAAAAAAAATATTTTTTTAAAATTCTGATTAGGGTATCAAATGAAAGCCCTTAGTACGTGGATTAACGATCAAAATTTAATTTTTGCAAAATAAATTATTTTGAGGCGATTTTTGCCAAAATTGTGCAAAAAAATTTTTGTCCCACACCCTGTTGCCCAGATGGTTTAAACTAAAAATGTGAAAAAATTCTAAGTAATGTATAATAGTGTGAACCGGAATAGTACAACAGGAATTTTTGATCAGATTATGTTTTCGGAAAATAACGCATTTTTTGTGTTTTTTGGTTGACGATGCATATATGTTATACTCTTATAACACACTAAGTTGATAAGCGTTTGGTGGTCTAGTGGCTCAGTTGCTCGACAACCACACAGTATCGTTATTCACTACACAGGTTCGTTCCTGGCTTGTGGAGTCAATTTTATTTTTTGTTTTTTTTTTTCATATTTATTATGTTTAAATTAATTTGTTAAAATTCTAGTTATATTTTAGCACATTCTGAATTTAATTTTCAAGAGCGTAAATTTAATAACCAATTGGAATTCTATTTTCATTCTGTGTCATTTATACGAAGCCAGAGGGGCGGAGCGTATGATTTAATACAACCAATGAAAGCCATAGGCCCAATTTTCAAAATCTTAATGAACCTTGTTATATAAAAAAAATACTGCACTTATTTAGAAACCTAAATAATGATATTAGGTATTCGAATTAAAATTAACAAAAAAATATTTTAACATAAAATTTGTTTTTAAAGCTCTGAGATTAACAGACGATAAATTATTTTAAAAAGATCGTTCATTTTGCCGTGGTTACTACAAAGCAAATTTTTTCCTACACACTCAGCATGCCGCCTTCACTTATTATATACCTGCGAAACCCTGCAATGTGTGAAAATTCACACTTCACATCAATTTTTTTTATTGATTTCAAATTTTAATTTGTAAAACGATACAATTTCAAAATGTAATTTTATCAATGACATTTCACAGATATGTTAACTAAAAATGATTACACTTGATTAAATGGCGCCCAAGAGTAATGTTTTTCATTCATTAATTCTATTTTTAAATTCTCAAGTAACAAAATCAATACTGCATTTCAGTGCAGCTTAAAATCACTTATATTGTTAGACTAGAAACCTGATGCATAATACATTTAAATACCATGAAAGAATAGTTTTTATGTGACACGCGATACAGGATTGTACGCCTGGTTACAGGAGACGAAAGATATATTTCTAAATTGAATTAACACTGCATGCAGGTTTCAACAATGGCGCTTTTTCTGTGTCCACAGCTAATGTATTAACAAATATTCTCAAAAAGTGTATAGCCGAGTTACTGAAACATGTCAATAATTCTAACATAAAAGTTTTAAGTGGACCGATTCATGAAACTAATGTTACATATAGGGATGGGAACGATATATCGATATATCGAAAATATCGATACTTTAGAAAAATATATCGATATTTTTATATCGATATTTGAAATGCGATATATCGCGTAAAATATCGATATTCGCACAAAATATCGGTATTCTTGTATATTTTTTACATTTAAATATATGCTGTTCACTTTTGTAAAAAAAAACTATAGGCTATTCCAAACGTTTAGGCGGAACTAATTTTTTAAATCTAGTAATTTTTATCAATTAATTCAGACTTTTGGTTATTTTGTTTAGGCTTTGAAAATCATCACATTGCAAATTCTAGATTAAATTGATTGTCATTATAAAATGTCCTTTTCATTACATTTTAGTTTTTTGTCAGTCTTAATAAAAAATTCCCATTTATTAATTTTTTTGTCTTCAAAATATGGAAAAATGTATTAAAATATTTGACATATGGTTTCACTGTTGGAATTTTAATTTTTCACATACCAAACCTGAAACATGAAATAACCCAAGCAAGGTCCCTTTTCGTGACAGCCTAAAATAACGAAATTTTCATTTAGTTCCGCCTAATCGTTTCGAATAGCCTGTAAGACAAAATTTTGATGTCAATAATTTGCACCTTTGAAATTGACATGTGGGTATTAGAAAATTATAAAAAATGTCACTTTCTTAATAATGATCATAACCAATAAATCTAAAGTCGGTTTTACAGTGTAAGGAATATTTTTAATTGATATTTAAAGACCGTAATACACTATAAAAGTAACCAAAAAATCTGGTTTGTCCTTACAAAAGTGAACAGCATATATATAGATATATTTAATTAAGAGAGCTGTTAACAAGGATAATATTAAAAAGTTGGTTGGTATCTGGGTGAGTACCAACTGTAAAGTGATTGTCTTTTCCCGCCAAGCCAACCAAAAAATATGTAATTTATATATCTTACATGTTACGTGTTAGTTATTTCGATATATCGAAAATATCGATATATATCGAATATCGATATAACACTTACGATATATCGATTCGCTCATATATCGATATTCAAAAATAAATTCCCATCCCTAGTTACATATGATTTAATGGATAATAATTAATTTTATTTATTTATTTTTTCTGTATGGGGCATCAACCACAATGAGTGACCAATTACAGATATCTACGTTATTGTCTTTAACAAGTAACTTCCAAATGACGCGGCATAACTGAAACGAATACAATTAAATTATATAGCGGTCACTGAACTTGCAAATCACTTACATCGTCACATCTGTGTTACAAGTATTGTCATATCTACAAAATAATGCATGCTTCATTTTGCCAGTATTATTTAGGAGTTACTTTGTAACATGAGAGATGACCACGATTTTAATATTCCTTTCTTTTACTAAATGAGAAGCAAAGATATTTGTATGATTATACTTTTGCGGAACCAAGAGCAAGCCTGGAAAAGTATTGCTAAAGATGTTTCAGAATCAAATAAGTTTTGTAGTTATTTAATTATACAAGGACTACCTTTTAAGTTTTTATAAAATTTAAGAAAGAAAAAATTTGTTTGGAACAAACTGTTTTATTGCTTTTCTAAATATTCGTCTTTAAGATTTATATACTTTTGCATGCGTTCAAACCAATTCTCGAAACATTTTTTCCACTCTGAAGTTGGTATCTCAAAAACATGGTTTTCGAAGGCTTGTTCAGCAGTTCTTGAGGTGATGAAAATCGCTGTCTACGCATTTTTTGTTTGAAATTGGGGAACAAAAAAAAGTCGTTAGGGGATAAACCAGGTGAATACGGGCAATGAGACATTAATTCGATGTTTTTTTCCTGCAAATAATCAATTGTTTGACGTGCTGTGTGGAAGCTTGCATTGTCATAATGAAGAATGATGCGACGTTTTTGGTTTTTTTCCTAATTTTGTCGATGACTTCTGGCAAACAAATTGTTGTATATCATTCAGCATTAACTATTTTTCGATGCTCTAAAGGAATGGTTGTTACATGTCCAGTACAACCGAAAAAACAAGCGATCATTTTCTTGAAAATGCTTCGTGAACGAAAAACTTTCGTGTGTTCATCTTAGAAGACCCAAACAGTGGATTGTTGCTTAGTTTCTGGTTCATATGTATAAATCCAAGTTTCGTCACCTTTAACGATATTGTACATGGATTTTGCAGTGCCTAGGTTGATTTTTTAAGCATTCCCTTACATCAATCAACACGAACCTTTTTTTGAGCTTCGGTCAAATTTTGCGGAACCCAACGGGAACAGATCTTTTTCACAGCTAAATGTTCATGTAAAATCGAATGTATTGCAGTCTGCGATATGCCAAAGGATGCCTCTATCTCACGGTAAGTCACATGCCGATCTTTTGCGCACAGCATAGATGTTTTTTTGAATCACAACCGAGTTTGGTCGACCTTCATGAGATTCATCACTGACAGACGCACGGCCACAACGAAATTCTGCAAACCAATTGTAAACAGTCTTTTCTGATGGTGCTTCATTGCCAAGAGTTGAACGAAGCGAATCTATGCATTGATGTTGAATCTGCCTTTGGTCTTCTTAAAACATACACCATCTTAGTTTTACTGGTATTTATTTCAGCCCATTTTTTTTATAATATAATTGTTTTAATGCATTATTCAGTGATATTTCAGTTACTATGGTTACAACTGTACAGAATCATAAGTAACCATAGAAATTTATCCCAATCACCTGCGTTTTACATCAATGCATTTTAATAAAAATATTTTCAAGAGACTAAAGCGTTTTAACTTTTTTGCTCATTCAAATCATTTCTATTCTATTAATTTTCATAATTATTTCACATCTTTGTCGGTTTTAATTGCCGTGATCTAAACCATAATGAGTCCTGGCGTCATGGGACGAGAGATTAGTGTTCTCTTATTGCCACCCTAATAAAGGAGCCACTAATTTGATAATAGCACTAGATAGTATACTGTGTGGGTTGTATTGTAAGCCTTGATGACGTAGAGGCGTGTTGGAATTTTGATGAATTATGTTTCAAAGTTGGTTTATGAACCAGTATACATTCAAAATTTATTTGGAATAGTTTGTTAAATATGTAAACAATGTATAAAAGAACATAGTTTAAATGAAGGACGCACTGCCATCTTTGAACTGAATTATTAAGTTACGTGCTATGCATATGTTATTAATTAAATTGTTAAGCGCATTTAACCTATATTCTGAATACATATTATGTAACCATATTTAATATTCACTAGATACACGTGTTATTTTAAAGTATTCCCTCGATTTACATGGGACTCGAATTACGACTTCCTTGCACAGACATACCGAGGCTATAGCGACGACCAGCCATAAGCGCCATCTTTCTATTGTGCGAGTTTTTACAAAAATTGTACAAAAAGTGCTTTACAAACAAATAACTCAATATTTTACTGAAAATGATTTGTTTTCCAACTCTCAGTTTGATTTGAGAATTAACAAAAGCACAACTGATGCCGTTTTGGACTTTGTCGGTTATATTGTGGACGCATTGGACGCAGGTAAATACTGTGTTGGTACCTTCTTAGATCCCAGCAAAGCATTTGACTGCATCTCGCATAAAATTTTAATAAATAAGCTACATCTTTATGGTTTTGATGAAAACAGCTGCTCCTTGCTTAGATCATATCTATCGGATAGGAGACAATTTACTCAGCTTGACAACAATAAATTTAAAACTCTTCCTTTACAGTTTGGTGTTCCACAAGGTTCAGAAACAGATTTTTCTAGTGCGTTCTAAAAATGAGACATTCATTACATGTTTTGCTTCAGATTTGAGCACAGTGCAGCGGAAACTGTTGCAAAACTTCAGCAGATCTACGGAGACAGTGTTTTATCAAGGACCCAGGTTTTTTGGTGGTTTGTCATTTTCAGAAAGAAGAGAGTTGATTGAAGATGAACCACGCAGTGGAAGGCCTTCATCTTCAACAACCGATGAAAATGTCAACAGAATAATCGGGGAAGAGTTGAATTTGACTCACTCTACCGTTCATCAGATTTTGACCAAAGAATTGGGGACGAGAAGCGCCTTGTCACACAGCAATTTCAATAAACGAGTTTTTGGCAAGTTAAAACATTCCTGTGGCTCCTCAGCCTCCTTATTCGCCTGTCTTGAGTCCTTGTGACTTTTTGTTCTTCCCAAGATTGAAAAATCACCGTAAGGGACGTCATTTTGGGACACTCGAAAACATTCAAACGTCCGTAATCGACCAGCTGAAAGCTATTCCAGTATCCGAGTTCCAGCACTGCTATGAGGATTGAAAGAACTGCCTCCAGCACTGTGTGGCTTCCCAAGGAAGTTATTTTGAGGGAGACAATATTGAATTGTCTGTCTATGCGTCGATCAGTGTACACGTACAGAGCAAATTCTGCTAAAAGGATTTTTATACCATAAAACTTCATATTTAAGCTTTTGACATCAATGGTACGAGTTGATCAACTTATGGTAAAAATCGGTTAACTAGAAATCGACTTATGTCGATTTTAAGATTTTTGCGAATATTTTATAACAGAACAATATTTCGAACAAATTTATTTTACAAAAGTTGCTATAAAAGCAATAACTAACAACTTTTATTTAAGACATTTACATTGAGAATTTCATTTAAGATGTATTTTATACAAGTACTTTGTGATGGCGGTCGGTCCTGTGGTGGCTATAGCTGATTTTCTCATTAACCAATATTCAGTTAATCAAAAAACTTATGTGATAAAAAATCGGCAGTCATTTTCGAAATCAATAGTTCTAGTTCCTCAAAATCTAGTTATCAAATCTTAAATACATTTTGAGGGGGTATACAATGCAGGCCCGTTATTATTTATTATATAAATATATAAAATTATTATTTATGAATTGTATTTATCTTACCTTTAACGGTACTCCTTCTTTTATTCTAATATTAATGATGGTCTCATCAAACTGTGGTACTGGTGGATTATCATTTTCATCGAGTACAGTTATGAAAAGCGTTTCGTCGATGTCTCTCTCTGTGCCGCTGGGCGTCGTTACGACACATTTCACACCGAAGTAGACTCGGGCGCCCACGCCAAACTGTACCTGCGAGCTAGCGTGATGACGGATGATATCTCGCTCGAACGCTTTCAAGCTTTTGAGATTCCATTGTTTAGGGTTTGTTTTTGAACGGTTTATGGATATGTATTTTGTACCTGGAAAATAAAAAGCTTTTAAGTATTAAGGTGTTCTTTTCAGGACGGTAAATATATTGATGGAAAATGCTGGAGTTTTTAAACAATGTAAACACAAATGCTAGTGTTTAAAAGAACATCGCTGATTGTACGAAATAAAAGGGAAACATGTTGTACGCATGCAGTGCTCTTTATGCACAATAGGCCATAAGTTGCATAGGGTTTATAAAATTCTTATTCTCACGTGTTATCTACGTTACGAAAGTTAGTTAACAGCATCAGAATTTTTATTTTTAAAATTGTGCTGCAAAATATCAGATTTAGACAAAATCATATACTAAGTTTATTCAACCATGATGTTCTTCTCCTACCCACTGATATTGAATCCTCTACCTTTCCTTAGATCAGAGTTTCCCAAACTGTGCTCCGCGTGGCGTATACTGGTGCTCCGCGAGCAGGTTAGACAGAAAAGTAAATAAAATAAATGTGATCAGATGTGAAAATAGTATGTTTTCTTTTTTTTTCAAAACAACGTTTCACTCAAAAATAAGACGCTACTGAAGATAACAAAAACCAGTACAATAATAGTTTATTGCCTCCAATCAATGAAAATATAGGCGCTCAAATCTCAATGGTTCAACTGGTCATTGAAAAAGTTTTAACTTACATGAAATACAAATATATAGCTGAGTGACTGAAATATATAGCTTGTGACGTTTCATGCAATAGGAATATGAATTACATTATTTAGATCTCTTATAATTTAGACAGTAAGTCATAGTAGTGCAGTGTTATTTATTTGTTTTTGCTGTGATTTTTTTTTTTCGATGGATCGCTGGTACAGATCGTAAAAAAAACCACAGTCACCGCCTCAGAACGTCCAGTAGGCGACAAGTATGTTCAAATATTATAAAGATAGTATTTCAATGGTTTTTTTTATCGGTGTATTCTATTTCGCATTTTGAAAACCTTTTTTTGCCATAGTTGCAGTTATGTTTTTACCTACCGTTAACATATATTCATATAAGGTGATCATACCGATTTTGAAATTTCAATCGATGTCTACGAATTGAGATTCCAACATAATGTTTTTACTATTTTTAGCATGAAGGCTTTCGGTCTGTCTGTATGCCTGTCTGTCGGTTCTTAGAAACGTGTAAAGCGAATTTAGCTAAACGGATTTTTTGAAACTGCATTTTTAAGCTTTTCACATCAATGGCAACAGTTAATCAACTTTCTGTAAAAATCGGTTGTCTAGAAATGGAAGATTTTTCGTATCGGTTTTTAAATTTTTGCGGATATTTCGCGACAGAGAAATATTTCGAAAAAAATTAGTTAACAAAAGATGCTATACAAGCAAAAGTAACAACTTTTATTTGAGACATTTTGTGATACAACTATAATATTTTTTCTTTTTTTATATTTTTGCAATATTTTTTCTAAGCATCTATTTTATCATACGTATACAGCGTGATCCAATAAATTGGATAAAAATGGAAAAGTTTCTTATTATCAATTCTACGAAAAAAAATTAATTCTTAAAAAAAAAAAACTCCCAAAAACGTTATCAATTTTATTTTTGGTATTGCAGTTGGATGGACCCCCCTCACATTTTTCACTTTCTGTAAGACAGTGTTTAAATGTTAATTTTCCACAGAAATGGATTGGACGGTCTTCTAATACTGACTTGGCAATAAAACCCTGGCCACCCCATACACTCGCTCTGACTCCGTTAGGTTACTTCTTACGGGGTTATTTAAAAATTAAGTCCACATCTGATTTAAAAAAAAAGTAAAAGTTAATCGATAAAATCAACAAGAATTGATTCAAAGAATAAGAAAAGAGTGTGATGAACTACCACCAGAAATGATTAAAAATTTAATAATTAAATTTATAATTCAACATCTAACCTCATATAACTGCATAACTATCCAAGTAAAAAAAATAAATAAAATAAAATAAATATAATTGACAATTGTTTTCGAGGGTTTGAGAAAAAGCAGGAATTTTTTTGAAGTGACTCTGTAGGTAATGTTTCCAGAATTACTGTAAATAATTTCTTTGTTAGAAATAGTTTTACGATAGTGCTCCACGATGAATTCTTCTTGTGAAAAGTGCTCCGCGGCTCAAAAAGATTGGGAAACTCTGCCTTAGATTGTAGAATCCAGCATTTATCTTTTCTTATAATATGTCCAAGATACAATTTATTTAGCCTTGCAATCATGAGCGAGAAAGAAATATATAAATAAGTTAATTGTTGATTCGTTTATTTCTTATTCTTTTTTTAAAAGTCTATTGGTGTTTTTTTTTTAGAGTAATAAATGAAAATTCTTTTCTCAATTTCATTGGGCATTTCGTTTAATATCCTTGCACCAATTTGATGGGTGTAGATTCTCGTAAGTTTGAATTGATTCCCATTCACAAGACGCGCTATTTTTCGCGTACTAATAAATTTTACTAAACAGTATGTAGACAACACAAAACAGAAGAACTGTTTAGTTTACCAACTTGATTAAACTACTTGATTTAGATATTAAAAATGTGCAATTCAGGCGTAAAATTATTGTCTTTATAAAACAATCTCAATGTTAGTTCACGATGACATGAGATGAGAATTATAAAAAAAAAATGTTCCTAGAAATATGTCGAGTATTCAGTAAACAACGCACTCACCATTCAACAGGATATATCTGACATCATGTGTAGGGCACATTTCCGCCAAATACGGAGAACTCAAACTCCCTATAACAGTGGAACGTCTATTCTCGAACAACCTGTAGCTGACGCTTTTCCAGTAGCACAGTTCCTTAGTAAGTAGGTTACAGTCCTGTGAACCGCCTGAATCGAGGTTTACTTTGACTGTGGTCTGTGCTTCGTTTCCCGCCTTGTCCAATGCTGCCACAGACATTGCGAGACTTGTGACATCTGGAATAAATGTTCAGAGAAAATTGTATTGTTAGTAGACGTTAAAAGATGGTTTGTTGGGAAATGAGACTGGTTTCAAGGAATATAAGTATTGTGAGACAGTTCCATAGAGAATAAATGTTTTAGTCTTCATTATCAACGTCAAATTTGACCTTTACCAGCAATAGATAACGCATGAAGGTACATTAGAATTTATTAGGTTGTTCCAAAATAAATATTGGTTTCATGATAATTTCGAGCACCTTTTATATAACGACTAACATCAGCTGGGAATATTTGAAATAAAGTACTTGAAAAATTATTTCAATTATTATCTGTTACAGTCTGTTCCAAACGGTTAAGAGGAACTAAATGGGAATTTAGTTCTTTTAGGTTGTCACGAGAAGGGATCTTGCTTGGGTTATTTCATTTTTCAAGTTGGGATGTCAAAATTTTAAATTCCAACAATGAAACCATGGAAACGAATGACATATGTCAAAATTAAATATTTTTTTTAGATATTTTAATGACAAAAAAATAAATAAATGGGAAATTTGTATTAAGAATGACACAAAAAATCAAAATATAAAGAAAATGACATTTTAAAATGATATTAACCTTAACCAAAAAATGTTTATTATAAGCATGATTTACAAAGCTTAAACAAAACGGCCGAAAGGCACGATTTAAACGATGAAAGTAACTAGACTGCAAAATCTAGTTCCGCTTAACCGTTTGGAACAGACTGTATTTGAAATATTGTATTTCATAAAATTGCTTTGATATTTGGATTTGCAAATATTTTTTCTTTGGTGTTTGTATAAGCTTACTTTGAGCCTTTCGGCTTTTTTCGTTCTAACCTTTTAACACTTCACTCAATAAGTCTCCAGTCTGACATATATATGAGAACACTGTTGACAGTACCAACTTTCAAACGATACGTGTGAAAATTTCATGACATTCTGACAATTAGTTTAGAGGTTACAGTGGTTTTAGTGACTCCAGTTTTGTAATTTTCAAAAGAATGGATAAAAAAGAATTTCGTGTGTTGATTAAACATTATTTTTTGATGGGAAAAAATACTGTTGAAGCCAAACAGTGGCTTAAAAAGCGTTATAGAGACTCTGCACCAGGCAAATCAACTATTACTGATTGGTATGCTGAATTTAAATTAATTAATTAATTTTTTAATTTTTGGAGCGTTGGAATGAATGTATCACTCTTGAAGGTGAGTATGTTGATGAATAAAGTCGAATTACGAAAAAAAAAAAAAAATGTTTTTCTTATTTAGACCGGAGATTTATTTTGTTTCTTTTTTCACTAATTATATGTGATTTTTTTGTTTTTTTTTTGTGTTTGTAATCAGTGCAATAAAAAATATAAAACTTATGCGATACACATTACTTTCTAAACTTGCCGGTCCGCGAATTTTTTCTAGGTCGCTTGCCGGTCAGCTAGAAAAAAGATTGGGAAACGCTGCTCTAAAAAATATCAAAAACTTTTTTTTAAATTAATTGAACGAATAAAGTATGAGTTGAACTATGGCATCGCAGACCGCGCGAAACATTAATAGTGTATTTGGCTCTACTGTTACTACGCAGCAGACAATATTAAATTGGTTCGCCAAATTTCGAACAGGTACAACAACAAAAAAAAAAACCTTACTCATCGATCACAGCAGAAACATACTGCAACTAACTGGACGAAATGATGCAAAAACTTGAAGAAAAATAGCCTAGATTGGTCAACAGATCGACTATCTTATTGCATGATAACGCTAGACCACACACTGCACAAATGACTGTGGCAAAACTACAGGAATTGGAGTTGGAACTTCTTCATCTTCCTCCATACTCACCAGACCTAGCCCCCACTGACTACCACTTTTTCCGCAATTTGGACAACTTTTTAATAGGAAACCAGTTTAATTCCGATAATGCTGTAAAACTGGCCTTCCAGAAATTCTATGACTCTGGTCCACCAGGGTTTTATACCACCGGCCTGAACAACCTGCCACTTAAATGGCAAAAGTGTATAGACAATATGGTATACTTTGATGAATAAAATAATTCCTTATATTTGTAAGTTATCAACCAACTTTGCCATTTTTTCTACAAATACTTCATAATAGTGCGAACCTCCGACCGTTCCATTGTCAACAAAATTAATTTAAAAAAAAGTTTTTGATATTTTTTGAGCATACAATGATTTCTTTAACCAGGCGAGATGTGTAACTTTCCACCAAAAAAAAAAAAAAAAAACAGAACGGTAAAATATTAAGCCAATATCAAATAATAAGATGTTAAGTTGGCAATATTAACTACAAATTTCATCCTTGACGACCTGATATATTGGATTATATATCACAATATCAAATTTATTATATAATTAACTTAATCGCGGCATATAAAAGTGATTTTCTTTTGAGCTATTCAGTTTTTAAATTTATTTCCTTTCAAGGAAAGTTTTACAAAATATAATATATAATTTCCTTAAATTAAATTATGAATTGTAGCATTGCAAATTCAATAAAAATTTCAACGGTCAAGGTTAAATATTTAGATAAGAGAAAAGATTTTCAAGATAAATTTTAAGGATTTTTCTTGTTGAAAAATGCCAGACCTTTATCAAAATTGAATTTAACCCAAATCCCTAGAATTCGCCTATTTACTCTACGTAATTTCGTGCTATTCGCATTACTCTGCTTCCAAATCTAAACCAGTGACTATCAATTCAACCGTCGACATTTCCAGTTTAGAACTTCGCAATTCGAGTATAAACCACGTATTTACATATCCATCTAACTTCTGGGAAGAAGTGTTACAGTTGTCACACATTCTGATTGTGTGAAATGTCAGACAAAACTACCTACATCCCTAAGGAACGAATATGAGAGCATAAAAATAAAATACTTCAACGAACACAAATTTTATTGTGCATCAGTGATAAATCCCAGGACTACAAGTATGAAATGCGGATTTTTTTAAAAATAAAATACATTAAACTCAAAGAACAGTAAAAGTTTATTTATTCAAAGTATGCTCCATTAGAAGTTATACATTTTTCCCATCTTTCAGGCAATTTGTGAATAACTCGCCAGTAGAACTTTTCCCCTTTCCCCGCAAACCATTCATCTAGCCATTCTTTCACATTTTCATATGAACAAAAGTGCTGCTCAGCAAGTGTGTGACTCATCGATGCGAACAAGTGGTAATCTAAAGGGGCCAAGTCTGGTGAGTAAGCGGCATGGGGTAGCACTTCCCACTTGAGTGCCTCCAATGTGTTGCATACTGCTTTTGCCTTATATGATGGAGCGTTATTGTGAAGAAAGATTACCTTGTGCTGTCTTCTTTCATATTCTGGTCGGTTTATGAGCAGCGAATGGTTCAATTCGATCAGTTTTTGTTGGTAGCGTTGGGTATTAACTGTTTCACTAGGTTTTAACAATTCATAATAGACCACACCCTTTTGGTTCCACCAAGTACAGAGCATTGTCTTTTTGCCAAAGCGATTCGGTCTTGCAGTTGATTTGGATGGTGAGCCTGGGTTCACCCATGATTTTTTGCATTTGGGATTTTCAAAATAAATCCATTTTTTATCGCCAGTAATGATACGATGCAAAAAAGACTTTCTTTTGTATCTTGCAAGCAAAATTTCTCAAGTGTTTTTGCGTTTTTCCATCTGCCTCTCATTCAATGCATGTGGAACCCATCTGCCGACTTTCTGGATCTTACCCATCTCTCGAAGGCGATTGGAAACAGCTTGTTGACTAACGCCTAACTGCTCTGCTAGTTGTTTTTGTGATTGACTATCGTCTTCCTGTAGCAATGTTCCCAATTTTGTATCTTCATATTTATTTGGAGGTTTTCCATGTTCTTTGTCTGTAAGATCAAAATCATCACTTTTGAAACGCCGAAACCATCATTCACACGTATCTTGCGATGGAGCATATTCACCATAAGCTTCTCGAAGCAGTCGGTATGATTCAGCAGCAGTTTTTTTCAAATGAAAACTAAACAGTAGTACTGTCCGCGAATACTCTTTATTTGGCACAAAATTTGACATTTTTAACACAGTAAAACAAAACTATATGATCACTTTTCAAATTATAACCTATACGCATTTGACACTTAATGATAACTTAACAAAACGCCATATGTGTTGAAACTTTGAACTATACACTCTGTTTGCGCGGCAAGTTTGAAAAAAATCCGTATTTCATACTTGTAGACCTGGTAGAACAAAAAACAATCATTTTTTCTCATTTTATAAGCACTAGTTTAAAATATGAATTCTAGACCTCAAAACTAAAATGAGACAAGAAAAAGTTTCCTTTGGACATACCGTATATCCTTTTTCGACTTGCAACATAGAGCAGTTTTATGTTAAAATTTCTATTGCATATTCTATGTCTACTGTGAGTTTCAGACAAAAACTTTATCAATAAAAATTGTTCAGTATCTTTGTTCCAACATATTGTGCCTAAATTTAATAAAAAAATCCCAATTTGTTTGAAAAAAGGCACACAATATTTTTTGTATTTATATCTGAAAATAACAATGCATTATACCAGGTGTCGGCAACCTGTGGCTCCGGACGCGCATGCGGCTCTTTTAGAAAATATTGTGGCTCTTTGAAAATTGGCTGGTTTTTATTTTAATATAATTTATTTTTTAATTTTCAACTTTCTGTCTGTACTATACAGGTTTTGTATTGTTCAGGATGTTTTACGGTGCAATTCACGCCCGGTAATTCCCCGAGTTGCTGCATATTCCCTTTTAGAAGAAGTAATTTTTGATGAACACGTGCAGAAACATTTTTACATTTTATTAATTTTCAAAAACGTAAGGACAATAACAACGTTATTAATGCATTTTTTGCAGAAACTATTGTTTACATGCAAGAAGCTTTTGGAGAAATATTTAGAAAATATAAAGCTACACTAGCTCTTTTGACAAAACCAATTGAAGCAGATATGCAGCAATTACATTTATCACCATTCCCATTGATTAATCAGGTACAATTTGAACTTCAATTATTGGATTTGAAATCCAAAGATTTATGGAATAATATATTCTTAAAACTTAATTCTGACCTGGAAAGTTTAGAAAGAGAAAAGTTCATTTTATCCAGCATAAGTGGACCGAAATTCGCAATCTTCAAGATGTAGATAAAGTTGTTTTCGAAGCTTGGAATCGTCTTCCAGAATCGTTCAATCATTTAAAAAATTATGCTTTTGGACTACTGATCATTTTCGGATCCACACATTACTGTGAGCAAGTCTTTTCACATATGAAATTAATAGTCAGTTAAGAAGTAATCTTACTGACCTGAAACTTGAGTGCTGCCTTAAGTTAAAGATTGCTGAATATTTACCAAATATTGAAGTCTTATCGAACACTATGCAAGTAGCAATCGTCCCAGTAAAAAAATTATTATATTGTAATATACTGGCAAGTGTAATAGGTATCACAAACTAAATGTATAAGTAAATATTAATTTATTTATACATTATATATTAATAAATATTTTTACGTTTTTTTCTTAAATATAGCATATATTTTTTAGGGGCTCTTCCATGTTATTGTTTTTGTTTTCAAGATAGATTTGGCTCTTTGTCACTAAAAGGTTGCCGACCTCTGCATTATACGTATGCATTCATATTCGTGTGTGTTAGTATATTCCGAGAATATATGGTGTGGACGTGTGAAATCGATCGTGGCTGTGTGTCCAAACTTTCCATTCCAGACCTGGTGTATTACGAAGCCTATAGCATTTCAAAGAGCTCTTTGATACGTGACGTTTCAACCACTAGGTAAGTCTATCAACCTGTATATATCCAATCCCATCTCAGTAGACGTTACATCAGTAGACGTTAAGTCGGTATAATAAGTGTCGTGGTAGACGAAAAATCTAAAAAGACGAATTGTCGTGGTAGACAAGTCGGTATACCTAATGTCTGTATACAAAATGTCGTAGACATAAAGTTTGTAGACGAGATGTCCTGACCCCAAAAGTAAATTATCTTGTACACCAATCCACATCTTTAATTGTTGAATGTTCTGTTGTTACGTGTTCAAATTTACGTTATTTTGTGCAAAAAGAGCTATTGAAAAATTGTACCCCAAAGAATAACCCATCACAATATTTCCAATAAAAGTTTTCATCTGCAGTAAATCTGGGATTTTATATGTAGATTTTGATTCTGCAATATTTTTACAACCGATCATATATTCAGAGATTTCAACAGAAACCTTTTCATCAGAAAAATAAACGAACATATGTTTTATTACAGAGAGAAAAAAGTTTGAATAATGTTCAAAAGAAAATATGGCGAGTTAAAAAGAAGAGTTAAGAAATATTAATGAAAAATGAGCTTTATTTTTAAGAAGAGAGTATATATTTGGACTTAAATATGTATTTTGAATTTAATTTTCCCTTGAGTAGGACTTTTGAAAATTTTAATTTTACTGATTGTATTAAAAAACTTCGTTCATTAATTGTCTTTTAAAAAAATATATTCATAAAAAACCAAATTAAATTTGTTTCTCAAAAATAATGGCCTTAACTTAATTTATATTTGCAGACCTCCCATCATATAAAGTGACGTTGTTAATACGGCCAGTCCTAATTTGTAGGATTTTGTAGGTATAACCACCAAAAAACCCTGTCACATGTCTGTTTTTCTGTCGGTACGGTAGAAACTGTGGCCAAAAGGCTGAATATTGACGTTGAAATTTGACATGTTTATTTAACTCTTTAAGCATATAGGAAAAATGCCGAGAATTCGAAACAAAACATTACGAAATAAATATAAACAAATATGTATTTAATGAAAAAATAAATGTTTTCTTAAAGATTTTGAGTGGGGTATCAAATGAAATCTCTTATTGCGTGGATAAACAAGCAAATTTTTATTTAAAAAAAAACATTTTTTATGTAATAAAATATGTCAAAAAACTTTTGTCTCCCACCCTATTTCCAAGAGGGGTTGGTCTAAAATCTGAAAAATATAATGTAAATTAATGGGAACCGGAATAGCTAAATAGAAATTTTTGATCAGTTTAGTTTTTCGAAAAATAAAGAAATTTTTGTGTCAAAATTGTTGACACAAGTATCTAGTTGAAAAAATTATTATTTTTTTAATAAAAAATAATTAATCTGTGATAAAAAAAAGCTCTTAAGACGTAGATTAAGGAACGGGAAATAGTTTTTTACGATGATTTAATTTTATTTTTTCCAAAAAGATACTAAAAAATTATTGTCCCGCACCCTTTAACGCAAAGGGGTTAAACTAAAAATCTGAAAAAAGTCTAAGTAATGTACATTCATCTAAACCGGAAATAAAAACGAAATCCGATTTCGTTTTTGGAAAATATTACGATTTTTGTGTTTTTGGCAAAATTAATTATTTTTTTAATTCATGGTTAAATTATGGCTAATGATGTTATGGATTTTTTGTATTTATGGCTAAGGTAGTATGTCTTTTTTGAAATAAAAAATATAATAATTTTTTTTTAACTGTTGAGAACAGACATGTGTGTATGGTGTGGTGTGTAGTATTTAGTAGGCTCTCCATACTATTATTCGTCGTAATTCAACCTATTGTTTGAATTACCTACTTTAGTTTTTATTTTAAATACTTATAAATCAAATAACACATTGTTAACAGTGGGAAATGTTTCTGAAACTGAAAAAATGAGGTTATCAATATTTTTCTTATTAATTTAATCGATTTGATATAGCCGTTATATAATCAGCAGCATTGAAATTTAACTATTTTGGTTCATTGGTACATTTAAAAATATTTTCATAAATTAGCCAACGGAGTGGCCGAGCTCGTTAAATTGTGCAGTTCTGACTGGTTAAAACAGTCTGAATTGTGAGGTTGCTGGTTCAATTCCCCGTTGGTGATATTATTTGGGCGAGAATAATATGTTAACATTACTCCCATTTCACAATCATTCACCCCTCATCCAGGTGTAAGAGCTCGCCCCCTGGAATCGGCGATTAGCCTCGTTGCAGAAATAGGCCGATGTAAAATAAATAAAATTTAAAAAGAAAATACAATTTTTCATATTAAATACGCGCTTTTTGTTCAGAATTAGTTTCTATTTCAAAATTTACAAATATGTTTTTTTTTTGTTTTCACCATTATAGTTTGAGTAAAAATACTACTAGTTCTCCCTTAATCATAATAGTAGTTCTTTTAATAACACAGTTTTCAGAGATGCAATATTAACTATGAACAACTTATATATACATATATACAACTTTTTCTCTGCAAAAAAATGTCAAAATACTTGAATTCAGCTGTGACTATAAAACTAGAAAGCCTGAAAAATTTATTGGCGTTTCCATCTATCAAATTCTATTTTACGAAGTATTTTATTTCTATTTTATGTGTTTTGTTCTAAATGTAGTGCCAGTTGAATGATAGAGAATAACAAAAAAAACAAAGTTGCAAGAAATCGAATTAAAACAGCAATAAAACAGAATGAACAAAGATTGTTTTAACAGTAATAATGTTAAAAAAAAGTTCTTAAGATCAAATAACAAAGGAAACTAAGTTTTCATTAGAAATTTCCTCGAAACCATCTCACACTTTAATCTTAAAACTTACCATCATTTTCTTTTTCTTGAAATATTTTACTAAAAGTTAAATCTCCATTTTTCTGGTTAACATCAAGAAGACCATTTAGAGTGTGTGTATAATTTACTGATTCTGGGACATCAGTTCTTCTACCGTAATCCCTAAGGGCTCGAAGGGTCATTATGGGATGTTCACGAGACGGAAATTTTCTACGGTCGCCTGGAATTGTTACTTCAATGTCAGCCATTGGAAAGTACAAAGCGGATTTTCCTGAAACAAATGAATATTGTGGTCAATGTTGTGTTAACAGGAGACATTGTAGATTTTTGTGTAATGGAGTGTTTAATTTGTAGGTATTGGCTTTGTTGTACCTGTACATAAGGAAAAATAGAACAAGGACTATTGAAAAGCTCAGAGGATATATGTTTAAGTGACACTGAAATAATTGAACAATTTTGCTAACGTTTCGATTTAATTTAAATCTTCAAGAAGATTGATTATTGTTTAACTGTATAATGGTCTTCCACAAGGTTGTATTTTAAGTCCTCTTCTTTTCACCATTGTAATATAGCAATAAAAGAAATCAAAAACATGGTAAAACTGTTCGAAGTTGGTCACTGGTGTATGAATAAAGGCCAAATATTAAAGTTATGTTCCGCTGACGACATGGTAATACTAGAAGAAAACGAAACAAGTTTACTAGAAATCCTAGAAAAGTACTAGAAGGAGTTAAATGAGGCTAGCATGAAAATAGACATAGAAAAAACTAAAACTATGGTCATAAGCAGAAATAACTTTAAACATAATTTAAAACTAGAGAGTAAATTGATAGAACAAGTGGATAAATTAAAAAATTTGGGAATTACTTTTTCGCAAGATGGAGAGTTGAGGCTGAAATATCGGAGAGGGTGGGTACTGCTGGTAGACTGTTTAACAGTATAAAGACATCTACCTTAATAAGAGAGATATATCGAAAGAAGCGAAGGTATATATCTTTGTCAACCTCTAGAGCAGCGGTTCTTAAACTGTGGTCCGCGGACCCCTGGGGGTTTGCGTAGCCATTACCGTGGATCCGCGAAACAATTTTGACATTAACTTTACATCCCCCAACTTTTCGCTTTTATTCAAATAACTCATTTAATAAAAATCCTACATGGTCAAGACTTTTTGTATTTATTGTTATCTAACTAGTTATTAACATAACTAAACAATAATTAGTAAAAATTTAATTATTTTTATTCAAATGAAAATTATTTACAGAAAACATATTATAATAAGATCTATTTTGACCAATATTCGATCAAGAAATGTTTGTATGAGTTAACGTATTATAATTTGTAACTTTTTTTATTCTTTTTACTACGATTTTTATTAATTTTATGTTTTTTATTCTATATGCTAATAAAAATGTTCCTCTGTAAATGCACAAGACCATTTATTAAAATAACCAGCCATATATTTTTATCAATATTTATTACAACGTAGTGCCTATGAGATTATTGAGCCAGAAACTAAGTCTTAAGAACGACATAAAATGCCTAGGGTTGGTATGGGGTCCGCAAACAAAAATGTTGTTCAAGAGCGGGTCCTCGGACTACATAAGTTTAAGAACCCCTGCTCTAGAGAAATTTTGATAAATTCCTCACATTATCTATTGATTTTCTAAATTTAATTTTTTTAAATAATTCAGTCGATACTTGTCTTCCTACACTAATTATATAGTCCATATGGTCAGTACTTTTCACGCAAAACTCACATTTATAAAGAAAATTATGGGTTATATTAATTTAAATTTTCCGTTTTAAAATACTTTATCTCTTTAACAGTATAATGGTCTTAAAGTGTTAGATATTAATCCTTTCCTTTTAACGTAATGTTCAAAGTGCGGCAAAAGGTAAGAGTTAGTAAGAGACGGTGTTGGGCACTAGAGGGTTAAACATTTTAAAATAATTTTTCAGCTATTTGAAAAATTTGATTTTATTAGCACTCCTGGTTTCTATTAGTTCATAAAACCGACTGCCTACACTATTTCGGTTTGTTATTTATGATAGGCCTTTTATTGACTGTTTTTGTGTTATATTTTAATTTTTTAACTTCTGTTTTGATTTACAATTGTTTTATTTAATTTGACATTTAACTTGCGACCATCCAAAAATATTATTACAAGTAATATTTTTTATTATTTTACCAACGTTTCATAATTTGGTTTGTTACATTTTAATTTTAAAATTTCTGTTTTACTTTACTGCATTTGTTTTAAATCAATTTATGCAGTATTTATTATTTAAATGTGAAATGTTTATAAAAGCTACTTGGATCAATAAATATTCAGTCAGTTCAAGTTCAAGTTACTTTTAATATAAACATTCAATGTATGTTAAAGAATATACAATGTTTCCGTTTAATATGTTTGCGTTAATATTTTATGTATTTTACACAATTTTCAACAAAGGTTTATATTTTATGAAACTACATTTATTAAAAGACATTTTTTACATAATTTTTAAAAGCTCAGATTATCCAGTAATTTATTGGTCAAGTATGATAGTGTCCAACAGAGTGTTAAATGTAGCTTCTATTTTTAATGTTACTATAAAAATTCTAGGAAATTTAAAAATGTTATCAACAAAAAATTGCTTATATTACCTCTGTCCGCAAGTTTTTTGCACTACTTTTTAGGGTTTTGTAGGTATGACAACCAAAATATCCTTATAACGTCACTCATGTATCTGTCTGTACGGTAGAAATTTTAGTTAAACGGCTTAACATAAAAAGTTGAAATTTAGCATGTTTATACATCTCTTTGACCCACATATAGGAAAAATACTGAGAGTTAAAAAAAAACACATCCCGAGATAAATATTAATTATTGATTTAATAAAAAAAATTATATTTTTTTAAAATGTTGAATGGCATACTAGTTGAATCCTCTTAAACCGTGGATCAACAGACAAATTGAAAATATATATTTTTTTATGAGAGTTTTGCCAAAAATACATCAAAAAACTTTTGTCTTACTTTTGTACTAATATAACAAATAACACAGTGTTAATAGTGAAAATACGTTTCAGAAATTGAGAAAAATAAAGCCATTTATCAATATATTTCTTATTAATCTAATGAAGACTTGAATACGAAGCAAATACAGAAAAAAACGATGAGATTGTTGGCAATTTAATTAAATTTTGTTTAGAAAAATTGAATGGGAGCTCTTTGAGTTCCCATTCAACGAATATGATTATCAAAAAGCTATTGTTTTTGGTGTGATTTTAGAGCAAATATTTCTAAACATCCAGTATTATATTGGCTTTTTACATTTATTAAATACCTACAAATCCCTGAAATGTGTGAAAATTCACACTTCACATCAATTTTTCATTGATGCCTATACACACAAATATTACTTATATATATGCTTTGAATAGCAATACTTGCTAGACTTTTTGCCAATTGATGATATTTTGCATGACTGCCCACATAGTAAACGGTGGTACTAAATTATATTACGATGTCACTAAAAGCATTCATCCATTTTCAATATATTTATTACACAGTGTCGTGTGAAGAGGAGTAAATGGGAGTCGAAGCATCTTAACAATTTTGCGAAAATTTTTAAAATTATTTAAATATTTAAACTAACAACTTTGCCTTAAAAGCTCTTTGTCTGGCCAAACTTTATAACAGTCAACAGCTGTATTCGATTTTCAGCTGGATTGTCTGTGGAATAATTTAATTTTTTCTAATTTAAACATAGGAATCTTTAATAAATGATTTAAAAAAGTGTAGTGTAAATTTTCACACATTTCAGGGTTTTGCAGGTATTTAATAGGTGAAAGAAGCCAACTAAATACTAGATGTCTAGGTATATTTATCACATCAAAATCAACAGTTTTTTGATAATCACTTTTATTCGCCTTGTTTTATTAATATTTTTAATTCCAAAAAAATACACGCACTATCCTAGCTATAAATCCAAAAACCCATAATATTATTAGCCATAATTTAAGCACGAATTAAAAAAATAATTTTTTCAATAACACAAAAACTGCCATATTTTTCAAAAACAAAATCTGATCAAAAATTCCTCTCGTACGTTTCCGGATCAGATCAATATACATTACCTATATTTTTTTCAGATTTTTAGTTTAACCCTTTTTGGTAAGTGCGCGACAAGAACTTTTGCACATTTTTGGCTAAATTCGTGTTAAAAGAAACAAATTTCAAAAAACTATCTATCCTTCCGTAATCTACGTCTTAACAGCTTTCTTTTCATATCACACAATAAATGTAAAAAAATATTTTTTCTTATCAACGGCACAAAAAATCGACATTTTTCGAAAAATGTATTTAATCAAAAATTCCTGTTGAACTATTTTGGTTTTCATTAATGTTCATTACGGAGAATTTTTTTAGAATTTTAGATCTATTCCTTTGGATATAGGGTGGGGGATACAAGTTTTTTAACACATTTTTGGCAAAAATACAATAAAGAAAATTGATTTTTCAAATTTTTTTTTCCCATCATTATGAGTTTCATTTGATATGCCATTCAAAATTTAAAAAAAATATTTTTTTTATTAAATACATATTTGTTTATATTTATCCCACGCTGTATTTTGGAACTCTATAGTTTTCCTTTATGTGGGTCAAAAAGATGTACAAGTATGCCTGTACATCTGAATAGATCCTTGATAGCTGAAGCAAATTCTTGGTTTAACACCAATAAATTATGCTTAAACACGGACAAATCCCCAACCCAGTTGTTTACTACTAGGAAACATAATTTTGAAAACCCTCATTACGTCAAGTTTCTTGGAATCCACGTAGATCCTCATTTACGTTGGGACCAACACACGGAATTTCTTAGTAGAAAGCTTAGGTCCACCATCTACCTGATAAGGAGGTTGAAATACGAAGTATGTAAAGAGGTCGTATTGAAAGCCTATTTTTCATTATTTCAATCCTACCTAAATTATGGGATACTTATATGGGGACATTATCCGTCCGCTGACAGAATTTTTAGCCTTCAGCGTAAAGCTGTCAGAATTATCGCCGGCGCTGCCTACAGAGCCGAATGTCGAGATTATTTTACAAGTCTCAAAATAATGACTTTACCAGCATTATTCATTTATTGCCTCTTGCTAATACATAAGAATTTGAGAAAATTCACTACTCTTGGAGACTCGCATGAATACAATACTCGCTCAAAAAACGATATCCGTTCTCAGTACCTACGCATGAACAAATCCAGAAATAGCTCAAATTATTATTGTATAAAATTTTTCAATGTGTTGCCCGAGGAGATTAAACAACTATAATGCAGAGAATTTTCAAATAAAGTTAAGGACATTTTGTTGAAAAATCCCATTTATGATTTTAATAATTTTGAAAATATTGAATTTTGTATATGAAATCTTATGTACCTAATAATAACTGACTAAAAACAATAGATGTATATGTAATTTGGTCAATAAATTATTATTATTATTATTATTATTCAAAATTTCAACTTCCTATGTTCAGCCTTTTGGCTACAATTTCTACTGTACAGACAGACAGACAGATACATGAGTGACGTTATAATGGTTTTTTGGTGGTCATACCTACAAAACCCTAAAAAGCGCGTTGCAGTAAGCTTTCATTTCTCGCTTTAACTTTTTAAGTAACCATGAATATTTTCCTGAAAAATATTTGTTTTAGAACTTTAAATACACAGGAGTCACGTAAGATATTTATAGTAAACGTATTACCATTTTCAAGTACGATTTTAATCGAACTTAAATTTGTTTATTTGGCAATTAGTATTCACGCACAATGAAAGCATTTATCAAATAATAGACAACAGCTGTACGGGACAAGTTTTATTGGTAAAACATCTGCAGAGTGATAAACAACGTCAATAATTATAACACCCATTGATACCTAATAAATTCAACGATTAATCCTTCTATTTGATGTATTCCCCGTATTCGTACATGTTTTGTTATCCGTAGCACTTGAACGATGACGTTGATCAGTGACGTTTGATGCTTGTATTAATATTGGCGTATACTGTACTCTTTAATTGAAGAGGATTGTATAACAATTTAGTTGGGTTTAAATCTTGCGTGCTACCTTAGTCCAAAGGTGTATAAAAAGGAAGAATCTGGTAAATAGGATATAACCATGAAATTTATTAATACCTAATACAAGAAGGTTAAAACAGTTATAATAAATAAAATAATCGCCTATTATGAGGGTTGCCTCTTATATTTCGGGATTGCGCTAAATTAGTGCTGCCATCTGGCAACTGACGCTTCTATCGTAAAGTTTGATATTTTTGACGTTATACGTACTGAGAACGTTTTGACGTACGAGCGCTTTTTGTGTTGTTTACAGTAACTTCAGCAAATTCATCTAGGCTAAATATGTATTCTTTTTATTAATATTGCCAACGTGGTGGCCGAGCGCATTTAGTCGTGCGGTTTGTACTGGTGGAAACCCAGTACGACTGTCCGGTCTGTGGTTCGAGCCTGCTTCGTTGGTGATATTATTCGGGCGAGAATAATATGTTTACATTACTCTCATTTTCACAATCATTCACCCTTCATCCAGGTGTAGGAGCTCGCCCCCTGGCATCGGCGATTAGCCTCGTTGCAGAAATAAAGGCCGATGTAAAATAAATAATATAATAATAATAATAATTTTTATTAATATTTTTTGACTTGTGTAAACATTCTTTGTAATGTAAGTAAGCACGAATAAAGATTATTATTATTATTATAATGGAATTAAATCGTGAACATTTTCGAGCGATTATTTTTTACAACTGTCGACGTTGATTAATCCAACTACAGTGCATCGATGAACTTAATTCGACCTCTGGCGGTGAAGCCCCATCAAGAAGTACTATTTATTGATAGTTTGCCGGTTTCAATCGTGGCCGTAGTTTGCTTAAGGACAAATTTCGTGAAGGTCGTCCAAATTCGGTTGTTGTTCCAGAAAACATTGATGCTGTGCGTGAACTGATACTGCAAGATTGTGACTTATTGTGAGATTGAGGTATCCTTGGGCATTTGTGGAACCAGCATAAATTCATTATTGCATGAACATTTGGCCTTCAAGAAGATTTGCTCAAGTTGGATCTCACATAATTTGACAATCGCAGTGGAAAAAGCCTCAATCACAGTTCATTATCAACATTCAATACACATTGATCTTCATGGAGAATATTTTGAAAAACAATAAAACCAATTTTGTTGATAATTTGTTTTTGATCTCAAAACCCGAAATGTAAAAGGCAACCCACATAATAATCAGTGCGAAGAAGACGTACCAAAAACTAGGTGTAGTAAGACAATTGCTGGAAATTAGCACAAGACAAATGTTTGGAGAAATATTGGAAAGGCTTATGTTCAGCAGTAAATGAATTCGTGGATGCAAGATTGAAGTCGGTAGAATATGAAATGCAATCAAACTCATGTTCGCATTAATTTTTTGTGCAACTTTTGTTTTTATTTTAGAAACATATTTTTAATTTCAAATCATTCTTTCCTAAGATAAACAAAAAATTTTAAAAATCCTGTATTTTTGTGTACCTTTTGTTCTCATATAAAGAATATATTTATAATTTTAAAAAATGTTTTCCTAAGATTGATAAAATGTCTTTATAATTTCATGCATATGATGGGAATGTCGGAAATTTTACATAATCGAATTGAGGTGCCCCCACATTAAAAAGTTTCAGAACCACTGGACTAGAGTACCGTTCGTTATCTGAATAAAGGATTCCACACCAAAGCGGCCGCGGTGGCGGCCACGGTGGCGATAATGCAGCGGCCTAACGCAACCTATACAATACAATGAGACCACGCACATACAAGCGTTCCGCTATCTGAGAACGCCACCGACTGCAGCGTTCAGGCTAGCGATCACCAAACACTGGCGGCCAAACTCGACAAGTTGCGTTAGGCCGCGCGATATTCATTGTTTATATACCACAGAGTGAATATATTTAAGAAAATAATGTCGAAAATAGATAATTTAACAGATAAAATCATAGATCAGTAAAGGATCATTTAATTTTGTATGACTTAGCACATCCTGATTACAAGAATATTAGGAAAATAAATAAAGTGTGGGACGAAATAGGAAAAGTTTTGGAAATTGATAGTAAAGTCTGTTCCAAACGATTAGGCGGAACTAGATTTTGCAATCTAGTTACTTTCATCGTTTAAATAATGCTTTCAGCCATTTTGTTTAAGCTTTGTAAATCATACTTGCAACAAACATTTTTTGGTTAAGGTTAATATCATTTTAAAATGTCATTTTCTTTATATTTTGATTTTTTGTGTCATTCTTAATACAAATATCCCATTTATTTATTTTTTGTCATTAAAATATGTAAGAAAATTAATTTAAGTTTGACATATGTCATTCGTTTCCATGGTTTCATTGTTGGAATTTTAAATTTTAACATTCCAAAGGGGAAAAATGAAATAACCCAAGCAAGGTCCAATATTATCATACAACTATATACCGTGATTCACTAACTGATCGCTACCGCTACCGCCACTCCCACCGCGTTAGTGTGAGGAGACCTGATCGCTACAGTGGCCGCCTCCGTGGCCGCCACTGCGGCCGCCACCGCGGCCGCTTTGGTGTGTGGAATCCTTTAACCAGATAGATCTTTCTAGCTAAGAACGGCTAACAGTTATTGGGTTTTAATTAAAAGTCATGTAGGAAGAGTTCTAGTTCTTTGTCCAATAGAGGATTTTAATTTGTTTTTTACAAAAATTAATGAAGAATATTTTTAAGAATATTCCAACAAAATGGATAATAAATTTAAATTGGATTATTACCTATTAAAATAAATAACTTCTGTTGATTTATGTTAATAATCATAATATTTGCATTTATTTTTTTAACAAACCAATTTCCTTAAAAATTGCGGTTCTGAAATTGGAAAACTTTTTTAGGAAAATTATTAAATTTAATAAATTTCAATTTACAAGAAAATTATACACATTTTCTTTTATAAAAATAACTAAGTTTGAAAGCATAATCAGACTAATATCTTGCGGAAAACTGGTATAGAGTATATATTAATATCTCGAAAGACCTAACAAAGGTCTCTCCAAAAGTAGAGGTTTTTCTGAGAGCACAGGTTTTTCCAGAAATAAAAGACCTCTCATAGACAAAAGTACATAGTATATTAACAAGGATGTGGAAGACATATTGGTTCGTGAAAACAAGTTAAAGAGAGATTTGTTTAAAGCTGTGCGAGAATTAGTATTAATTTATATCTACCATATACAAAGTTTTAAATATTTAAATAATAAAAAATAGATGACAAAATAATAGAACAGGCATGAAAATTCAAATCCTAGGCACAGTTTTCTCGGAAGATGAAAAAATAGATGAAGGAATTATGGAAAGAGTAGGCGCAGCAAGAAAATTGTTCACCAGCATCAAATCATCGTTCCTAACTAAAAAAGAAATACCAACCAACATCAAGGTAGTGATCTTCAAAAAAGTGACAGTACCGATTTTGACATACATCTCAGAATCCTGGACCACTACAGAGGCGCACAGGTTCAAAATAAAAAGCTCCAAAATGAGATTTCTAAGGAAAATTGAATCTAAAACAAAATTGGACAGAATAAGAAATGAAGTATTTAGAGAAAAGCTGGACACACAACCAGTGAAGACTATAATAGAAGAAGGACAGCTAAGATGGCTAGGACATATACAGAATGAGTGAAGACAAAATAGTACAAAAAGTTTTTGAAGCAAGAACAGTGAAAAAAGTTAAACCAGGAAGACCGAGAAAAACCTGGCACCAAGAAACATAAGAAGCTGCAACGAAGAGAGGCGTAAAGTGGGAGGAGATAAGAAAATATACAAAGGATAGAACACGATGGAAAGAAGTATGGAGAACAACACCAGAAAATAAGTAACTCGACTACACCGCAAGGTAGAAAGGCTTCAGGATTAAGTATATATAATCCTTTATTTTCCATCGACCTTTCGGTGTTTTGGGTATTTACTACAATAACAATTACAAAACATATATCTCCTCGTCCTACAATCCCAACGTCCTATTAAACATACATCACTTCAGGATTAAGTAAGTAAATAATAATAAAAATCAATAAAAAATATAGGGCCTTAAAAATGTACTATTTTATTTAAGATGAATATTTTATTCCATATGTAATACAAAACAATTAATACATAATAAACACAACTATTATTATTTAATATATTGAAAGTGAAATAAATGATTTTTGTCAAATCCAATTTCTTGCAAATATCTTTCTCTATTGCCATCGTAAGATTAGTTTGCCGTTCTTGTGACATCAACGACCTGAAGTAAATTTTTATTAATTTTTAATTAGAAAAACTCCACAACACAAACAGTCTCATTAAGTGCCGTTGAATCCCTACAACAAATGTATACCAAAAACAACCTGATCCAGAAAATTCAGGATAACATCTATGAAATCCTTAGCACAAGAAAAAAATTGACCATCCTGTGAGTGCCATCCCACTGTGAGATAGAAGGAAATGAAAAAGCTGATAAAGCAGCAAAATCAGCTACAAATTTACATATAACAAACATTAAAGTACCTAAAAGTGACATTACGAATGAAATAGGTAGAACGGTGTTAGAAGAATAAGACAAAGTCTGGAAAGAAATAAGTAACAACAAACTACGAGGAATAAAATACGCTAAAAAGTGGCACACATTCAATAAAAGAAAACAACAAATAACGGTTACCAGATTGTGCATTGGCCATACTTTATCAACCCATAAATATGTACTGGATAAATCCGACCCCACCAAATGCAACTTATGTAACACACAACTAACCGTTGAACATCTGATCGCATGCCCAAAGTACTCCAGAAAACGACAAAAAAATAAAATACCACCAACATTGAAGGAAGCCCTCTCCAACAACATGAAAATAGCGGAACGGATACTACAGTTCACAAAAGAAACTGATCTCGCCCCACAGATATAAAACAAATAAAATATCAAAATATATGTACATACTTATTAAATTAATTAATGTGTATTATTTAATGTAATTATAATATACAGGGACACTAATCACCTTTGTAGTCGATGTGCCTTAAATTGTTTAAATAAAAAAATAAATAAAACAGTCTGCAGTCGGCAGCCCCTGATTTTGACCGCCCAGGTGCGGATCCTTTGCACTTCCTCCAGAAACGGCCTCGTAATAAATACTTTTGCAAACCGCTGCCTTTCATTTTGCAGCATATTTACTTGTATGTTCACCTTTAATCCAAAACCTACACTCTTGTTGAAATAAGAACTCTTTAAACAAATATCTGTTTCCATTTATTATCAATTTTCTCTCTTCACAATCTCACATTTAAATTGCCCTCTCATATTAACTGGAAAATCATGTATTTTTCAATGACAACCTCCGTAAATCTATAACTTCTTATTTGCTCTTCGCTCACGGCAACGTAGTAGGTCACAATATAATACATCTCCTTTAAATGTGATAAACTTTAACAATCATTCAATAGAATCAATTGTATTTAATGACCTAATTTAATATCTTTATGAGAAATAGATGGCTTCATTTTTTTTGTTGTGTGAAAAATGGTGTGATAAAAATTTGAGGTTAAGTTTGGATAAGGTTATGGGCAATTTATTATACTTTGCACCTGTCTTAAACTTTGTTCGAGGAAATATTGTTTAATAAGTACAAAATAAATAGTAGTTTTTCTCAAATTAATTCAACACCTTTTTTTTCATTAGATATTCAGACATTTTATCGAAATATGTGCGTGTCATCATTTATTTCAATCATCAAACCATGAGGTTCATCTTTTTTTTTTTATTCATGGAAAATCATTTATAGACACCAATCTGGTAGTGTCGGAATCTCCTTCATTTGACCTACCGACTAAAAACCCTGCTTGCCTCTTTTTCCCCACCAAGGAACTATCTGTGTTGATTTTCATCTTGGAGGGAACAGGCTAGCTCAACCTATCCTCACATTCCCCCATTCTGTCTTTCTCGCTCGTCTGTCTCCTTCCTCTTCATGATGGCTGACAGCATCTGTCGCACCGTTTCTCAGTTTTCCTTGGAGTGCCGCATAACCTGGACCATGTTGTCGGGTGTCAGATTTTCTCCTGTTATCGTGTATGCTCTTAATCTTTCTGCAGTCCATCTCCCACATAATGTATGTTCGACTGTGTCGACTGCGCCGCAGTAGATACAGTTGTCGTCCTGGTCCTTGCCAATCCTCAGGGTGAAGGACTTAAAAGACCCATGGACTGTCAGGGCTTGCGTGACATAGTAGTCTATGTTTCTGAACTTACAGGCCAGCTACTCTGGTATGTTGGAGATGAGCCTTTTCATCCACTGCCCTTTGTCCTGATTCCTGGACCACTCCTCTTGCCATTTCTCCACCGAATGTGTTCTGGCAGCGTTTCTCACCTCAGATCCCCCTCCTGCCTCCTATATCTGACGCCTTTTCTCTGCAAGGAGTCGCAGAGGGAGGGTTCCTGTCACTACTTGCAGGGCCACAGTCGACACAGTGCGGTAAGCCGAGGCTACCCCTATTAACGCCTGGCGTTGACCTTTGTCATATAACTTGTTGTACTTGCCATATCCCAGCATTCCGTACAACAAAGTTGAGTGAACTGCCCCCAGCAAAACCTTCCTTTTTCCCCAGTTGGGGATGAGGTTCATCTGGGAACAGTCGTAATGTCTTTGCCTAGAAGAACTTCTCTTATTTCTTCTGCTATTCGTCTTTAATGGTTTCCAATTTGTTGTCCTTTTATGTATGTTTTAGCGTCTTAATTTTTACTTCATTCCGATGCTGATTACAATCAGCATCTTATATGTTGGTTGAAGAATCTACATTAATAGTTTTTTTGCAGATCATGTCCGCCTTTGTCGGGTAACAAATATACATTCCATTCTTGATATTATTGGGTATGTCATTGAATATCTTTGAACCATTTTGATGAGTGTATGTGGATTAAATGAACTGATGATATCAAAAGAAGCAGTTATATTTAAATATCAATAGAATATGAACAACCTCTGAAGTGGACCTCGCTTGACTAAATTTTGAGAAACGATGATTATCTAGATGAAATAATTATCCAGCTAATTTCTCTAGTTTTTCTTCTACTTAAAAAAACTCTAATTTATTATCTGAAATCTTGACTTATGAGAGTTTTTGCTTCAGATTCCGCAAAGCAATTTTATAAATTGGTTTTACTTTTAAAAATACAAATGATTATCTTCAACTGACGAAAACATTTCTCGGAATTTGTAAAGTTTTAGATATATTTTTAGCAAAAGTAGTACATAGTTTTTAATAAGATAAAAGGATAAATAATTTAAGCTCATTCATACCGAATTTTTCGTACAAAATTGGAACCCCTGTGCTAGGTGACATGCTTGTGATCTCTTCAAGTTTGCGTACTTTGATTCGTCGATCACTCGTCGATCACACAAGACATATTGTGGATTTTGACCTCAAGTGGACGTCCCGAACTATGTTCATCACTTGTGGATGTACGACCAGGTTTAAATTCATTCACCCAATTTTAAACAGTTTTAAACACTGGTGCAGATGTGTCATGAACTTCATCAAACTCAGCTTTAATTTCTTTTGATGTTTTGCCTTTCAAATGAAAATGTTTAATCACTGCACGAAACTAGTTTATTTCCATTGTTCGAAAATAAGAAAAGTTGTTTGCTTCAATCGATTGTAAGAAAGAAGCCACGCGATGGATATGGCTGAAAATTTGACAGTAGTCTATTGACAGACGGTACATTTAAGAAACAAACTTTATTCGATGCTACAAGCGCCATCTCTTAGATTTTGTAAGGACTTATTGACCTACCCTCGTATCTTATTCAGCCTGAATAATCAAGTTGCTAACAGAGTTTTCCCATAACATAATACCGTAGGACAAAGTTGATTGAATGTAGCAAAAATAGCCTATTTTCATTGTTAAATATGCTGTTATCTTGGTTAACTTATATAACAAAAAGTAAAATTTATTAATTTTTGTGACAATGTTATTTTTTTGCAGCTTCCGATAAGTGTACCCAGTAGGGATGGGAAAAAAACATCGATGTATCGATAACATCGATGTCTCTCCTGAAAACATCGATGTTTTTACCATCGATGTTCAGGTGGCGATAGTATCGATAAAACATCGATGTCTGCTACCGATGTCGATGTTTTGAACTTTGAAATTCAAACTACCGCTAGAGGCGCTGGAATCTTAAAATTTTTATTTTTATTAAAATTAGTGCACAAAATATAAGCGCTATCTATTGTAATATAACAATACTAATAGTATTAGTTCTTATTCTTCTTAGCAGTTAGCAGAATAAAAAAAGAAATAAGAAGAATCTTCTAATTTTTGCAAATAATGACAACGACGAACGAAACCAACACTTGTTGCTCTTTGAATTTTGTTGTCGAGCCATTTTTACTTGCCCGACCTTAATATATAAGGGGCAAGTATTGTAATCGCGAAAATTTTCGATGTCGAGATTTTGACGGATGACCACGTTTCATGGTCCAGGGAATCCAAAAAACCTATTTTCGAAGTGCCGTCCGTATGTATGTGTGTGTGTGTGTGTGTGTGTGTGTGTGTGTGTGTGTGTGTGTGTGTGTGTGTGTGTGTGTGTGTGTGTGTGTGTGTGTGTGTGTGTGTGTGTGTGTGTGTGTGTGTGTGTGTGTGTGTGTGTGTGTGTGTGTGTGTGTGTGTGTGTGTGTGTGTGTGTGTGTGTGTGTGTGTGTGTGTGTGTGTGTGTGTGTGTGTGTGTGTGTGTGTGTGTGTGTGTGTGTGTGTGTGTGTGTGTGTGTGTGTGTGTGTGTGTGTGTGTGTGTGTGTGTGTGTGTGTGTGTGTGTGTGTGTGTGTGTGTGTGTGTGTGTGTGTGTGTGTGTGTGTGTGTGTGTGTGTGTGTGTGTGTGTGTGTGTGTGTGTGTGTGTGTGTGTGTGTGTGTGTGTGTGTGTGTGTGTGTGTGTGTGTGTGTGTGTGTGTGTGTGTGTGTGTGTGTGTGTGTGTGTGTGTGTGTGTGTGTGTGTGTGTGTGTGTGTGTGTGTGTGTGTGTGTGTGTGTGTGTGTGTGTGTGTGTGTGTGTGTGTGTGTGTGTGTGTGTGTGTGTGTGTGTGTGTGTGTGTGTGTGTGTGTGTGTGTGTGTGTGTGTGTGTGTGTGTGTGTGTGTGTGTGTGTGTGTGTGTGTGTGTGTGTGTGTGTGTGTGTGTGTGTGTGTGTGTGTGTGTGTGTGTGTGTGTGTGTGTGTGTGTGTGTGTGTGTGTGTGTGTGTGTGTGTGTGTGTGTGTGTGTGTGTGTGTGTGTGTGTGTGTGTGTGTGTGTGTGTGTGTGTGTGTGTGTGTGTGTGTGTGTGTGTGTGTGTGTGTGTGTGTGTGTGTGTGTGTGTGTGTGTGTGTGTGTGTGTGTGTGTGTGTGTGTGTGTGTGTGTGTGTGTGTGTGTGTGTGTGTGTGTGTGTGTGTGTGTGTGTGTGTGTGTGTGTGTGTGTGTGTGTGTGTGTGTGTGTGTGTGTGTGTGTGTGTGTGTGTGTGTGTGTGTGTGTGTGTGTGTGTCTGTCTGTCTGTCTGTCTGTCTGTCTGTCTGTCTGTCTGTCTGTCTGTCTGTCTGTCTGTCTGTCTGTCTGTCTGTCTGTCTGTCTGTCTGTCTGTCTGTCTGTCTGTCTGTCTGTCTGTCTGTCTGTCTGTCTGTCTGTCTGTCTGTCTGTCTGTGTGTATACACGATAACTCAAAAACGGTTTAACTTAAAGAGTTCGTTCTGGTACTAAAAAATTCTCCTATTAAATAGGAAGAACCCTATTGTTTTTTATGAAAATCGGTTGACTAGAAATGGGAGTTTACTCGTGTCGATTTTAAGATTTTTGCGAATATTTAGCAACAGAAAAATATTTCGAAAAAATTTATTGAACAAAAGTTACTATAAATGCAATAACTAATAACTTTTATTTGAGACGTTTTTTGATAAATCGAAAAATTTCGAAAATTTTTTGTAAAATTATTTAAAATTTTTCCAAGTCTCAATGTTTTCATACTTATATGTAACGTTTCCATGGTCATGATAATTAATTCGTAACTTGTAAAGCAAGCCTTGGACAAAAATTTGTATAAAACATAATTTGATGTATTTTTGAAGATTTATCTAAATATTTAATTTTTTTTTTTTTTAATTTACATTTTTTTTTAAATATATTTTTTATGGGAGGGCAAGTCTAGCGGAGGTTTCCCTTCGCCACTGGTCCTTTTTGTTGTAAGTATATCTTTAAACAGTAAAAATGTTCTCTCGACATCGTAGATTGTTATAGGTGATAGAGAAAAATATGGTCGGAAATAATTTTGTTTAAAATTGGGTGAATACGATATACTTTTAGTTTTTTAGTTATTAATATAAATTTTAAATATATGAGTTTAACGAATAAATTTACACAACACTAGCTTAACTCTTCTAGCTTAACTCTACTAGGTTTAACTCTTTAAGTTAAACCGTTTTTGAGTTATCGTGTATACACACAGACAGACAGACAGACACACACACACACACACACACACACACACACACACACACACACACACATACGGACGGCACTTCGAAAATAGGTTTTTTGGATTCCCTGGACCATGAAACGTGGTCATCCGTCAAAATCTCGACATCGAAAATTTTCGCGATTACAATACTTGCCCCTTATATATTAAGGTCGGGCAAGTAACAAGTTTTAAAAGTGACAATTTAGTAAAATCGTTTGTCCAAATAATATAAAAAAAAAACATTTTCACTCAAATAAATTCAGTGTTGACAAAAATATTCAAAAATTAAAAGAAAAAACATATGCACGTCAGTTGAATATATCTTAAATCTTGTCTCTTATAAAATTTTAATGAGCTACAGTTATCCAGTTATGTAATATGATTGATACGTACTACATTTCAACTTGGTTGTAGGTTGTTATTTCAAAAGAACCACTATATGTAGTATCAGTTCGATTTGTTTGAATTACGGATAATTGAATCTAACATTAGAAAAGTCAATAAAAGATACAGATATTTTTGCAAGTTCCTAACTATGAAAAATTAAAAACGAACTATTTTCCTATAAAAACTTTATTTGTCCGGGCTTTACTCATAACACACATTAACGAGCCCAACACACCTATCAGGTATCAGGACTTTCCAGAATGTTATGGTACATATTTCAGAACCATACCTTAGTGTACTATACATAAATCTGTATCTATCCCCAATATCTTATCAGTATTCAATAAATAATCAATTCAACCATAAATTAAACCAGATAACAAATAAAAAGTGTCTTTGATAAATGAGTTTTCTGACTCTATTATTCGCCTATTCGGTCTGATATATTTCAGTGTCCATTCAGATTCCATGAAACGTTATTTTATATTCGTTTCTGGCCTGAATACATAAAACTACGTGTCACATCCTTCGGGGGTCATTTCAGTTTATAGTCATTTCTGGACATCCATACACGGAATATATAAATTATTAATACTTGAGAAACATGTCTTTATGACCCAGTAAACTGTGGGAAGAAATAAATAATAAATGGGATGGAAAATATTTTTGTTTCAAGAAAATAAAATTGAATACAAGGATTATTTAAGGTAGAATGGATGTTATGTCTGTTAAATTGTTTTGCCGGTGTAGTGAAAAAAATTTAAGTTTCTGAGAAATAGCAAGTGCAGTTAAATGGTCTTGAAAGGGAATTTTAAATTATTTCCAATAGACTTTTCAATCCAAAGTGTGTTTTCTAGTTCTCTTGCAAATGCCTTTGTCTTCCATCATCCTCAACATTCAAAATATCTTGTGATTGTTTATATTGTAGTGTTTTCACTCATGCGGCTGACGAAAATAAATTACAGAAGACAGTTCTATATAAACGGTTGCCGAAGGTTGTAGTTGCACTACTGAAAAGACTACTTTTAGTCATAATACCAACTCTGCTCATCAGTCAACTTTCTTAATCCAAAATTGGGATGGGCAAGGACGCCGAAAGCAGGCCCGAACCCCGGTAAAACAATATTTCTGGGCCCGAGTACTGGGAAAACAATAATTCCTTCCCACTTCCAGAAAACGATACTTAAAGGCAGTGGCGTGGTGTGCCTTTCTGGTCAAGGGGGCAGTAAAAACAGAATCATGTAGGAAAAACTATTTTCGCGACAAATCAAGGGTCGACTGTACTGCAGTTTTTAGGGTTTTGTAGGTATGTCCAAAAAACCCTTATACCGTCATTTTGGCGTCTGTCTGCCTGCCTACCTGCCTACCTGTCTGTCTGTGGATCTCCACGAATTGAGGTCCCTACATAACGTTTTGACTATTTTTAGCATGTCTGTTGGTCAGTCTGTCAGTCTGTCTGTCTATCTGTTTGTCTGTCTGTCGGTTCGGTAAAAATTGTAGTCAAACGGCTAAACCTACAAAGTTGATATTTGGCATGCTTATACAACTCTTTGCCCCGCACTTATGAAAAATACATAAAACATATAAAAAATATATCCCCCTAAAAATATAAACAAATATGTGTTCATGGAAAAAAAAAAAATTTTTAAATTCTGAGTAGGGTATCAAATGAAAGCCCTTGGTACGTGGATTAACGATCAAATTTTTTTTTTGCAAAGTAAATTATTTTGAAGCATTTTTTGCCAAAATTATGCAAAAAAATTGCCCCACACCCTGTAGCCCAGATGATTTAAATTAAAAATCTGAAAAAAATCTGAGTAGTGAACATTGATGTGAACCAGAATAGTACAACAGGAATTTTTAATCAGATTATGTTTTCGGAAAATAACGCAATTTTTGTGTTTTTTGGTTGACGATGTACAAAAGTGATGTAACACACTATACTAGAAGGCGTATCTTGGTCTAATGGTTAGCTTGCTCCCTTGCTATGCAGCAAACTAGGGTTCGCTTCTGGGCAGAGGAGACAACTTTATTTTTAATTTTTTTTCCATTTTGATTTTGTTTTGTCAAAATTCTAGTCATATTTTGGCAAATGTTGCATTTAATTTTTAAGAGCAAAATTTAATAACCAGTAGAATTTTTGGAATTTTATTTTCATTCTATGTTTCATGTATACGAAACCAGAGGGGCGGGGCATATGGCTTAAAACAACCAATGGAAGCCGTAGGCACAATTTTCAAAATCTTAATAAACCTTACTATATAAAAAAAAAAAATACTGCACATATTTAGAAACCTAAATAATGGTATTAGGTATTTGAATTAAAATTAACAAAAAAATATTTTAACATAAAATTTGTTTTTAGAGCTCTTAGATTAACAGACGATAAATTATTTTGAAAATATCGTTCATTTTGCCATGATTACTACAAAGCAAAATTTGTCCTATACATTCAGCATGCCTTCACTTATTATATACCTGCGAAACCCTGCAATGTGGGAAAATTCTCAGTTCACATCAATTTTTTATTTAGATCAATATTTGAAGGGTTATGAGGGGACACCATGAAGCTAAACTTTTGAAATATTGCTCTTATTATGGACTTAACAGCAAAAATGTGTGTAACAAATATTGTTTATAATAAGAAAACAAATATTTTTTATTCTTACATACTTTTCGATTGAATACCGGCCTTTTATAAGCGATGCATACGATCCGTTTATTCTTATTGCTTATACGTTGCAGATTAAAATAAGCTGTTAGTTCCATGTCAAATCACATTTAATATTTGTATTGGTATTTTGTGGCAACATCACGTCAACTTAAAATCGATTTATTCTATCTACTTACATCAAATATTCATTCAGTCATAATTTTTCATTCATTGAATACTTTAAGATTCTGACGTCCATAACCTACGTCATATTGTTTTAAATTTTAATTTAAATTCACATTAATAATAAAACTGAATAAATAACGAAGGGACACAAAATTAATTCTTTACATTTCAGATTTAGAAGGCCACAAGATATGTATCAAACGAGCGATTTTTAGTGAATAAATTTAACTATGCGATATAAAAATTAACGGTTTTCACGCGAAGGACGAATCTTCGAGAGCACTAAAAATTAGTGCTGGGAATATAACCGGTTTTTGGCTACCGAGTTCCAATTTTAAGTTACAAAGGTGTACGTAATTTTCGAGCAACCCGGTTGCGCATACCTGATTTCGGATACCAAGTTTAGAATACCCGATTTCAGATACTCGTTTCTGGATACCCGAAATTGAATACCCAAATACGGATTTATAATTTGGTTACCCGCTTGCGGATATTCGATTTCGGATAACCTGTTCCGAATACCTTCTTGTAGCCCAACATTTCGAGTTAGAACTGTTTTCCATTTTTTTGCACTTTGATTTGACAGCTATCCACTTCTGAGTTTCGGGTAAAATCTGTTCCGAATAGCCTGTATCCGGTACTCCGAATACTCAATTCCTGTCACCCGATTACTTTCGGGTGCCTAATACTAGCTTCTGAATATTCGGTTCCGGTAAATGATTCCGAATACCCGTTTATCAATATTCGTTTTGGGATACTCGATCCCGGATACGTGCTTCTAGGCTCGGGTATTCAAAACCGAGTGAGCCCGGTACCAGTTATTTTTTTTTTAAACCGGTCCCGCTTCTGGCTTGGACGATTTCAGATAGAAATACGTCGAACGGTTTTAGCAAGATTGATTTATGACGGATTGGTCTCGAATATAATGACCATGATCTAGCTTAACACAATATTATGACAAGAATTATTGCAAATAAATTAAATCTACCAATTTTTTATTTCAATTTCATTTATTTTTGTGTATAGAGATTGTGAATAGATTCCTGAAATCATGAGTGAAATAACGTCAAATCGTCAGTGAAGTAAACTTTTTTCGTATGATTTCATGTATGCCAGGTTGCATATGACGGGGTTAAACATATATATGAGTCATTCTTTTTCATCGAGAGACCCCATGCTGTCCAAAAATATATTAGTCTATGAAAGGTCTACCAGGGATCATTCGATGCTTATTGTAGTCTAGTTTCGAAATCCGAGTGGCTCTTTTACGGAAACATCGTAACTTATCAAATATGGCCAATCCCACGTGACCTCTACCTTTTCTTCGATAAATCGATTATAAAGTCAACACAATCGAGTCAATTTGGGTGTCAAACCCCTGAAAATGTTACCTAAAGGTAGTTGAGGCGGCTGTTAATGAATCCAGGGTCAAATTTAGAAAATTTAATATGGCGGATACAATATGGCGGCCGAAACCACGTGCCAAGTGAAGATTTTTTAAAAAATGATTTGATTTCAATATAATATAATGCCTGGGGGTTTATGGGGTCACTGATGATGAATTCAGGGTGTAATTCAGATAATTAAATATGGCGGATCCAATAAAGCGGATTCAATATGGCGGCCAAAACCACTTGATGAAAAGAGATTTTCAAAAAATCACTTGATTTTGTCCTTATTTAATACCTGGAGGTTTATGGGGTTTCTGATGATAAATCCAGGGTTCATGTGAGAAAATTCAATATGGCGGCCAAAATCACTTGACAATCGGAGATTTTTAAAAAATCACTTG